>JBBDGP010003165.1:762500-1213228 GCA_037952835.1 Lithobates septentrionalis | reverse complement strand
AGACGACGAGTTTGATAAAAAAAAAAAAAACACAATATTTTTTACTTTTCGCTATAATAAATATCCCAATATTTAACCACTTGAGATCCGCGCTACAGCCAAATGACGGCTACAGCGCAGACCTGCTTTGCCGGGACTACGTCCATTGACATCGTCCTGTGCACGAGCGGCCTGCGCACCCCCTGCAGGGTGCATGCGGCACGCTCTGTGATCAGCGAGTCTATGAGACTCGACTGATCACAGAACGTAGTAAGGGATCGATCCCGACCCCTTAACACGTGGTCAGCTGTCAGCCAATGACAGCTGATTATGTGATGTCAACAGAGCCGGCAATCGGCTATTTTTTCTCCTCGCGCTAACAGCGTGAGGAGGAAAAAAAAGCCGATCACCTGTCGTCTGTGAGAGGGACATCAGTCCCGATCACGCGAGCTGCTGCATATCCAGCAGTGCCGCCTACCAGTGCCCACCAGCGCCACCCATCAGTGCCCACAGTGCCACCTATCAGTGTCCACAATCAGTGCCTCAACAACAGTGCTGTCCATCAGTGCCACCTACCAGTGCCCATCATTGTCACCTACCAGTGCCTATCAGTGGTACCCATCAGTGCCACCCATCAGTGCCGCCTTATCTGTGGCTATCAGTGCCACCTTATCAGTGCTGCCTTATCTGTGCCTATCAGTGCCGCCTTATCTGTCCCCATCAGTGCCGCCTTATCTGTGCCTATCAGTGCCGCCTTATCTGTCCCCATCAGTGCCGCCTTATCTGTCCCCATCAGTGCCGCCTTATCTGTGGCTATCAGTGCCACCTTATCAGTACCGCCTTATCTGTGCCTATCAGTGCCGCCTTATCTGTCCCCATCAGTGCCGCCTTATCTGTGCCTATCAGTGCCACCTTATCTGTGCCCATCAGTGCCGCCTTATCTGTCCCCATCAGTGCCGCCTTATCTGTGCCTATCAGTGGCGCCTTAACTGTGCCTATCAGTGCCGCCTTAACTGTGCCTATCCGTGCCCATCAGTGCAGCCTATCAGTGCCCACCAGTGCCACCTCATCAGCGCATATCAATGAAGGAGAAAAATTACCTGTTTGCAAAATTCTATATAACAAACTATGAAACATATTTTTTTTTTCAAAATTTTCCATCTTTTTTTGTTTGTTTAGCAAAAGATAAAAATCCCAGCTGTGATTAAATATCACCAAAAGAAAGCTCTATTTGTGGGAAAAAAATGATAAAAATTTCATTTGGGTACAGTGTTGTATGACCGCGCAATTGTCATTCAAAGTGCGACAGCGCTGAAAGCTGAAAATTGGTCTGGGCAGGAGGGGGGTTTAAGTGCCCGGTAAGCAAGTGGTTAAAAAAAAAAAAAATGTTTTCCTCAGTTTAGGCTGATACGTATTCTTCTACATATTTTTGGTTAAAAAAATCACAATAAGCGTATATTGATTGGTTTGCGCAAAAGTTATAGCGTCTACAAAATAAGGGATAGTTTTATGGCATTCTTATCATTTTTTTTTTTTTTTACTAGTAATGGCAGCGATCCGCGATTTTTATCATGACTGTGACATTGCGGCAGACACATCGGACACTTTTGACACTATTTTGGGACCATTCACATTTATACAGCGATCAGTGCTATAAAAATGCACCGATTACTGTATAAATGTCACTGGCAGGGAAGGGGTTAACACTAGGGGGCGATCAAGGGGTTAAATGTGTTACCTAAGGGAGTGATTATAACTGTAGGGGGAGGGGACTCACAAGGGGAGGAGACCGATCAGTGTTCCTCTGTACTGGGAACACACCATGGGTCTCCTCTCCCCTGACAGGCCGTGGATCTGTGTGTGTAAACCGTCAGTCGCGGTTGCCCGGCGGACATCGTGGCCCCTAGAAGGAGATCCCTCCTGCGGACGTCACTTGACAATAGCTGGGATGTCAAGTGGTTAACATTGGTTTCCTATGGGGCACGTTCACATCTGTGCTTTCTTCAGCCGCTGCGGTCTTGGAAAGGGCCAGAGACTTTTTAACCACTTCAGCCCCGGAAGGATTTACCCCCTTCCTGACCAGAGCACTTTTTACAATTCGGCACTGCGTCGCTTTACTGCTAATTGCGCAGTCATGCAATGCTGTACCCAAACGAAATTTGCGTCATTTTCTTCCCACAAATAGAGATTTCTTTTGATGGTATTTGATCACCTCTGCCGGTTTTATTTTTTGCGCTATAAACGGAAAAAGACTGAAAATTTGAAAAAAAATGATATTTTCTACTTTTTGTTATAAAAAAAATCCAATAAACTAAATTTTAGTCATACATTTAGGCCAAAATGTATTGGGCCACATGTCTTTGGTAAAAAAAATGTCAATAAGCGTATATTTATTGGTTTGCGCAAAAGTTATAGCGTCTACAAACTAGGGTACATTTTCTGGAATTTACACAGCTTTTAGTTTATGACTGCCCTATGTCATTTCTTGAGGTGCTAAAATGGCAGGGCAGTACAAACCCCCCAAATGACCCCATTTTGGAAAGTAGACACCCCAAGGAAATTGCTGAGAGGCATGTTGAACCCATTGAATATTTATTTTTTTTGTCCCAAGTGATTGAATAATGACAAAAAGAAAAAAAAAATTTACAAAAAGTTGTCACTAAATGATATATTGCTCACACAGGCCATGGGCATATGTGGAATTGCACCCCAAAATACATTCAGCTGCTTCTCCTGAGTACGGGGATACCACATGTGTGGCACTTTTTGGGAGCCTAGCCGCGTACGGGGCCCCGAAAACCCAGCACCACCTTCAGGATTTCTAAGGGCATACATTTTTGATTTTACTCCTCACTACCTATCACAGTTTTGAAGGCCATAAAATGCCAAGATGCACAAAACCCCCCCAAATGACCCCATTTTGGAAAGTAGACACCCAAGCTATTTGCTGAGAGCATGGTGAGTATTTTGCAGCTCTCATTTGTTTTTGAAAATGAAGAAAGACCAGAAAAAAAAATTTTTTTTTTCTTTTTCAATTTTCAAAACTTTGTGACAAAAAGTGAGGTCTGCAAAATACTCACTATACCTCTCAGCAAATAGCTTGGGGTGTCTACTTTCCAAAATGGGGTCATTTGGGGGGGGGGTTTGTGCCACCTGGGCATTCCATGGCCTCCCGAAACTGTGATAGGCAGTGAAGAGTGAAATCAAAAATTTACGGCCTTAGAAAGCCTGAAGGCGGTGCTTGGTTTTCGGGGTCCCGTGCGCGGCTAGGCTCCCAAAAAGTCCCACACATGTGGTATCCCCGTACTCAGGAGAAGCAACAGAATTTATTTTGGGGTGTAATTTCACATATTCCCATGGCATGTTTGAGCAATATAACATTTAGTGACAACTTTGTGCAAAAAAAAAAAAAAAAAAAAATTTGTCTCTTTCAGCTACTTGTGTCACAATATAAAATATTCCATGGACTTGACATGCCTCTCAGCAAATAGCTTGGGGTGTCTACTTTCCAAAATGGGGTCATTTGGGGGGGGTTTGAACTGTCCTGGCATTTTATGCACAACATTTAGAAGCTTATGTCACACATCACCCCACTCTTCTAACCACTTGAAGACAAAGCCCTTTCTCACACTTTTTGATTACATGAAAAAATTATTTTTTTTTGCAAGAAAATTACTTTGAACCCCCAAAACATTATATATTATTTTAAAGCAAATGCCCTACAGATTAAAATGGTGGGTGTTTCATATTTTTTTTTTCACACAGTATTTGCGCAGCGATTTTCAAACGCATTTTTTGGGGAAAAAAACACACTTTTTTAAATTTTAATGCACTAAAACACACTATATTGCCCAAATGTTTGATGAAATAAAAAAGATGATCTTAGGCCGAGTACATGGATACCAAACATGACATGCTTTAAAATTTGCGCACAAACGTGCAGTGGCAACAAAATTAATACATTTTTAAAAGCCTTTAAAAGCCTTTACAGGTTACCACTTTAGATTTACAGAGGAGGTCTACTGCTAAAATTACTGCCCTCGATCTGACCTTCGCGGTGATACCTCACATGCATGGTGCAATTGCTGTTTACATTTGACGCCAGGCCGCCGCTTGCGTTCGCCTTAGTGCGAGAGCAGGGGGGACAGGGGTGCTTTTTATTTATTTATTTTTTTCTTTATTATTTTTTGCTTTTTTATCTTATTTTTAAACTGTTCCTTTCATTTTTTTTTTTTTTAAATAATTTTTATGTTATCTCAGGGAATGTAAATATCCCCTATGATAGCAATAGGTAGTGACAGGTACTCTTTTTTGAAAAAATTGGGGTCTATTAGACCCTAGATCTCTCCTCTGCCCTCAAAGCATCTGACCACACCAAGATCGGTGTGATAAAATGCTTCCCCAATTTCCCAATGGCGCTGTTTACATCCGGCGAAATCTAAGTCATAAAATGCTCGTAGCTTCCGGTTTTCTTAGGCCATAGAGATGTTTGGAGCCACTCTGGTCTCTGATCAGCTCTATGGTCAGCTGGCTGAATCACCGGCTGCATTCTCAGGTTCCCTGTTGAGACAGGAGAGCCAGAGAAAAACACGGAAGACGGTGGGGGGGGGGGGCATTCCCTCCCACTGCTTGTAAAAGCAGTCTAGAGGCTAATTAGCCGCTAGGATTGCTTTTACATGAAAGCCGACCGCTGGCTAAAAAGAATGATACCAAGATGATACCTAAACCTGCAGGCATCATTCTGGTATAACCACTCAAAGTCGTGAATGGCGTACCTGAAGACAAAAAAATGGTTAACAATAAAGCACAGTAAACGGTAAAGTATAAAAAATTGCATACCTGAAAAGCAAACATGATAAAACATAATAACAATAAAACATTGCAGAATAGAATACAGTAAAAAAGAGCAGAACAATAGAGAGAGAATAGAGAGAGAGAGAACAATAAAACGACAACTATTTTTTTTTATTTTTGTTTGTGTTTTTTTTTTTTTTTACACTTTTTTTTTGTAACTGTAACTTTTATAACTGTAACCGGTTCCAGGTTCGGGTCTCTCAAAATGCGATGGCATCTTGGGAGACCCTATGAAAGTGTGTCCTAGTCTGTGGAATGCTGTACCCTACGCTAATACTCAACTAGTGAATGGTAGCGTTCAAAACATTCACCAATGCAAAGACCAGGATTGTCAGGACAGGAGGGACAATAATAGCGGGTGTCACGCCTATATCCGTGCTTGCTGCAGACACATCTTTTTTGGGGGGGGGGTTCGTTGGGTAGGGGTACTCGGGAGGACATAAAGAAAATGCTTCTCATGCAGCCGACTGCATTTGGTTGGGGATGTGAATGGGGGAAGTACGGGCGCTGCAGAAGCGGTGGGTTCCCAATTAGGATTGGCGAATGCAGCAGGAAGGGCACTATGGGCACGACGGGCCTGTGTTTGTCCTTTTGGTGGCAGCGGGACACTACTTGTGCTTGCCACCTCACCAGCTTGAACTGCACTTATGGGACTCGCCACGTCACCAAGTGTTACTGCAGTGCTGGTTTGACTACGACCGGGGTGTACTAGGGCGCTGGTGCTTGCCAGTTCACCAAAACGCTACAAAAAAAAGTGACAGTGATCGATCGATACTGCACTTGGGTGGGCTGGACTGGGCTGGGCCGGGCGGAGGGGCAAAACGCAGGTGCTAGCAGGTATCTGGGCTGATCCCGCTAACACTGCGTTTTTGGGAACCCTAAACTGCTGGGGACGCTAGTATAGATCTGATCGGATCAGATATTGATGCGTTCAGATACTATACCACTAAGGGAGGTGTACGGTGCGTGTACGGTGTGTGCGTGGGTGTTCGCGGTACTGGCGCTAATCTGACGCTGCCTAGGGCGACGCATATCACCGCCGGGCGATCAGGGGGCTAAACCTTTTTTCGGTAATAAACGGCGGGTGCCCTGACACTATAAAAAATAAACAAACTAACCAGCGTCACCCGTAACGGTTATACGGTGATCAGTGGTGAAAGGGTTAACTAGGGGGCCATCAAGGGGTTAAAACATTTATTAGATAGTATATGGGGGTCCCTGTCGCTATAAAACACTGACGGCGAACCTAAATATTTACGTCCCTAACTAGCGTCACCAGCGACACTAATACAGCGATCAGAAAAATGATCGCTTAGCGACACTGGCGACAGGGGGTGATCAAGGGGTTAAAACTTTATTAGGGGGGGTAAGGGGGGTACCCTAGACCTACAGGGGGCTAAACCTTTTTTCGGTAATAAACGGCGGGTGCCCTGACACTATAAAAAATAAACGAACTAACCAGCGTCACCCGTAACGGTTATATGGTGATCAGTGGTGAAAGGGTTAACTAGGGGGCAATCAAGGGGTTAAAACATTTATTAGATAGTATATGGGGGTCCCTGACGCTATAAAACGCTGACGGCGAACCTAAATATTTACGTCCCTAACTAGCGTCACCAGCGACACTAATACAGCGATCAGAAAAATGATCGCTTAGCGACACTGGTGAGGGGGGGTGATCAAGGGGTTAAAACTTTATTAGGGGGGGTAAGGGGGGTACCCTAGACCTACAGGGGGGTAACACTCACTGTCCTACCACTGCTAACTGTCACAAACTGACACTATGCAGTAATCAGGAAAAAAAAAAAAAAAAAACCTGCTTGGTGTCAGTTTGTGACAGGGGGGGGGTGATTGGGGGGGGATCGGGGGGCGATCGGGGGTGTAATGTATGCCTGGCATGTTCTACTGTGTGTGTGTGTGTTTGGTGCACTTACATGTCATCGCTCCTCGGCGCTGGAATGGAAACTGGCCAGCCGAGGAGAGATGACATCACATCCTCTGCCTCTGTGTACTATACAGAGGCAGGGGATGTTTCTCATTGGCTTGGAGCGATCGCGAGGGGGGGGCCACGATCGGATGGCCTCCCCCTCGTCTCTCAATGCTCCCAGCCAAATGCCGACCGCAGCTGGCACCGGGGGGAGGGGGTCCGATCGGACCCCCCACCCGCGGGAAGGCAATCACGTTTCAGGTACCTGATTTTGCCTGCCCGTGCCGCTCTGCTCACGTATATAGGCGTGAGGCGGTCGGCAAGTGGTTAAAGCAAAACCATTGACTTCAATAGAAAAGCTGCAGAAAAGCATAAAAGCATGTTGTGCGTCCCCCCCCCCCCCCCCCCAATTGCATTTTTTTATCCAACCAACAACAAATTGGCAAAATAAAAGCAGAAAAAATGCAAAATACGTCAAAACCTTTTGTTTGATCTCCTTTAGATTTACCTTCAACTATGTAGTACAAAGGACCTGCCTGATTGCATACAAATTAAAAGTGTTTAGGTTTGACCTCATATTATATGGCTTTGCTAAAATAAAAAAATCCAAAGAACGTTGTATAGCGTGTATCCAGCTAAAGCACTGCAGAAACGGATCAAAAGCAAACTGCATTGGTGTGAACTAGAGCTGCACGCATAGGTGTGCGCACAGGGTGTGTCAGGTGTGCCTGGGCACACCCTAAACATCCTGTGTCCTGCCGAGTCCCCCTGTGTCCCCCTGATCCCTCTCTCCCCTCCTGAAGTGCTGCCAGCTTCCCTCCTCTCCTCCCAGGAGCAGGGAAGGGGCTGGTAAATATTTCATTATCTGGCCCCTTCCTTTTCTGAATGATCTGTACCGATCGCTCCTGTCTTCATTCTTAACTGAAGCATAGTAAACTATGTTTACTGCAGGCTGCAGAGAAAGGGACTGGGGGTAGGGCTGCAACTAATGATTATTTTCATAATCGATTAGTTGGCCGATTATTGTTTCGATTAATCGGTTAATAACCTAAAAAAAAAAAAGTGTGGTGTATAATTTAGTTAATATGTAAAGTTTTAAAAAAAGGCAATTTATTCTTAAATATCTCTATGCAGTGGTAAATATAAATAACCAACTATATGGTTAGGGAGCAAAATATCGAATCCACTCTGAGAATAACAGACAGAAGAGATATACTGTATATACTATAAGAGGAGATATACTCTATATACTATTAGAGGAGAGATAAGAACGTTCGTTCGATTTTCTAATCGTTAGTGGGGTCAAATCGACGTTCATTTTCAACCACAGTAATGGGAAAATTTGGAAATAATAAAAAACTTCTTGGTGAAGGGAATTATCAGACAGTGTATGTGGTTTTCGTTCAGAAATTACAATTATTTTAAAAACAGAATGTTAAAAACAAGTGAAAATTTCAAACATTCTTTAATTCATCGAATGTACAAAGATTTTTCGTCTGAATATTCTCATCTGAAAATTGATCGGTGTGGCCAGCATAAGGCTCGGTACACACCTATGCAGTTTGCTTTTGATCTGTTTCTGCAGTGCTCTTTGCTGTGCGTTTTGATTTTTGCGCACGTGATTTTGCTGCGATTTGCGTTTTTGCTTTTTTTTTGGCCAATTTGTTGTTGGGTAGATTAAAAAACACAAATTGCTGCAAAAACACATTACATGCTTTTCTGCAGCTTCTCCATTGAAGTATATTGAACCAAAAAAGCACTGTTTTGCGTTAAAAAAAAGTCACTGACACTTTCCAAATATGCAGCAGCTGAAAAATCATAGATGTGAACGTGTCCCATAGGAAACCATGTAAATGAACTGTAGTCCGTTTCTGCAAAAAGCACCAAAAAACACATAGATGTGAACCAGGTGTAAGACGTTTAGTAACATAATGGGGTTAAAAAAACGAATTTTAGCCCTTTATAGTACAAAAAAGAAAATAATCACTACTGTAAGGGGTTCATTTTTTTACTGTAGAACTGTGAAAGAAAGTTACAGTAGCGATTATTTGCTCTTTTTGTACTATAAAGGGCTCATTTTAGTTTTTTTTTAACCACATTTATGTTACTGGCCGATTAATCGATTATGAAAATAGTAATCGATTAATTTCATAATCGATTAGTTGTCGATTAATCGATTAGTTGTTTCAGCCCTAACTGGGGGATCTCTGTCCTCAGCTTCTTTCTTTGTCTCAGAAGTGAGACATCAGGGGTCTGTTTGGACCCTTAATATTTCACCAAAGCCCCATTAGGGGGGCTCCTAAAAAAAAATAAAAAATATGATAATAAAAAGAAAAGAAAAAATGATAAAAAAAAATATTGTAAAAATAATCTTAAAAAAAAAATTTTTTTCAAAAATAATAAAAATAAAAAACTACTGACACCGTCCGCTGCCCTACTGACACCAATCTTTGCTCTACTGACATCTTCCACTGCTCTGCTGATATACACACATATGTGTTTGTGCTCTGGGGTCTACACCCTAATGCAATAGGCTGCACACACCAATGGCTGCACAATTCTGGTTAAAATCAGAATCACAATTTTTTTTGTGTAGAACAAAAGATCACGATTCTTGCAGCGTAACATCATCTCTCACATTATACAAAAAAATTGGGCTAACTTTACTATTTAGCTTTTTGTTTTTTTCTATTCATTAAAGTGGATGTAAACCCTAATTTTTATTTTTATTTTTTGCTATCATAATGTAGAGTAAAATATTTCCTATCATTTGAGCCCAGTCTTGCCACACAGAGTTAATCCATCTCTGAGCAAACCCCTTTTATTGTTCAGTGAGATAAATCTTGAGAAACTGAGAAAAACTTTGTCAAATCCTCCCCCTTGCTGTGAGTGACAGCCTAAGAGACATGCATTATTTTTTAATTCCCTCCCCCACTCCTTTCTTCAGCAGCTCTGCAAGGATTGGCTGTTCCACACCTCAGCATGATTTGGCATGCTGAAGTCATGTGGTTACTTTCCTGTCTTTTCACTGGATGTTAGAGATCATAGCAGAAGTTCAGTGTAAGAAATACACAGGAGAAAATGCATATTGACAAGGGGAGTGTAGAGGTGGGCGGGGAGTCTACTGACATCACGACTCCACCCACCGAGCTCCAGACAACAGACCCCACCCACAGAATCTGCAGTTTTTCGGGTCTCATAACAGACAGAGGGGAGACATTTGACAGGTAAAGATTAGGGTTGTCCCGATACCACTTTTTTAGGACCGAGTACAAGTACCGATACTTTTTTTCAAGTACTCGCCGATACCGATTACCGATACTTTTTTTTTTGTCACGTGACAGTTTTTTTTTTTTTTTTTTTTAACAATGCATTTTTTTTTTCGGGGGGGGGGGGGGGGGGGTGAACGGTGTCTGTGTGTTTTTTTTTTTTTACAATTTTTATTTTTTACAATAATATTTTTTTTATTCATTTTTGCAATATGTTTTTTTTTTTTTTAATCAGCCCTGTTGGGGGGCTTTGGTGAGATATCAGGGGTCTTAACAGACCTCTGATATCTCCCCCTTGAGACAGAGAAAGGGACAGAGGATAGAGATTCCCCAGTCCCTTTCTCTGCAGCGTCAGCTGCACTGAGAATGAATGGAGAGAAGACAGCGGCTCCTCTCCATTCATAAACTGACACATTGTAATCACAGGAGATTACAATGTTTCAGTTATGTGAATGGACAGAGTCAGCTGACTCTGTCCATTCACACAGCGGAGAGAGACAGCAGAACGGAGGGGACAGCGGAGAGACACAGCAGAATGGAGGAACGGAACGGAGGGGGACAGAGAAGGAGAGGGGGACAGAGGAACGGAGGGGGACAGAGGAACGGAACGGAGCGGGACAGAGGAACGGAGGGGGACAGAGGAACGGAACGGAGGGGGACAGAGGAACGGAGGAACGGAGGGGGACAGAGGAACGGAACGGAGGGGGACAGAGGAACGGAGGAACGGAACGGAGGGGGACAGAGGAACGGAACGGAGGGGGACAGAGGAACGGAGGAACGGAACGGAGGGGGACAGAGGAACGGAACGGAGGGGGACAGAGGAACGGAGGAACGGAACGGAGGGGGACAGAGGAACGGAACGGAGGGGGACAGAGGAACGGAGGAACGGAACGGAGGGGGACAGAGGAACGGAACGGAGGGGGACAGAGGAACGGAGGAACGGAACGGAGGGGGACAGAGAAGGAGAGTGAGACAGAGGAACGGAACGGAGGGGGACAGAGGAACGGAATGGAGGGGGACAGAGAAGGAGAGGGGGACAGAGGAACGGAGTTGGCATGGAGGAGGATGAGGTGACAGTCAGCGGTGATCGCCTGGGGAAGTTACAAGCACCGATCACCGCTGTATGTCACTGAAAGCCGCTGAAAGCCGCGGGGGGTGGAACCTTGTAACTCCCCCGCACGCCGATCACCGCTGACTGTCATAGTATTGGCGGAAGCATCGGGAGCATTTGCCTGAGTACAAGTACTTGGGCAAATGCTCGGTATCGGTGCCGATACCGATACTAGTATAGGTATCGGGACAACCCAAGTAAAGATACATGCAGGAGGCATGTATATCCTTATAGATAACCCCTATGGCAGGAGTTTAGAAAGGATGACATTGGGTTTACATCCACTTTAACCACTTGACGTCTGCGTTATAGCCGAATGACGGCTACAGCGCGGACCTGAATTTCTGGGAGGCCATCATAGGACATCCTCCCCTTCGCGCGCTCCCCCTGCAGGGCGCGCGCTGTGATCACCGAGTCACCGAGACTCAGGTGATCACCGATCCGAGTAAGGGGCCGACGCCGGCCCCTTACCATGTGATCAGCTGTTAGCCAATGACAGCTGATCACATGTGTAAACAAAAGCTTGGTAATCATTTTTTTTTCTCCTCACGCTGACAGCTTATGTTCAAGGGACATTGGTCCTGAAGAGGAAGGAGGCACATCTGCCTCCTCCTCTGCCTCCTCTGTGCCAATCAGTACCCCCTGCCATTGCCACCTGCAATGCCCACAGTACCCACCAGTGCCACCTATCAATGCCCATGAGTGCCACCTATCAATGCCCATGAGTGCCATCTATCAATGCCCACCAGTGGTGCCAATCAGTGCCACCTAGCAGTGCTGCCTTTCAGTGTAACCTACCAGTGCCCATCACTGCCACTCATCAGTGCCCATCACTGCCACCTATCAGTGCCCAACACTGCCAGCTATCAGTGCTACTCATTAGTGCCACTTCCCAGTGCCCACCATTGCCACCTCTCAGTGCCCACCATTGCCACCTCTCAGTGCCCACCAGTGCCGCCTATCGGTGCCCACCACTGCCGCCCTATTCGTGCCCATCGATGCCCATCAGTGCAGCCTATCGGTGCCCATCAGTGCAGCTTCATCAGCGTACATCAATGAAGGAGAAAAATTGCCTGTTTGCAAAATTTTGTAACAAAATATAAAAAAAATATATATATATATTTTTTTTATTCGGTCTTTTTAAAATTTTTTAACAAAAATAAAAACTGCCGAGGTGATCAAATATCACCAAAAGAAAGCTCTATTTGTGTGAAAAAAATGATAAAAATTTCATTTGGGTACAGTGTTGTATGACCGCGCAATTGTCATTCAAAGTGCGACAGCTCTGAAAGCTGAAAATTGGTCTGGACAGGAGGGGGGTTTAAGTGCCCAGTAAGCAAGTGGTTAAAGTGTATTTTTTTCCCCCAAAAATTGTGTTTGAAAAATCGCTGCGCAAATACAGTGTGACATAAAATATTGCAACAACCGCCATTTTATTCTCTAGGATCTCTGCTAAAAAAATCATATATCATGTTTGGGGGTTCCAATTAATTTTCTAGCAAAAAAAAAATACTGATTTTAACTTGTAAGCAACAAGTGTCAGAAAAAGGTTTAGTTTTAAAGAGGAACTGCAGTCTGCCCACATAATTTGTAATAAAAATATCTTTGCCATTCTGAAGCTTCCCTCCAACCACTTTGCATATATATATATATATACTGTGATTCTGTACTTGCCAAATATGCTGCAGAAATCTCCCTCCACTGAGTCTGGCTGCAGCCATTTTAACTGTGGGCAGCTGAAGCTGCTGCCTGTTCACTTCCTGGCAAACTCTCAGGAGAGTGAGAGAGAGCTGTGCATGATGTCATAATCCTAGGCTAATGACCAGACAAGAAACAGGAAGTGGTCTGTATAAGGTATTTACTGGCAGAAAAAAAAATGTTTTACTATCCAAAGTTAAAACAACAAAAAGGGCAGAAGATTTAATAGATAGAAAGATGAAAAAATGACGGAAGTTCCGCTTTAAACTGCCCTCATCTACAGACTGAAGTTCATTCCTTTGATCTAAAAGTGTTACAATGTTTCTCTTTATCTCTGATGATGAGATAAACTTGGCAGGCTTCCTGGATTATTTAAATTTTTTGTCAGCTGTCAGAAGTGAATAGAGAACTCTCTTCCCTTGTTACATAGAATCGGGAAATGCTGTTATAGGCCGGGTTCACACCTATGCAGGTTGCAGTTTGCATATTCCAGGTGCATTTTGTGTTTTTCAATACACATTTTTCATTCATTGAAGTCTATGGAACCAAAAACCAGAAAAAAAAGTCCCTGGCCCTTTCCATTAAATGCACAGATGTGAACGTGACCCATAGAAAACCATGTTAAATGGACTGTAGTGTGCTTCTGAAAAACTGAAAACGCACTAAAAAAATGCATAGGTGTGAACCAGGCCTTAAAGCGCAGTTCCACCCAAAAAAGGAACTTCTGCTTTAAGGGAAGGTGATCCCCTGACATGCCACATTTGGCATGTAATTTTTTTGGGGGGGGGGAGGCGGGTTCCAGCTCCCACTTCCTCCTGGGGCACCGCGGCGCCGGAAGGAAGACCACCTCTCCCCCCTTCCTCTCGGCACTCATCTGGGGCACGTCACATGTCCCAGATGATTGCCCGGCCAGTCGCAGCGTGTGCCCGGCTATGAAGCCACAGCCGGACGCCCGCAGTGACAATGCCGGCACCGCAGAGAGGAGGGGGGTATGAGTGGGGCTTTGTTCCCCCGCATAGCTGGACCCTGGGACAGGTAAGTGTCCGATTTATTAAAAGTCAGCAGCTGCAGTATTTGTAGCTGCTGACTTTACATTTTTTTTTTTTTATTGGAACTCCGCTTTAAGATCGGGAGGGGAGTAGAATCACAATTTCAATTCTTTAACGTTTAATCGTGCAGCTCTAGTGTGAAATAAGACTTATGCTCGCCATACACTATATGAAAAATCGGCCGAAATTCAGTGATTTAGACTGTTCGTTCGTTTTTCGGCCAGTTAATGGGCACAAAATCAATAATCATTGGGACGTTTTTGAGCCGAAAAAACGAAGGACAAGTTTTTGGAAATTTTCTGCCGAACGAACGATAAATTGAAAGGTTAATGTGTTCCCGTCCGAACTGTCTGCACTAGGTATATGTAAAAAAACGAACAAAAAAATGCAATCATTATGTCCGCTGAACGATTTATCGGTCATTACATGATGGCACTATCGTTTGCGCTCACGGCCGAACGTTCGTTTTTCCAAATGGGTTCGGACGATTTTTCGTATAGTTTATGGCCAGCATAAGACAGGACTAGAAAACAACTCCCCCCCCCCCCCATCTCCATTACATAGGAGGGAGGAGTACTGTTTTCCACAAAAGATCACTTTAAGCCCAGTTCACACTGCCGCAGGATTGAAATCGTGAGAGTTCAGCTGAGCTCGCACAATTTCATACCCGCATGTCAGTCCGACTTCAGGGGGGGGGTTTTCAGAGACATCTGTGCGGGTTCATGCAAGATGTCTATTAAAAACGCACCCGAAATCGCCAAAAGTAGTGCAGAAACTCCTTTTGGGAATCAGTGCGGTGCCGCAAAGTCGGCGTCAAACCGATTCCGACAGTGCCATTGCAATAGACCCGATGTCCGCCGGCCACCCACGATCGCCCCACAGAGAGGCAGAACGGGGATCTGCCTATGTAAACAAGGCAGATCCCCGTTCTGACAGGGAAGTATACATAGATCTTCTGTTCCTTGTAATCGGGAACACTGATCTGTGTTCTTCCTGTCAGTCTGTCAAGTCTGTCACACAGTCCATCCCCCACACAGTTAGAAAACACTCCCAGAGAACATATTTAACCCTTTGATTAACCCCCAGCTCTGCCGATGCCCCACTCAGTAGTAACCCCCAGCTCTGCCGATGCCCCACTCAGTAGTAACCCCCAGCTCTGCCGATGCCCCACTCAGTAGTAACCCCCAGCTCTGCCGATGCCCCACTCAGTAGTAACCCCCAGCTCTGCCGATGCCCCGCTCAGTAGTAACCCCCAGCTCTGCCGATGCCCCGCTCAGTGTTAACCCCCAGCTCTGCCGATGCCCCGCTCAGTAGTAACCCCCAGCTCTGCCGATGCCCCGCTCAGTAGTAACCCCCAGCTCTGCCGATGCCCCGCTCAGTAGTAACCCCCAGCTCTGCCGATGCCCCGCTCAGTAGTAACCCCCAGCTCTGCCGATGCCCCGCTCAGTAGTAACCCCCAGCTCTGCCGATGCCCCGCTCAGTAGTAACCCCCAGCTCTGCTGATTCTCCGCTCAGTAGGGCCGGTCCAGTCCAGACCCCGCTCCCCTTCCTGCTGCTGCATACTGCACACCAGATGTGACATCTGCACCAGACACTTCCAGAAAATATATGCACCTGAACCGGAAGTGACTGCTGATGACGTCCAGTTTGCTTGTTGGTTTCCCAGTGTAGCCTGGGATATCTCATACCTGCAATACCTCCAAAACAAAGCAATGCTAACGGTGCATAAATGCACCTCAAAAGCTTCAGGTTCTGTAAGCTAGCGTGTTCATAGGCTTCTATGAAGGCTTTGGAGACACTTTAAAGCATCAAAAAATGCGAGATAAGGTATAATTTTTGAAAACACAGTGAACAGGGCTGTAAGCTAACCATTTTATTTAGTGACAAGGGATTGATTGGCATTCAGAGTGCTTTAAAAAAAAAAAAGCGTGTCCAATGCCATATTTTGAAGCAAGTGTAAATGAGCCCTAAATGCAGCTATATAGTAAGAGGAAGATGGTTGGACTATATCAGGGACATCTCAGACAATTTTTCCAATCCCTGGTTGAAGTATATCATGAAAAGAGAAGGAGAAGGGGGAGGGGAAGATAGGGATACCCCCTCCTCAAATAAATGGGACTTTGGAGGAAAATACTGAGCCTAGTAGGTGAAAATCAAACAGGTTTGATAAAAAGTTAACAATATTTATTGAAATATAATTAAAAATAGCATTGTCAAGAACATGTACAGACATATGACCATCCAGTAGTAAATTTCAAAATTCATACGTGACTAAAGCCAACATGTTTCGCAAAAGGATTTTCGCTTCATCAGGGCTAGACACGATGTCATTGATTCATTTAAACTACTATTAAAATTTCAAAAGAAAAAAGGATATTGCCACCATTCACCGGGCATCAACCGCTTAACCTTGACATGCAAGGTCTAATGCAACAATTAAGACACACCATGGAAAAACAATTAAGGGTGTGGTGGGATATAGCCACTCTAGAAACATATATTAATGCTAAAATGACCCCAAGAAGGCTCCGATGGGACATCAACCCTAATGATGGCATTGGGGACCCAGAGCTCATGGAGGAATGGTATTCATTTTTTAATGGATGTGAAAATGAACTACTACACAAAATTATTAAAAGAAGAAAATTCAAACTAAAAGGGGTAGAGGCCCATATAACAGAAATCAAAGATCAACTAATACCCTATGCTAATCAGAAGGAATATAAAGATAAGGAGAAGGAGCTTCAAGACATTATTAAAAAATATGACAACACTATACAAGCAAAGAAATTGAAGAAATATAAACGTGATGTGATAGACTACAATAATATGCAAGTATACAAATGGCAGGTGGCCAACTCAGAAGTAGAAGACATGATGGTGGAAGAACCTCCGTATGAGGGGGATACTTCTATTGATACATCAATAGATACACCTGTCTACAACACCCCACAAAGGGTAACTGAGAGCCAACGGCATCACGCTCTGTCAGTCTGCTCTAGGGCATACGAAAGAGGAGGACGCTGTTTAGCAGCTGGTGCTTACACACCTCCATCGTACTGTTTATGCCTGATTGGAGGGACTGCTCTATCTGTCTACTCAGCCTGGTACTAATGCTGTGCTACCTAACTTGGACAGAATCACACAATAGTGCCTGGATTTTTTAGTTTCATTTTTTATTTTGCCATTTTTTACACTTTTTATTATTTTTTTATATTTCTTCATTTTTTTGCTACTTTTATTAATTTAGTATCAATTTTTTCCTTTTGGATTTTAAAATTTTGTTTTCCTTTTTGCTAATTAATTTTGCTCTATTCATACCCATTATGTTTAAATATCCCCGGATTGCGGGCGTATGAAGTTTAAATAAAGTGGTCAAACTTTATTACGCTATGGAAGCTCTATTTTTTTACAATATATGAGGGGAAGCAACACCTCCAAGGATTGGAAAGCATAGGAGACATCCAACATAAAACACAGCAGCAAGGCGATCCATTCCCAATTCAGGTGGACCACCCCGGTGCGGATTCTGGTAGCTGATTATCTGTCATACGGAACAACAAGTGAAGTGACCCAGCGAACTACACCACAAGCATCATACCCCTGGTGGGGTTCTGGGAGTTGGTGAGTAAGTAACCAAAGGGGGAGCACGAGAGTCACCTGACAAATTGTTGGAGCACCTAAGTCACCTGTGGGAACCTGAATAAATCATAGAACAGCAATATATGGGACTGTTGCAATACATGTTGAAGATTTAACTGTTGGATTTCCTGGGCTGTTATATTTGTTTTGCTCTATGCGATTATAATATATGTCGATTACGCATATGGTATCAGACCAGGACAACACAATATATATATATATCACCGCATTGTTATATGGTTATTAATAAATGCATAGCATGGAATGCAGCCTTTGGCTTCCCTTCCAGACGCTGTAGGACCCAGCAAGCTGTGCGACACGTGTTTTTTACCAGAGACCCCATAGTATATGACCAGTGGGTTCACACTTACTGTAGGACCACCCATACTGTAAAAAAGGGGGTTCATACATGTTGCACACCTCATAAGATTTATGAATACGATTAGGGGTGTTATACTTCAGGCTATCCCAGTGAACAACTATTTTAGGTAGCGCCAACATACCCAATTTTTCATTTTAATTTTCTGGCAAAGAACCTTGTTAGGAACTTTGTGTAAGGGAGGCAGCAACCTAAGTTTCTGAACCCATATATTTATCCTAAAGCGCAGTTTTGTTTCATATATCAACCGCTTAACCAACCGGCACGGATTATCCCTAGGTGCCAGATCCCAGACGGACAATACCAGTAGGAGGACTGGACCACACACTTAGGGCAATATAGACTGGTAACCCGTACCCTAAGTGTAGAGATAGAGGGAGAGGAGCTATGATGGCTCCTAATCAAGTGGTTGTGCGTCTGCCCGTCGCGATGGATGGTCGCAGGTCTAGCCCTGATGAAGCGAAAATCCTTTTGCGAAACATGTTGGCTTTAGTCACGTATGAATTTTGAAATTTACTACTGGATGGTCATATGTCTGTACATGTTTTTGACAATGCTATTTTTAATTATATTTCAATAAATATTGTTAACTTTTTATCAAACCTGTTTGATTTTCACCTACTAGACTCAGTATTTTCCTCCAAAGTCCCATTAATTTGAGGAGGGGGTATCCCTATCTTCCCCCCCCCCCCCTTCTCCTTCTCTTTTCATGATATACCCTAAATGCAGCTGAAATCTCATGTACTGAGGTTTATGCTTGGCTGTCCACGTTCCATTTTCAGCGGCTGTTAATCCACCTGGTTTTTAGGCATCACATCCCTTCTATGCGGCTTATTTTTTTGTCTGCCATGTCAGATAATTGTTTTGCTCTTCTCTAGATGTTTTTCAGTGCACAGCTTTTTTTTCTTTCCTGTTTTATTGACTGTTTACAAATAGTAAAAAGAAGGCGACGGTATCCGGCAGGGTTATAAAGAGCGCCGGCTGCGTGTTGTCACAGCATGCTTGTCAGCGGCTTGTAATGACACCAGTTAGCGGCAGGCTGGCTGTGACATCTCTTCCCCATGGGGTCTTTTAATGCTGCAGTAATAGGGAAAGTGTCAGGCATGCAGCGAGCCTAATACAAATCGGCTACTTCATCCATGAGAGACGGTTATTATCGTTCTCTCCCAAGTGTAAAAAAACTTCATCGCTCAGAGGAGGCGCCTTTTTGATTGAAACCTCTGTAGCAGGAATGCAATGAGTCCTGAAGGGGACCGGGTGTATAGCTCCTGCTCAACGCTGAATGGGACATCATCACATCATTATGCTGCAAGATATTTCAGCAGTTATCCCGATAAAATAATGTTAGGAGCTGTAAGAGCAACAACACAGTGAAAATGACTGTGTCGCCGGCCCGGGCTACTGGAAGTCATAGAAGAGATTTCTCTGTCCCCGCGGGGGGTGGCAGGGAATTTACAGCCATGGATTCTGTATGGCGGTCGGGAAATACGCCCCAGGCTCATCCAGCATTGCCCTCTCAAGGGCAACAAACATGCCAGTGTGTACATGCAGTCATTAATGCTGACATGAAAGGCAGTAGGCAGGTCACTTAAAGGGCTCCCCCCAGCCATCAAAGTGGAACTGTGATGAGTTCAGTGAGTCACTCTTGCAAAGTTCACCTAAAAGTAGTAGTAGATACATTTTTTTATTTTTGAATGCTGTTCCATATTTTCATGATCATATTTCAGATGTGACAGATATGTAACTACCTTTTTAACCACTTGCTTACCGGGCACTTAAACCCCCCTCCTATCCAGACCAATTTTCAGCTTTCAGCGCTGACGCACTTTGAATGACAATTGCGCGGTCAATCAACACTGTACTCAAATGAAATTTTCACCATTTTTTCACCACAAATAGAGCTTTCTTTTGGTGGTATTTGATCACCTCTGCAGTTTTTACTTTTTGTTAAAAAAATGTAAAAAACTGAATTTTTTTTTTTAATTTTTAATTTTTTTATATTTTGTTATAAAAAATTTTAAACGGATAATTTTTCTCCTTTATTGATGTACGCTGATGAGGCGGCAGTGATGGGCACTGATAGGTGGCAGTGATGGGCACTGATGGGTGGCAGTGATGGCACTGATGGGTTGCAGTGATGGGCAGCACTGCTGGGTGGCACTGATTGGCACTACAGGTGGGCATTGATAGGTGGAACTTGTGGGCATTGATAGGTGGCACTTGTTGGAACTGTTAGGTGGCACTATGGGCACCGTTAGGTGGCACTGTGGGCACTATTAGGTGGCACTGTGGGCAGTGTTAGGTGGCACTTTTAGGTGGCACTGATGAGGCAGATGTGCCTCTTCCACTTGGGGACCGATGTCCCTCACATCCTAGCCGGTGATCGGCTTTTTTTTCTACTCACGATGTCAGCGTGAGTAAAAAAAAAAAAACGATTACCGATCTTTTGTTTACATCATGTGATCAGCTGTCATTGGCTGACAGCTGATCACATGGTAAGGGGCCAGGACCGGCCCCTTACTTAGATCGGTGATCAGCCGAGTCTCAGTGACTCGGTGATCACAGCGCGCCCGGCAGGGCGCGCGCAGGGAGCGCGCAGGGTGCGCGCACAGGGGAGGCCGTCATATGACGGCCTCCCGGGAATGCAGGTCCGCGCTGTGGCAGTCATTCGGCCATAGCGCAGATGCCAGGAGGTTAAAGAAGAACTCTTAAAAGTATTAAAAAATGTAATACAAATCCATAGCGATATGAAAATATGAAGAAAATCCCTCTTTTATTTCTTGCTTAACCAGCTTTGCTGCTCCTCCCCTGGTAAAAGCCTAATTTGTGGGTGCTACTAATGTTGAAATCATCCAGAGCTCAGTTGCCAAAGCCCCATGTTCAGTGAACACCCCTGGGGAAGGGGGCATGTCGAATAGAGGGCTCACACCCAGTTCTCCTGTTCCACCCCCTCTGTCTTTTAATTTGTTGTTTGGATTCAGGTGGCCCCTCCAACCTAGCATCCATGGTTGCTAGAGCGCAGGCGGTCCTGCGACCTAACATCCTAGGTTGCTAGAAAGCCGGTGGTTCCTGCAGCTAGGCATTCTTGGTTGCTAGGATGTAGGTGGCCCCTGGCGCCTAATGCCCTTGATTGCCAGGACATAGGTGGCCCCAGCCTAGAATACTAGGTTGCTAGGAAGCAGGTGGCTCTTGCAGCTACGCATTCTTGCTTGCTAGGTTGCAGGTGGCCCCTTGCACCTAGTGCCCTTGGTTGCTATGAAGCAGACAGCTTCTGCAACCTAGCGTCTTTGGTTGCTAGGACACAAGTCACCCCTGCTGCCTAGCATCCTTGGTTGCTAGCATGCAGGTAGCCCCTGTCACCTAGTCCCCCTTGGTTATCAGGACACAGACAGCACCTGCTTTCTAGCATTCTTGGTTGCTAGGACGCACATGGCACCTGCAACCTGGTGTTCTTAGCTGCTAGGACACAGGTAGCCATGCCGTACAGCATCATTGGTTGATAATGGTGCAGGTTGCTGCCTGTGTCCTAGCAACCAATAAAAAAAATGGGAGGAGAGACAGGAGAACAGACATGCCCCATCTCCCTGCATACCTAGTGATGGTTCTTATCTTGGGGGAAGCGCCTAGTTGCTGATACAAATGCTGTCAATCATAGCTAATTAAATATTTTAATTCTTGCTAGATGCATGGTTGGAAAGTGGTAGGAGAAAGGGGGAAGTGCCTTATAGTGAAATCAGAGTCAGTAATTTCAGTCCAGGAGAGGAGCCTGTAATCCTGTGTAAGACTGATGGGAAGGCTGGAGTTCCACTTTAAATGAGGATCTCTTTTGAAGCCTAACTCTTTCTTTTTTAAAAAATAAATTTCCCACCAAAATCAAAATAGCTTTCTCACCCGATCTTTGACCCTGCCCTCTGTAGACTCCCTTGCAATTCTGCGCTGGTCGCATTCCTGGTTAAATGATGCCCAAAGCCATTCAGCCCACTTCCTATAAGTCCAGGGTGTCAGAGACAGCCTAGGAGGGGGCATCATCAGTAAGCCATGACAGACCGCCTAGGAGGGTGGGCGTCATTAGGAAGCCATGACAGAGACTGCCTAGGAGTGGGAATCATCAGGAAGCCTTGACAGAGACTGCCTAGGAGGGGGAATCATCAGAAAGCCAAGACAGAGACCACCTAGGAGGGTGGGCTTCATCAGGAAGCCATGACAGACAGCCTAGGAGGGTGGGCTTCATCAGGAAGCCTTAGATTGCAAAAGAATGTTTTAGAGAACAATGCCACATATTTATGTGAGACTTTCCCTTCCTGTAATAAAGACCGCTCACTGCTCCTCTCTCTCCTTGTGCACGGTGACTGGTCGTGTTTCCGCCCCCTCCCGTAGCTTTCTATAGGCAGCCTGTAGTGGGTTTAGCCTGCTTGGTCCCTCCCACAGAGGGGATGATGTCACTTCTCCTATTACTAGGTAATATCTGGGTGTGTAACGCAAATTGGATTTGTGTCTTTTGTGGCTATTGAGGAATATATATAAAATAAAGTTTTATTTAAACCCAGAGTTCAGCTTTAACACTGTAACGGTCCTCCCAAAATATCTAAGCACGTGGCTGAAAGTGATATGAAAATCACAATCAAAGGAAACCCTTAGACATGTAATGAAGCTGATGGGATCACAAAGCAATTCCCAAGATAAACAGACAGCAAACACCACCAGGGAACAAAACACACGGAGAGGATCAAACGGTGCAGATGGGACATCAAAGGAGCAGCTTGTGAAAATGTTATTGCTTCAACATCACAAGACTGCGGACCCCGGCAGATGCAGCGCAGTCCAGGCCGGGTGTCACATTAGGTCACATGGCAGGCCATGCACATGTAATGTGCTTCAATTACGTTGGCTGGTGCGTTGTTTAATTATTACATAGAAAAACCTGTGAGCTTGATCAGATTGGGGCTCTATTCACGCTTGTGTGACTTGTCATGTGGCTTTAGACACATAAAGTCGCATGACAAGTCGCAGCCAGTGTATTTCAATGGAAGCCACTCAAATTTATGCCACTTAAAGTGGTTGTATAACCCCAGATATGAAATATGATAAAACATATCCCTCTATGGTGTGTATTTGTCCCTATCCAGAGCACTAAGAATCATTTCTGTCTGCTCCCTCCTTCCTCTGCTATCAGCATGAGTCACTTCTGACAGGTTTTCCTGACACCAAGAGAAAAATGGTGACCCCCAGCTGATTGACTGCCTCAGCTCTTTTCCTGTGTGCTGTGTGAAGAGGGGTGTGTCCGTTCCCTCCAATCAGCTCACAGAGCTCTCCCCACTGAACTCTGCAGTGTGTAATTTCAGCTCTCCGCCCCTATTTTAATGACAGCTCAGACAAGCTTTAAAAATTCTGGACTTTGAACTAATGTAGAGAAGAGAAAACTGCAGATAAACAGGTACAACTTATGTAAGAGGATTTGTTTTATCTCTGTGTATCACCTGAGGCCAGTCACTTCACTGGGTAGAAGGGGTTACAACCACTTTAAAGTCGCAGTGACTTTCAAAAGGTTCCTGCACTACTTTGATGCGACTTTTATGCGACTTGAGTGCCATATAAAATAAAATAAAAAACATTGACACTATAAGTATAAGTTATGAAAAATGAAATTGTAAAAAAAAAAAAAAAAAAAACAACAACTACTGACACAGTCCACTGTCACATGACATTAAAAAAAAAAGTATTGGTACTTGTACTCGCTCTTAAAGTGGTATCGGTGCAATCCTATTGATTGGTTTGCGCAAAAGTTATAGCGTCTACAAACTATGGGATTTTTTAATAGAATTTTTATTTATTTATATATTTTGTATAGTTTTTTACTAGTTTACTGTACTAATGACACTGGCTGGGAAGGGGTTAACATCAGGGGCGATCAAAGGGTTAAACGTGTGCCTAGGGAGTGATTACTAACTGTGGGGGAGGTGTTTTAAATGTGGGAAGGCAGAGATCCGTGTTCCTGCTTAGCAGAAACTAGACATGTGCAATTTGTTTTGTTCTGAATTCGTTTTTTGACGAAATTTGAACCCGTTTAACAAACTTTTCCAAAAACGAAAATTCAGAAATACGGAAATTCGAAAATTTTGAAAATTTGAAACTCCAAAAATAAGAATGAAAATTCAAATTTATAAAAATCGAACTAACTAATAATAATAACTATTACTTTTAAGTTATACTAATAATTTATAGGTATTAGAATTTCCTTTCAAATTTGGCTGTTAGTGAACGTAACGAATACGAATTTACCTGAAATAACGAATGCCGTATTTAGAAAAAATGGAACATAACAAATTAATAATAACAAATAATAAAAACTTTTTATTATTATTATTTATTATTATTCATTTGTTACGTTCCATTCATTTAGATGCGGCATTCGTTATTTCGGATAACTCGTAACTTGGGATAAATTCGTATTCGTTACGTTTATAAACAGTCAGAATTGAAAGGAAATTCCAATTCCTATAATTTAATAGTTATTAGTTAGTTATTATTTTGGATTCTCAAATTTTTTGGATTTCCGAATTTTCGAAATTTTGAATTTTACGCATACAGCATCTAAACAAATGGAACATAACGAATTCAGATTTCTCCAAACGTACAAATTTATTCAAAATACGGAATTTTGATCATAATAAAACCGAAAAACTAAAAAAAACAAATGAAACGAAAACAAATTTTTAGACAGTACACATGTCTACCGGAAACACAGGATCTCTATCTTCCCTACGAACAGACCGGCAATCTGCCTTGTTGACATAGGCAGACCGCTGTTCTGCCTCTCTTGGGAACGATCGGCGGGTCCCGGTGGACATCGGGTCCGCCGAACCCACTGATTGGCTCCCGCTGTGTCCAATCACAGTACGTGATTCTGCACAGAAAGGCTGCCTTGCCACCATATATCTACGGCATATGGTCGACAAGCGGTTAATGCTATCAATGTGATAGTAGTCAAAGCCAAAGTCACATCCAAGTCAAAATGTAAGTCACACAAGTCTGAATGGAGTCTTAGGCTTCATTCACACGAGACGGATCCGCTACCACGGAGTCCGCCTCTGTCCGCCAGCTCAGCGCTGTTGATCTCCGCTAAGCCGGTCCCTCTCTGCTCACTGAGCGTGGAGGAGGGGCTTGTCGAGCGCCGCTGGTTGCTATGGAGAGATCGGACGAAAACGGACAGCATGTCCGTTTTCATCAGATCTCACCCGATCTGATCTGCCAGGGACGGATGCGAACGTAGGGCCATCCGTCTGATTTTAGCGTATCGGACCGGGTCGGATGTCAGTGGACATGTCACCGCTGACATCCGTCGCTCCATAGACTAACATGGAGCGCCCGTTCAGGTCCGCCGACAAAACTGGCAGGCGGACCTGAACGGTCCAATCGTGTGAAACGGGCCTAAAGTGTATGTGTAGCCAAATGTTTTTATATTTAGTTTTGAATAGAGTAGGTAGAGAGGCGTAACCACGGTCAGTTTATTTTTTTGGCCATTTGTGTCCTGATGGGGAAATTTCCTTTCACTTCCTGTCTCAGAGATGCAGCAGGAAGCTAGAAGAAATCTCTACAAAGTGAGGGGAATCTCCTCTTCTTTTCACCAGTACAAATGTCCCCATTGGAATATTTCCCCTCACTTCCTGTTCTGGTGACAATTGTAAAATGTTGTATATCCCCTCACAGAGATCACAGTACTCCCTCTGACAATGCCTTCATCTGCTTTTCTCTCCAGAGGAACAGCACCATCTTTGTGAAGGGATCGTCCAGGGTCACCATCTACTTCCTGGACTGGGATGCTGGTTCAGAGATAACACAGTTATGTAACACCGTTATGTAAATCCAGGTGTGTCTGCAGCTCATGGCTGTTTTCACAAATGTCTGACACAGATCAGCCCCTGCGGCAGCCTCTCGCCCCGTGACTTGCTACAAAGTTACAATGTTGTAGTTGATCACTTGGGGCAGAGGAGACTGCGGAAAAGCTTCTTCTTGTCTGCAGCAAACTGATAGCATTACCTCGGTCTAGGCAAAGTCACCAGACTGGAGCTTAAAGACACAGCTTTCTAAATATTTTAAAAATAATGCATTTGCTAAATGTCATGTCCAGAATTCTTTATGCAGATTTATAAGGTCTCTGAAAGGGTCACTATTAAATATGTAAAGAGGTGAACATATAAAAAAACTATCAGATAAATATTAGAGTAATAATTCAAAATGTCTATTCACTGAAGACTGCAGTTCATTTTTGAATTCATAATTTTGATTGGTTGGACAGTTGTATGATTGTCCAAACGTACAACTGTCCAACTAGAACCCAGGACCGGACAATCATTCAACTGTCCAACTAGAACCCAGGGCTGGACAATTGATTATAAATCGATTGCCTGGCCCTGGGTTCTACTTGGATAGTTGTATGATTGCCTGGCCCTGGGTTTCCAGTTGGACAGTTGTATGATTGCGTGGCCCTGGGTTTCCAGTTGGACAGTTGTATGATTGCGTGGCCCTGGGTTTCCAGTTGGACAGTTGTATGATTGCCTGGCCCTGGGTTCTAGTTGGACAGTTGTATGATTGCCTGGCCCTGGGTTCTAGCTGGACAGTTGTATGATTGTCCGCTTGTATTTTTTAGTTGGACAGTTGTATGATTGTCCGGCCCTGGGTTCTAGTTGGACAGTTGTATGATTGCCTGGCCCTGGGTTTCCAGTTGGACAGTTGTATGATTGTGCGCTTGTATTTTTTAGTTGGACAGTTGTACGATTGTCCGGCCCTGGGTTCTAGTTGGGCAGTTGTATGATTGCCTGGCCCTGGGTTTCCAGTTGGACAGTTGTCTGATTGCCTGGCCCTGGGTTCTAGTTGGACAGTTGTATGATTGTCCGCTTGTATTTTTTAGTTGGACAGTTGTATGATTGTCTGGGCCTGGGTTCTAGTTGGACAGTTGTATGATTGTCCGGCCCTGGGTTCTAGTTGGACAGTTGTATGATTGTCCGGCCCTGGGTTCTAGTTGGACAGTTGTATGATTGCCTGGCCCTGGGTTCTAGTTGGACAGTTGTATGATTGCCTGGCCCTGGGTTCTAGTTGGACAGTTGTATGATTGTCCGGCCCTGGGTTCTAGTTGGACAGTTGTATGATTGCCTGGCCCTGGGTTCTAGTTAGACAGTTGTATGATTGTCCGCTTGTATTTTTTAGTTGGACAGTTGTTTGATTGCCTGGCCCTGGGTTCTAGTTGGACAGTTGTATGATTGCCTGGCCCTGGGTTCTAGTTGGACAGTTGTATGATTGCCTGGCCCTGGGTTCTAGTTGGACAGTTGTATGATTGCCTGGCCCTGGGTTCTAGTTGGACAGTTGTATGATTGCCTGGCCCTGGGTTCTAGTTAGACAGTTGTATGATTGTCCGCTTGTATTTTTTAGTTGGACAGTTGTTTGATTGCCTGGCCCTGGGTTCTAGTTGGACAGTTTTATGATTGCCTGGCCCTGGGTTCTAGTTGGACAGTTGTATGATTGTCCGGTCGTGGTTTCTGGATAATCAGTTTTATAATTGTCTGACCCTGGGTTCTAGTTGGACAGTTGTATGATTGTCCGGTCGTGGTTTCTGGTTGGTCAGTTTTATGATTGTCTGGCCCTGGGTTCTAGTTGGACAGTTGTATGATTGTCCGCTTGTATTTTTTAATTGGACAGTTGTATGATTGTCCGGCCCTGGGTTCTAGTTGGACAGTTGTATGATTGCCTGGCCCTGGGTTCTAGTTGGACAGTTGTATGATTGCCTGGCCCTGGGTTCTAGTTGGACAGTTGTATGATTGCCTGGCCCTGGGTTCTAGTTGGACAGTTGTATGATTGCCTGGGCCTTGGTTCTAGTTGGACAGTTGTATGATTGCCTGGCCCTGGGTTTCCAGTTGGACAGTTGTATGATTGCCTGGCCCAGGGTTCTAGTTAGACAGTTGTATGATTGCCTGGCCCTGGGTTTCCAGTTGGACAGTTGTATGATTGCCTGGCCCTGGGTTCTAGTTGGACAGTTGTATGATTGCCTGGCCCTGGGTTTCCAGTTGGACAGTTGTATGATTGCCTGGCCCTGGGTTCTAGTTGGACAGTTGTAGTTGGACGGTCCTGGTTTCTGATTAGTCAGTTTTATGTTTGTCTCGTCCTGGGTTCTAGTTGGACAGTTGTATGATTGTCCACTTGTATGCTTGTATTTTTTAGTTGGACAGTTGTATGATTGTCCGCTTGTATGCTTGTATTTTTTAGTTGGACAGTTGTATGATAATGATTGTCTGGTATAAACAAGGCCTGGGGAATGCCTAGGAAAAAAATTCCAAGCCTACTTATCACCAGCTCGCAGACAACCAAATTAACCTGTCTAACAGTATGCGTTAAAAAAAGGGGTTTAGTCCGCACGCATTTGCAAACGCATGCGTAAGCCACAGAGCCTCGTCACGGCACCCTGATATCTGTGGTCCTAACACTAAAATATGAGTGTCCCCACAGTGGAGGCACATGCATTCTGATGGATAAATGAGAGCAGGTGGACTGAAGGGCAGCCCATCCCTTCTTAAAGGTACAGGAGCACACCAGACACCCAGCAAATAGCACAATGGCTGCAAAGGTGCTGGTGCGTTCCTGGACCAATACACACACCAAGGTGATCTCAAAAAACTTGCCACCACCCTCATTTATAGCTGGCTATCGCAGTAAGCGGCATTGGAGGGCTACAAACAGATATAAACAAGGCCTGGGGAATGCCCAGGAAAAAAATTCCAAGCCTACTTATCAGTTTTATGATTGTCTGGGCCTGGGTTCTAGTTGGACAGTTGTATGATAGTCCGGTCGTGGTTTCTGGTTGGTCAGTTTTATGATTGTCCAGTCGGTTGGACAGTTGTGCAATTGCCCGATCATGGTTTCTGGTTGGACAGTTGTATGATTGTCTAGTCCTGGTTTCTGGCTGGTCAGTTGAATCATTTAAAATAAAACTATAGAAAATTCCCAGCTCAGCTTATTAACCAGCCTGCAAACATCCAAAATATCCTGTCCAACAGTTTGCATTAAAAACAGGGGTTTAGTTTGCACGCATTTGCAAATACATGCCTAAGCTGCAGAGCCACTTCATGATGCCCAGTATTATCATCAGTCCTAACTCTATACATTTTTGGGAGCCTTCATAGTAGAAGCACATGCATAATAATGGATAGGCAGAGGGCAGGTAATCCGGGAGGGACCCTCCCATCCCTCCTTAAAGGTAAAGGGTCAAACTGGACACCCAGCATATAGCACGATGGCAGCAAAGGTGTCCAGTGCGTCCCCCTCACCAGTATTCCAACAGTACAAACAAATGGCCACTGCCCCCACCTATAACTGGCCTTCACAGCAATGTATTATGCATATGCTTCCACTGTGGAGGCTCTCAAAAATGTATAGTCATGACTGCAGATAATAATGGGGTTCCGTGAAGTGCCTTACGCATGTATTTGCAAATGAGTGCAAACTAAACCCCTGTTTTTAACGTGAACTGTTAGACAGGATAATTTGTTTGTTTGCAGGCTGGTTCGTAAGTTGAGCTGGGAATTTTCTTCGGTTTTGTTTTACGTGCGTCGCCTTCCATGTACTCCTTGCTGTGAAGGCCAGTTATAGGTGGGGGCAATGACCATTTGTTTGTTCAGTTGAATCATTGTCCGGTCCTGGTTTCTGGATAGACAGTTGTACAATTGTCCGGTCAAAGTTTTTGGTTAGACAGTAGTATGATTGTCCAATCCTGGTTTCCAGTTGGACGTTGTACGATTGTCTGGTCATTATTTCTGACTGGACAGTTGTACAATTGTCCAGTCCTGGTTTCTGGCTGGTCAGTTCTGTGACTGTCTGGTCCAGGTCTCTGGTTGGGCAGTCCTATGATTGTTTGCTTGTGGTTTCTGGTTGTACTGTTGTATAATTGTCTGGTCCTGGTTTCTGGATGGACAGTTGTATGATTGTCTGGTCATAGTTTTTGGTTGGACAATTGTACAATTGTCCAGTCCTGGTTTCTGGCTGGTCAGTCGTGTGATTGTCCGCTCGTGGTTTCTAGTTTGACAGTCCTGTGATTATTTGCTTGTACTGTTGTATGATTATCTGGTCCTGGTTTCTGGATGGACAGTTGTGTGACTGTCTGGTCCTGGTTTCTGGTTGGTCAGTTGTATGATCGTCTGACTAACAATATTTTTATCATTTGCAGAATGGAGAGTCTTTATGGAAGTGCCACGTCTCTTACAAACAGAAGGTTCCCCTCCGAAGAGCGGATAGAGAGCCAGAAAGCTCAGCAGTATGTGGATGAGAATTTCTATGCATCTTGTCGAGCCGCGTACCTCACCACCTTCAAGACCAGCCTGGAAAACATCACAGACAAAGAGCAGCTCCAATTAGGTACTGGTATCACTCGATACTGGATGGTTAAAGAGAACCTCTCACCTTGTGTGTGTGGTCTCCCTTCAACCATTCCATACACAACTCATCACTCCTTCTTTGGCCGCCACTGCAAAATATCCATTGGGTTTCCGGGTATGGAAAAGCATGTGATCTCCGCTATGATACGATGTCGAGGCCTAACAGCCAATCACTAGGGCCAAATATTCTCATATGACAGAGGGGAGAGGGGGATGGGACATTACCGCTCCCTCTGTGGTCTGAAACCAGCTGACCACGGTTATTTGGTGGCATCATCAACAGAGGAAATTGCAGTTAGGGAGTGCTGAAGAGGGGAGCATAAAGTGGTCAGGGAGAGGACTTTACAAAGACGTTGTCACCTCACACTGAATGGGCAAGGTCATGTTTCTAAAGGAAACAATTTTGGTAATAATTCAACCTCTTGTCACCCACGTAACGCATATGCCTTAACGCCAACACACTGCATATATGGGTGGCCAAGGTTTCTGTGTTGAGAGTGCACTCATGGCTTATTTCATGGTGGCAACAGTGAACTATGCCTGCTTAACGTGTTTTGAAACCTTATCTCACAGTCTCCATAGAAAGTCCATGTGACAGGGTGACAACACAATCATCAATATTCCCATCGCACATGTTTCTAGAGTAAGCTGAGATACAGTAAATGGGTTCTGTAGCAACAGTCAGCTGGAAACTGGTAAATCACAAGTCTGAAGTAGGGGGCCTGTGAGGCCCCGAAACTTTGCACTTTTCTGCTGTGATGAGATCACTGTGAATAAAAACTATTAGACATTATTTGAAGATGCATGGGGTGCTAGCAAATATGTACGTTAAGGTTGACAACACAGAAGCACAAAATGGAGACAGGAGAAGAGTGAGGTCATCCCATACCAGGAGGTGCCTGAACAAAATATAATAAATACATAAAAATAACACTTAAATAAAAATAAAGGACCTTTATGGCAAGATCACCAGACAATTTTTTTATGAAAGCTGAAGCTTGAGTCTGGTTCACACTGGTGCGGTGCGGGATTCGTGTTTCCCGCACTGCATCACAATCGCACTCCCTTCATGCGAACCTCTGCGGGTGTCAGTGCTAAGTTAACGGCAACCCAAAAACCGGCTGCAAAACCAGTGCAATTGGCTAAACCGGATCGCAAGGGTGTGAACACAACTTGAGAGTTAATTCATTTCAACGGCCAGATAGAATCAACCACTTCAATACCGAGCACGTTTACCCCCTTCCTGCCCAGGCCAGTTTTCAGGTTTCAGTGCTGTCACACTTTGAACGACAATTGCACGGTCATGCAACACTCTACTCATATGACATTTCTAAAGAAAAAAAATCACACAAATTGAGCTTTCTTTTGGTGGTATTTAATCACCGCTTGTTTTTTTTTATTGTTTGCTAAATAAACAAAAAAAAAAGGCCAAAAACTTTGCAAAAAAAAAGTGTTCTTCATTTCTGTTATAAAATTTTGCAAATAGATAAATAATCTTTCTTCATAAATTTAGGCAAAAATGTATTCTACTACATTTCTTTGGTGAAAATAAGCCAAATCATTGTATATTTAAATTATAGGAAAGTTATAGAGTCCACAAACTATGATGTATATCTGAAAATCTATAAATCCTGATGTACTGACGGCCTATCTCATTTCTTGAGGCCCAAAAATGCCAGGACAGAACAAATACCCCCAAATGACCCCTTTTTAGAAAGTAGACAGTCTAAAGCAGGGATCTTCAAACTACGGCCCTCCAGCTGTTCCGGAACTACACATCCCATGAGGCATTGTAAAACTTTGACATTCACAGACATGACTAGGCATGATGGGAATTGTAGTTCATGAACAACTGGAGGGCCGTAGTTTGAAGACCCCTGGTCTAAGGTATTTAGTAAGAGGCATGGCATGCTTTTTGAAGTTGTGATTTTTTTGTCATTTTTTAATTTTATTTTTCACATTCTGTCACCAGTGCAGTACAATGTCGTCATATGACTGGTGTGGCAGTGACAAGGCACTGACTGGTGACAGTATGTAAAAAAAACAAACAAAGTAATACATTTTTAAATATTTTTTTATTATTTATTTATTTATTTATTTATTATTATTAGTTGATCAGGATTTTTTTGTTTTTTTTTACATATTATACTTGCATATAGCATACTGTATATCTATTGTTGTGATTAGCTGTGATTAGTCACAGCTAATCACATGGTACAAATGGGCTGTGATTGGCCCTGTCTGTACCATGTGATTACTGTGACCATTCACAGCTAGCAACACAATTGTATACAATGAATGGCATGAAAGGAAGCCATTCATTATTTACAACATGACACTGGCAGCGGGCCGGTATAGTGATCAGTCATCTGCTGTGTTCACCAAACACAGCGGGTGACAGATCGCGCTTGAGCACGGCCCGTTCTCAAGAGGACATCATATGATATCCTTCAAGAAAAATAGGGTTCCCGCCTGTCCGTCATTTTATGATGCGGGCGGGAAGCAGCTAATTAACACCCAAGCGCTTGACGCACCTAAACATGTTACATGTCAAGTGTTTCTTCTGCCAAAACGCCGCTGCCGGGAGGAAAGGCATCTAGGAGAGATGGCCAAAGCGTCCCAATGTGCATGAGGCCTAAAATATATGAAAAATCGCTTATGAAATGAAATTAACCTGTTTCTGCCAACATAACTCATACCTGCAGCGCCATATAGGGTTGGCTTTGTTGCCCACACACTGCACATATGCTCTCACTGTGGGCTCCCAGCCTGTGTTACTTTTGATGACAAATTTTGATTTAGTTTTAGTCCTAATCTTTTACTAAAATGCCATTTTAATTGTAGTCATATTTTAGTCATCTGAATTGTTTTGCTTTTAGTCGTATTTAGTTGACTAAAATTTGCAGTAAATTTTAGTCCACTGAAATAATTTTACTGTACTAAAATCATTTTACTCGAAAAAAAAACAAATGGGTTAAGCTAAATTGTATTGCATTATTATTTTTTTTTTTAATAAATGTTTATTGAAAACTTTTCAAGGAAATACAAAAAGACAAAATGAACTTAAGACATATGAAAGACAATCTTATAAATGCAAAACAAGTAGGTTTCAAAGGACACAACTACTCATTGAGAAGTAAAAATCGAAGAAGTGCCATCGTATATCCTGCGAGGATTTGTATTGCATTATTTAAGAATTTTTTCTAGAATTTTTCAAACTCATTAAATACTCCTGGATTAAAAAAAAAAAATCTAATAATGGCACAGTGCTTTGGACGGTCTGAGGAAGCCTGTAATGCACAGTGCTCTGGATGGTGGTCTGAGGAGGCCTGTAATGCACAGTGCTTTGGACGGTCTGAGGAGGCCTGTAATGCACAGTGCTTTGGACGGTCTGAGGAGGCCTGTAATGCACAGTGCTTTGGACGGTCTGAGGAGGCCTGTAATGCACACAGTGCTCTGGACGGGGGTCTGAGGAGGCCTGTAATGCTGCACAGTGCTCTGGACAGTCTGAGGAGGCCTGTAATGCACACAGTGCTCTGGATGGTGGTCCAAGGAGGCCTGTAATGCACAGTGCTCTGGACGGTGCTATGAGGAGGCCTGTAATGCTGCACAGTGATCTGGATGGTGGTCTGAGGAGGCCTGTAATGCTGCACAGTGCTCTGAACGGGGGTCTGAGGAGGCCTGTAATGCTGCACAGTGTTCTGGACAATGGTCTGAGGAGGCCTGTAATGCTGCACAGGGCTCTGGACGGTGGTATGAGAAGGCCTGTAATGCTGCACAGTGCTCTGGACGGTCTGAGGAGGCCTGTAATGCTGCACAGTGCTCTGGATGGGGGTCCGAGGAGGCCTGTAATGCACAGTGCTCTGGACGGTGGTATGAGGAGGCCTGTAATGCTGCACAGTCCTCTGGACAGTGGTCTGAGGAAGCCTGTAAAGCTGCACAGTGCTCTGAACGGGGGTCTGAGGGAGCCTGTAATGCTGCACAGTGCTCTGGACGGTGGTATGAGGAGGCCTGTAATGCTGCACAGTGCTCTGGACGGTGGTATGAGGAGGCCTGCAATGCTGCACAGTGCTCTGGATGGTGGTCTGAGAAGGCCTGTAATGCTGTACAGTGTTAAGCATGCCACACCACTAAGCATGCTATGGTTGCTACCTTGCTTGCTTGGGGGGGGGGGGACACTCACAGGCTTTACAGGTGGAGCTCCGAGGAAACCAGAAGTTCACGTGGGTAAACGTCCCTCCCTCAATTGACAAAAATATGGGGTAATTTTCGTCACTGGAAATATGCCACTGACAAAAATAATGGCGAAAATAACACTGCTCCTAGCACAGTGACTGAGCTGTCAGAGACAGGTCCTAGTCTCTAGTAATGATCGGGATATGGGGGGGGGACTGGCTCACGATCATGTGACCACTGTGAGAGCCAATCACTGTGGTCACATCATCATGCAGACCTTCCCGCCCTCTGGGAGTTATAGCCCAGTTAAAGGGATGCTGGGGCTGGGCAGGAAAGGGTTAACATGATAAATCATATATGAGATTTAGGTGATTGGGTTTAGATCTACTGGGTGGACTTTCTGCAGTCTCAGATTCTTCTGGAGCCCGTATCTCGCTGATTGGTTTTGTTGTTTCTGGATCTGCTCTATAACCGGGATCGGCAATTATAAAAGATCCCAGTCAGGGACCATGCTCCCCTTATAGCATGTGATGCGGCATATTGGAGGCAGCCAGCACCGCGAGAGTTAAACCGCGCCGTTCTGCCGTGTTGACGGGGAGATAAATCCTGATGACATGTTGGATTTTTTCAGTCGTGATATCCTAATTACGCCATGGCTAGTTTAACAGGCGGTCACATTCAGCAGATGTGCTTAGCCTAATGAAGGCTTTCAACATTATGGCAGAAGATTTTTTTTTTTCTCTTTCCCCCCCTAGCAGCTAATGGCAGGTTCCTCATAATCCCGCTTCAAAAATAGTAGCGGCGAGAACAAATGTTATCTCCTTTCGGCTTGTTATGTCTTTCATCTCTCTCCATGAACCACTTAAGCAATTGACCAATTATTATTCTGCAAAGCGCCGATGTCAAGGTCGCCTAGAACAGGCCGTTAGAATACCAAATATTTCCCATCGTTAAATGATGATTAAATCTCGATCATCTGCGGGGAAATGTATCCCTGGATCCTGGATCATGGTGGTTAGGAGGACAGGCGATCCAGGCCCGGTTCTCATGGGACAAAATGAAGGAATGATAATAACATTGCCAGTATATAATTGACGGAGGATACCGTTACAGGACGAGGGTCACGTTACCCAATACATTTCAGCAAGCTGATTTAAAAAAAGGCTGTTGTGCCAAGAAGGGCATGCTGGAGTTGTAGTTTAAAAGGTGGAAAAATTATGAGTACGGAGTGTTAATAGTGTTAATTTCGTCGATGAAAATATTTTCGTCTACGCAATTAACACTATTTTAGGCGACTAAAATGCCACTAAAATTAAAACGATTCAGATGACTAAAATACGACTATCACTAAAATGGCATTTTAGTAAAAAAAGACTAAATAACTAAAAGTAAATTGAAATTTGACACTGGTTATATATCACAAAGGCTAAATATGTGACTGTAGTGCATGTTCTATAATAAAAAGATAAATAACAACAGCTTGTATAACAGTGTAAATTTGCTGTCCCCTCAAAATAACTCAACACACAGCCATTAATGTCTAAACAGCTGGCAACAAAAGAGTGTACACCCCTAAGTGAAAATGTCCAAATTGGGCCCAATTAGCCATTTTTTCTCCACGATGTGTCATGTGACTCAGTGTTACAAGGTCTCAGGTGTGAATGGGGAGCAGGTGTGTTAAATTTGGTTTTGTCGCTCTCTCTCATACTGGTCACTGGAAGTTCAACCAGGTACTCATGGCAAAGAACTCTCTGAAAAAAAGAATTGTTGCTCTACATAAAGATGGCCTAGGCTATAAGAAGATTGCCAAGACCCTGAAACTGAGCTGGAGCACAGTGGCCAAGACCATACAGCCGTTTAACAGGACAAGGTCCACTCAGAACAGACCTCGCCATGGTCGACCAAAGAATTTAAGTGCAGGTGCTCAGCATCATATCCAGAGGTTTTCTTTGGGAAATAGATGTATAAGTGCTGCCAGCATTGCTGCAGAGGTTGAAGGGGTGGGGGGGTCATCTAGTCAGTGCTAAGACCATACGCCGCACACTGCATCAAATTGGTCTGCATGGCTGTTGTCCCAGAGGGAAGCCCCTTCTAAAGATGGTGCACAAGAAAGCCCGTAAACAGTTTGCCGAAGACAAGCAGACTAAGGACATGGATTACTGGAACCATGTCCTGTGGTCTGATGAGACCAAGATAAACTTATTTAGTTCAGATGGTGTGAAGCGTTTGTGTCGGCAACCAGGTGAGGAGTACAAAGACAAGTGTGTCTTGCCTACAGTCAAGCATGGTGGTGGGAGTGTCATGGTCTGGGGCTGCATGAGTGCTGCCGGCACTGGGGAGCTACAGTTCATTGAGGGAACCATGAATGCCAACATGTACTGTGACATACTGAAGCAGAGCATGATCCCCTCCCTCCGGAGACTGGGCCGCAGGGCAGTATTCCAACATAACGACCCCAAACACACCTCCAAGACGACCACTGCCTTGCTAAAGAAGCTGAGGGTAAAGGTGATGGACTGGCCAAGCTGTGGGGCATCCTCAAATGGAAGGTGGAGGAGCGCAAGGTCTCTAACATCCACCAGCTCCGTGATGTCGTCATGGAGGAGTAGAAGAGGACTCCAGTGGCAACCTGTGAAGCTCTGGTGAACTCCATGCCCAAGAGGGTTAAGGCAGTGCTGGAAAATAATGGTGGCCACACAAAATATTGACACTTTGGGCCCAATTTGGACATTTTCACTTAGGGGTGTACTCACTTTTGTTGCCAGCTGTTTAGACATTAATGGCTGTGTGTTGAGTTATTTTGAGGGGACAGCAAATTTACACTGTTATACAAGCTGTACACTCACTACTTTACATTGTAGTAAAGTGTCATTTCTTCAGTGTTGTCACATGAAAAGATATAATAATATATTTACAGAAATGTGAGGGGTTGAGGGGTGTACTCACTTTTGTGAGATCCTGTATGTATGTGTGTGTGTGTGTATATATATATATATATATGTATATATATATATATATATAAATATATATATATAAATAAAAATTTGTGCGCTAGCAATAATATAATTGGAATAATGCTCAGAGCCACGATTTATATATGAATCCCAGCAAAAAAGAAATAATAAAGCAATGAAAAGTGCATGAAATCCTCTCTCAACGATCAGAAAAAAATTGAATATTCTGAAAATAAGATATGAACAGTCGCACATCCAAAAAACACCTATAATCAGTCCATGAATAGGTTAAACAAAATAAAGTGAAAAGAAAGAAAAAAGTCCCTTATAGTTATATCTGCAAGCCCATACGACCTTGCCACAGAGGAGGTCCAACGAATGGGGTAAGTGTACATCCATTACTCCTCTTCTGCAATCAATGAGTATTCGGAAATGTTCTTTACAACTTACTACTTTCCTGGTTTTGTGATGTGATACACCAAAGGGACTTTTTTCTTTCTTTTCACTTTATTTTGTTTAACCTATTCATGGACTGATTATAGGTGTTTTTTGGATGTGCGACTGTTCATATCTTATTTTCAGAATATTCAATTTTTTTCTGATCGTTGAGAGAGGATTTCATGCACTTTTCATTGCTTTATTATTTCTTTTTTGCTGGGATTCATATATAAATCGTGGCTCTGAGCATTATTCCAATTATATTATTGCTAGCGCACAAATTTTTATTTATATGTTTTATTACTTCATGGATATTTGGAGTTTTTTTTGCAGCTGCATCTTTGTGAATCTAATTTTTTGACTTATTGTGTTTTGCTCATTAGCGCAAGTTTTTTCCACCATTCCTTAGTTCTAATTATATATATATATATAAATGTATTTTATGCGATAAAACCAACACAAAGTGGCACATAATTGTGAAGTGGAAGGAAAATTAAAAATGTTTACAAATTCATATCTGAAAAGTGTGGCGTGCATTTGTATTCAGCCCCCTTTACTCTGATACCTAAAATCTAGTGCAACCAATTACCTTCAGAAGTCACCTAATTAGTGAATAGAGTCCACCTGTGTGTAATTTAATCTCAGTATAAATATAGCTGTTCTGTGAAGCCCTCAGATGTTTGTTAGAGAACCTTAGTGAACAAACAGCATCACGAAGGCCAAGGGACACACCAGACAGGTCAGGGATAAAGTTGTGGAGAAGTTTAAAGCAGGGTTAGGTTATAAAAAAATATTCCAAGATTTGAACATCTCACAGAGCTCTGTTCAATCCATCATCTGAAAATGGAAAGAGTATGGCACAACTACAAACCTACCAAGACATGGCCGTCCACCTAAACTGACAGGCCGGGCAAGAAGAGCATACATCAGAGAAGAGCCCAGAGGCCCATGGTAACTCTGGAGGAGCTGCAGAGATCCACAGCTCAGGTAGGAGAATCTGTCCACAGGACAACTATTAGTCGTGTTCTCCACAAATCTGACCTTTTTGGAAGAGTGACAAGAAGAAAGACATTGTTGAAAGAAAGTCATAAGAAGTCCCTTTTGCAGTTTGCAAGAAGCCATGTGGGGGACAGAGCAAACATGTGGAAGAAGGTGATCTGGTCAGATGAGACCAAAATGTAACTTTTTGGTCTAAAAGCAAAATGCTATTTGTGGTGGAAAACTAACACTGCACATCACCCTGAACACACCATCCCCACTGTGAAACATGGCGGTGGCAGCATCATGGTGTGAGGATGCTTTTCTTCAGCAGGGACAGGGAAGCTGTTCAGAGTTGAGTTGATGGGAAGATGGATAGAGCCAATTACAGGGCAATATTAGAAGAAAACCTGTTATGCCGCGTACACACGGTCGTACTTTTCGTCTACAAAAGTCAGACAGCCTGTCCGACAGACTTCCGGCAGACTTCCGGCAGACTTTCGACAGACTTGCGGCAGACTTTCTAACGAACGGACTTGCCTACACACGACCACACAAAAGTCTGACGGATTCGTACGTGATGACGTACACCGGACTAAAATAAGGAAGTTCATAGCCAGTAGCCAATAGGTGCCCTAGCGTGGCTTTTTGTCCGTCGGACTAGCACACAGACGAGCGGATTTCGGGGTCCGTCGTAGTTACGAAGTAAAGTTTTAAAGCATGTTTCAAATCTAAAGTACGTCGGATTTGAGGCTAAAAAAGTACGTTGAAAGTCCGGAGAAGCCCACACACGATCGGATTACCAGCCAGCTTTAGTCCGTCAGCGTCCGTTGGACTTTTGTAGACGAAAAGTACGACCGTGTGTACGCGGCATTAGAATCTGCAAAAGATTTGAGACTGGGGCGGAGGTTCACCTTCCAGCAGGACAACAACCCAAAATATACAGCCAGAGCTACAATGGAATGGTTTAGATCAAAGCATATTCATGTGTTAGAATGGCCCAGTCAAAGTCCAGACCTAAATCCAATTGAGAATCTGTTAAAACTTGAAATTGCTGTTCACAGACGCTCTCCATCCAATCTGACCGAGCTTGAGATATTTTGCAAAGTAGAATGGGCAAAAATGTCCCTCTCCAGATGTGCAAAGCTAGTATTATGTGCCACTTTGTGTTGGTCTATCACATAAAATCCCAATAAAATACATTTAGGTTTTTGGTTGTAACATGACAAAATGTGGAAAATTTCAAGGGGTATGAATACTTTTTTTTAGGTACTGTGTGTGTATATACGTATGTGGATAGATATATATACAGTGGGGCAAATAAGTATTTAGTCAGCCACCAATTGTGCAAGTTCTCCCACTTATAAAGGTGAGAGAGGCCTGTAATTGTCATCATAGGTATACCTCAACTATGAGAGAAAATGTGGAAACAAATCCAGACAATCACATTGTCTGATTTTGGAAAGAATTTATTTGCAAATTATGGTGGAAAATAAGTATTTTGTCAATATCAAAAGTTCATCTCAATACTTTGTTATATATCCTTTGTTGGCAATGACAGAGGTCAAACGTTTTCTGTAAGTCTTCACAAGGTTGTCACACACTGTTGCTGGTATGTTGGCCCATTCCTCCATGCAGATCTCCTCTAGAGCAGTGATGTTTTGGGGCTGTCGCTGGTCAACACGGACTTTCAACCCCCTCCAAAGGTTTTCTATGGGGTTGAGATCTGGAGACTGGTTAGGCCACTCCAGGACCTTGAAATGCTTCTTACGAAGCCACTCCTTCATTGCCCGGGCGGTGTGTTTGGGATCATTGTCATGCTGAAAGACCCAGCCACATTTCATCTTCAATGCCCTTGCTGATGGGAGGAGGTTTACACTCAAAATCTCACGATACATGGCCCCATTCATTCTTTCATGTACACGGATCAGTCATCCTGTTCCCTTTGCAGAGAAACAGCCCCAAAGCATGATGTTGCCACCCCCATGCTTCACAGTAGGTATGGTGTTCTTTGGGTGCAACTCAGCATTCTCTCTCCTCCAAACACGACGAGTTGTGTTTCTACCAAACAGTTCTACTTTGATTTCATCTGACCATATGACATTCTCCCAATCTTCGTCTGGATCATCCAAATGCTCTCTAGCAAACCTCCGACGGGCCCGGACATGTACTGGCTTAAGCAGGGGGACACGTCTGGCACTGCAGGATCTGAGTCCCTGGCGGCGTAGTGTGTTACTGATGGTAGCCTTTGTTACGTTGGTCCCAGCTCTCTGCAGGTCATTCACTAGGTCCCCCCGTGTGGTTCTGGGATTTTTTCTCACCGTTCTTGTGATCTCGGGGTGAGATCTTGCGTGGAGCCCCAGATCGAGGGAGATTATCAGTGGTCTTGTATGTCTTACATTTTCTAATTATTGCTCCCACAGTTGATTTCTTCACACCAAGCTGCTTTCCTATTGCAGATTCAGTCTTCCCAGCCTGGTGCAGGTCTACAGTTTTGTTTCTGGTGTCCTTCGACAGCTCTTTGGTCTTCACCATAGTGGAGTTTGGAGTGTGACTGTTTGAGGTTGTGGACAGGTGTATTTTATACTGATAACAAGTTCAACACAGGTGCCATTAATACAGGTAATGAGTGGAGGACAGAGGAGCCTCTTAAAGAAGAAGATAAAGGTCTGTGAGAGCCAGAAATCTTGCTTGTTTGTAGGTGACCAAATACTTCTTTTCCACCATAATTTGCAAATAAATTCTTTCAAAAATCAGACAATGTGATTGTCTGGATTTGTTTCCACATTTTGTCTCTCATAGTTGAGGTATACCTATGATGACAATTACAGGCCTCTCTCTCATCTTTATAATGGGAGAACTTGCACAATTGGTGGCTGACTAAATACTTTTTTGCCCCACTGTGTGTATATATATATATATATATATATATATATATATATATGTACATTGCATACTAGCAGATTATGAAAGACCCCAAAATGAACTCCATCACTCTCACCACTGACAGGGCTTCCATCTTCACCCGGGTTTGCGAGCTGCAACCATTTGAATGGCCAAGCCGCAATGACGTTACTCCTGTGCATGCGCATGGATCGCGGCACAGTGCTCTGAAGGAGCGGCATACTTACAGGTGCATCTTATAAAATTAGAATATCATCAAAAAGTTAACTTATTTCAGAAACCCATATATTTTATATAGATGCGTTACACGCAAAGTGATATATTTCAAGCAGTTCTTTCTTTTAACCACTACAGCGCCGTATTTTGCAATACAGCACTGCGTCGCTCTAACTGACAATTGCGCGGTCGTGCGATGTCGCACCCAAACAAAATTGATGTCCTTTTTTTCCCACAAATAGAGCTTTCTTTTGGTGGTATTTGATCACCTCTGCGGTTTTTTATTTTTTTTGTTCTATAAACAAAAAAAGAGCGACAATTTTGAAAAAAAACAACAATATTTTTTACTTTTTGCTATAATAAATATCCCCAAAAAATATATAACAAAAAAACAAATTTCTTCCTCAGTTTAGGCGAATATGTATTCTTCTACATATTTTTGGAAAAATAAAATCGCAATAAGCGTATATTGATTGGTTTGCGCAAAAGTTATATAAATAGGAGATAGATTTATTGCATTTTTATTATTATTATTTTTTTATTAGTAATGGTGGCGATCTGAGATTTTTATCGTGACTGCGACATTATGGTGGACACATCGGACACCTTTGACACTATTTTGGGACCATTGTCATTTATACAGCGATCAGTGCTATAAAAATGCACTGATTACTGTGTAAATGTCACTGGCAGGGAAGGGGTTAAACACTAGGGGACGATCAAGGGGTTAAGTGTGTTCCCTCAGTGTGTTCTAACTGTAGGGGGGATGGGCTCACTAGAACATGACAGAGATCACTGCTCCCGATGACAGGAAGCAGTAGGTCCCTGTCATGTTGCTAGGCAGAACATGGAAATGCCTTGTTTACATAGGCACCTCCCCGTTCTGCCTCTCTGTGTCATGATCACAGACATCAAGTCTGCGGGCATGCTCATGCGGCGGGCGCGCTCACGCCCACTAGCCCGCCATTTAAAGGGGACATACAGGTGCGCCCATTTGTGCAGCCGTGCCATTGTGCCGACGTATATCGTCATGCGCTGGACGGCAAGCGGTTCATTTTGACGATATTGGCTTACAGGTAAAAAAAAAATTCAGTAACTCAGAAAAGTAGAATATTAGGGTCTCAAACTGGCGGCCCTCCAACTGTTGCAAAACTACAAGTCCCATGAGGCATTGCAAGGCTGACGGTTACAAGCATGACTCCCACAGGCAGAGGCCTGATGGGACTTGTAGTTTCGCAACAGCTGGAGGGCCACCAGTTTGAGACCCCCCTGCATGATAAGATCAATTAAAGGATTTTTAATACAGAAATGTTGGCTTACTGAAAAGTATGTCCATGTACAGTATAGTATGCACTCAATACTTGGTCGGGGCTCCTTTTGCATGAATTACTGCATCAATGGGGCGTAGCATGGAGGCGATGAGCCTGTGGCACTGCTGAGTTGTTATGGAAGCCCAGGCTTCTTTCCACTGCCGACGTCATCGGCAGTATATACAGTAAAGATCTCCTAAACCAGTGAGGGCGAACCTTGGCACCCCAGATGTTTTTGAACTAAATTTCCCATGATGCTCATGCACTCTGCAGTGTAGTTCAGCATCATTAGAAATGTTGTTCCAAAACATCTGGAGTGCCAAGGTTTGCCATCACTGCCCTAAACAGTGCACATTTAGGAGATATTTACAGTACCTATAGATGAGCCTTATTATAGGCACACCTATAGGTACAAATTATCATTAAAGTTTACAACCACTTGCCGACCAGCCGCCGTAAACACACAGATCCCGGTTCTCTGAGGGGAGAAGAGAATGATCATGTGTTCATACAAAGTATAAATAGTGATCTGTCATCTCCCCTACACAGTCCCATCTACCCTTCAGTTAGAACACAGAGATGGAACATAGTTAACCCCTTGATCGCCCCTAGTGTTAACCCCTTCCCTGCCAGTGACATTTTTACAGTAATCAATGCACTTTTATAGCACTGATCATTGTATAAATGCCAATGGTCCCAAAAATGTGTCAAAAGTGTCTGCCATAATGTCGCAGTCCAGATAAAAATCACAGATTGCTGCCATTCTTAGTAAAAAAAATAATAATAAAAATGCCATTAATCTATCCCCTATTTTGTAGACGCTATAACTTTTGCGCAAACCAATCAATATACGCTTATTACGATTTTTATTACCAAAAATATGTAGAAGAATACCTATCAGCCTAAACTGAGAAAAAATTTGCTTTTTTTAAAAAAACAGGACAGAGATGTTTATTATAGCAAAAAGTACAAAATATTGTGTTTTTTTTGTTTTGTTTTTTTTTTTCAAAATTATCGCTCCTTTGTTTTGTTTATAGCGCAAAAAATAAATAAAAACTACTTGTGGGAAAAAAGGACCTTAAATTTGTTTGGGTGCAGCGCCGCACGACCGCGCACTTGTCAGTTAAAGCGACGCAGTGCCGAATCTCAAAAAATGGCCTGGTCATTCAGCAGCCAAATCTTCCGGGGCTGAAGTGGTTAAACCAGATACTTTTGGCAGTGTGGGCAGGTGCCAAGTCCTGCTGGAAAATGAAAATCGGCATCTCTATAAAGCCGGTCAGCAAAGGAAAGAATGAAGTGCTCTAGAATTTCCTGATTGAGGGCTACACTGATTTTGGACTTAATAAGACGCAGTAGACCAACACCAGCAATTGACATGGCTCTCCAAATCATCACTGACTGCGGAAAATTTTGCATTTCATTTGGAAATCAAGATCCCAGAGTCTGGAGGAAGAGTGGAGAGGCACAGAATCCAAGTTGCATAAGGTCCAATGTTAAGTTTCCACAGTCAGTGATGATTTGGGGAGTCATGTCATCTGCTGGTGTTGGTCCACTGTGTTTTATCAAGTCCAAAGTCAGCTCAGCCCTCTACCAGGAAATTCTGGAGCACTTCATTCTTCCCTCTGCTGACCAACTTTATAGAGATGCCGATTTTCATTTTCCAGCAGGACTTGGCACCTGCCCACACTGCCAAAAGTACCAATACCTGGTTTAAACCACTTTAACCCGGAAGATTTGGCTGCTGAATGACCAGGCCATTTTTGCAATTCGGCACTGCGTCGCTTTAACTGACAAGTGCGCGGTCGTGCGGTGTTGCACCCAAACAAAATTGACGTCCTTTTTTTCCCACAAATAGAGCTTTCTTTTGGTGTTTTTAATCATCTGTGCAGTTTTATTTTTGCCGCTATAACAAGAAAAGAGCGACAATTTGGCTGCTGAATGACCAGGCCATTTTTTGTGATTCGGCACTGCGTCGCACTGCCAAAAGTACCATACCTGGTTTAACGATCATGGTATCACTGTGCTTGATTGGCCAGAAAACTCACCTGACCTAATACCTATAGAGCAGGGGTCTTCAAACTGCGGCCCTCCAGGTGTTCAGGAACTACAATTCCCATCATGCCTAGTCATGTCTGTGAATGTCAGAGTTTTACAATGCCTCATGGGATGTGTAGTTCTGCAACAGCTGGAGGGCCGTAGTTTGAGGATCCCTGCTATAGAGAATCTATGGCATTGTCAAGAGGAAGATGTGAGACCCCAGACCCAACAATGCAGAGAAGCTGAAGGCCGCTATAACAGCAACCTGGGCTTCCATAACACCTCAGCAGTGCCACAGGCTGATCGCCTCCATGCCACACCACATTGATGCAGTAATTCATGCAAAAGGAGCCCTGACCAAGTATTGAGTGCATACTATACTGTACATGGACATACTTTACAGTAAGCCAACCTTTTTTGTATTAAAAATCTTTTTTTTTTTTTTTTTTTTTTTTATTGGTCCTACCCTGTTTCCCCGAAAATAAGACCTAGCGTGACTGTCGGTGGTGGCTGCAATATAAGCCCTACCCCCCAAATAAGCCCTGTCCTTGTAGGTCTTGTTTTCAGGGTAGGGCTTATTTTTGGGGAAACAGGGTAGGGCTTATTTGGGAGGTAGGGCTTATATTGCAGCCATCACCGACAATCAGGCTAGGTCTTATTTTCGGGGAAACAGGGTATGTAATATTCTACATTTCTGAGATACTGAATTTTGGGTTTTCACTAGCTGTAAGCCATAATCATAAAAATTAAAAGAAAGAAATGCTTGAAATATATCACTCTGTGTGTGTAACACATCTATATAAAATATATGAGTTTCTTTTTTTTAATTGAATTACTGAAATAAATTAACTTTTTGTTGATATTCTAATTTTATGAGATGCACCTGTAGTATGCTGTCCTTTCAGAGTGCAGTGCACATGCGTTGGTGACGTTATCGACTGCAGAACTAAAGAATATTTCCTAAACGGTGCATGTTTAAGAAGATATTCCTTGTACCTACAGGTAAGTTTTATTAAAAGCTTACCTGAAGGTACAAGTTAAAAAATGTGGACTGTTCAACAAATGACGCAATGAGACTACATGATCAACACACATCTTGTGCAGGTGAAAAACAGGTGCAGGTAGGAAGGTTTTTAATGCCTTTATAGTAGAATTCTGGGTTTAACATGACTTTGATTAGTTTGTTTGGGCCAAGCTGGCCCAGATCCTCTTTGCCCAGGTCATCCTAGACCAGGAATCTCCAAACTACGGCCCTCTAACTGTTGCAGAACTACACGTCCCATGAGGCATTGTAAAGCTCTGACATTCACAGACATGACTAGGCATGATGGGAATTGTAGTTCCTGAACACCTGGAGGGCCACAGTTTGGAGACCCCTAGACCCTTCCCCAGCCTGTGACAGGAGATTGAAAGGAGAAGCAGCACATCGATGAGCTCATCTCTCTGTCATCCTGCTCTCTTCTCCTATCCGTATGCTTTCTGTCAGCACATGAACTGATTGGTTTTGTGACAATCAGGGGTCAGCCTCGACGAGCAGTTGCTATAGCAGTTGAGGGACTACCACTGACCAGCAGGATAGGTACACAGGCAGTCACCCTGGCAGGTGACACAGACTCACCTGAGGTGCGGAGTCTAAGTACTAACCTGTGTTCACTAGAGCTCCTGATGGTGGAGATGGATTTAGCTACGTGTTAGTACCAGGTCACAGTCCTCAGGATCGCCCCACCAGGGGATGATCAAGCCAGGGTCCAGTAGCGGATAAAAAGGTAGGGATCAAACACAAGGTTAGTCAGTAATTAGTAGTTACAAGTTGGGATAAGGCAGAAACGTAGTCGAAGAAAAAGCCAAGGGTCGATAATGAGTGGTAGCAAAATATGGATGGCAGCAGGGAAGACGAGAGCGAGTTACTGGCTGAGAAAGCACAATGATCTGGCAAACAGGAGGTGCAAAGAGTTCAAGTAAATTAGGAAATTCATGGGAGGAGCAAAGAGTTCAAGGTTCAGCAGAAGTCAAGGCACAAGGCAGGGTTGTCCAATGATTCAAACAAGGTGCTGTCCAGCATCTCAGGTAGCTCCGTGAGAAGAGTCATTGCCAGACCCAGCAGAGGACCCAGGTCCAAGTCCAGGCCCTGACAGGTTCCTTGTGCTTCTTCTTCCTCCCACACCCCAGTCCTGCTGTACAGGGACTGCAAGCGGCTAATACCAGGTCACATTCAGGTACTTAACACTGCTTGCATTTAAAAAAAAAACACATTTAATGATGCAATAATGGTTACAGAGCTGAATGAATTTGTGTCTACCTAGAGTTCAGCTTCAAATCGTGCATGATGTGGTTTCCTGCACCTTGCACACTTATTTATTTCCCCTCTCTCTCTCTCTTTGTACAGTTCTCCAACAGGCCGGACGTAACTTATCAAAGAGGACTCTCGGCAAATACTGGACCGCAAAGACCAAGGAATTAAACTTTGATGATTTCTGTGCCATCGTTAAAAGAGAGAAACCTGCCGCAAAGGCAGACATGATAAAAGCCTTCCGAAAAATGGATCCTGGGAACAAAGGATATGTTTTACATGATGACCTGTATAAAGTCCTCACCACAGTATGTACTGTAATTCCTTCAAATGTTCCATTGTTAGAGCAGGCCTATAGTTGCATGCTCAGATAAATGTATGTTTCCAATCTCTCTGGGGTTAATAGAGGCATAACTAGAACCTTCAGGGCCCCAGTGCAAAAAGCCATGAAGAGCCCCCTCCCTGACCGATTGGGCCCTTTCTGTCAGTCCCAGGGCCCTTCCGTCTGAGCTCGGGGTCCTTCCCTCTGAGCCTAGGGCCCTTTACATCTGTTGCTGGGCTTTCTTATAAGCCTTGATTCACACTGCTGCGACTTATCATGCAACTTGCGACATATAACGTCGCATGACAAGTCAAAACACATTAATTTCAATGGATGACTTCTTAGTCAAGGCAACTCAAGTCACGGTGACACACAAAAAAAAAAGGTTCCTGCACTACTTTACTTCGACTTTGGTGCAATTTGAGTGCCATTGACTGTAAGGTTAAATCACAAAAGTTGCAAGCAATCCCAGTGAAGTTGCGAGCAAGTTGCACACCTTGGTATTGCAGCAGTGTGAACCGAGCTTTATGGTCCCGCAGTGGCAACCTTTCACATGTTCTGCAGCGGGGCCCCCTTCCTACCTTCTTGGGGCGCCCCACAGTGGTGGAACGCCAGGGCCTAGACCCAATTGCAACCTTTGCGACCCTGGTAGTTTCGCCACTGGGCGGGGAATAGATTAATAAAGCTAGCATAGAATACCTGCTGCTGGGGATTCCCACATTAGTCGGTCACCTGACCGGATGGCAGACTACACAGCAGTATTGGCTCGTGTGGCCATTAAGTATAATAAAATAAAATGTATAGCACATATTTTCTTTTTCTTTGTTATGGTCAGGACAATGTTTGTAAGATATCTTTCTTTAACCCTTTTTACAACCGTGTACATATGTGTGGCGGCAAAAAAGTGGGCTTTAACGCTCGCAAGCCGCACATAAAGGGACACCGGGTAGGGCAGGAAGGTGTTAAAGGGAAGGTCTCTGTACAGCCAAATGTTTGTGAACACCTAGCCATCACACCTATATGAGCTTTTTGAACGTTCCATTCCCAAAACCATGGAAATGGCCCCACATTGTGGTTCGAATTGTGGTTTCACTCTTCTGGGAAGACTTTTCTCAAGATTTAGGAGTGTGTCTGTGGAAATTTCTGCCGGTTTAGCCAAAAAACAACAGGTGAAGTCAGGTACTGATGTTGGATGAGAAGATCTGGCATGTGGTTGCGATCTTTCCCGAGCCTGGACCAGCTCTTTGACTACAGCCAACAGCAGGCTTCAGCCTGCTGTCTGCTGAAAACGGGTCACACGAGTGCAGAACAAACTGCACTCCTGTCATCCACAGGAGAAGTACAGCCAAACAAGCTTTGGCTGTACTTCTCCTTTAAACTAAAGATTATACTTTATATATTTAGTTCAATAAAAAATGAGCTCTGGTTGGACTTGTTTAACTAAAAATGATTATTAAAATGCAGGGTCTGGTAAGGGCTTCATCTTACATTGTATGTATTTTTTATGACCAAGAATTTTTAGCATAACATTGGTCTGATCATTTGAATAATTGTCACTTCATAAAAAGGATGTCCTGGAACAGGAAATGGTGCAGAGAAGGGAAACTAGATTAATCAGGGGCACAGAGGACCTCCGCCATGAGAAAAGATGAATCGAATGTATTCACCCTCGAGGAAGGGAAATTAAGGAGGTGTGGGTTATGATCACCTTCTATAAATAAATTAAAAATGGCATATACAGAAAATACAGTGGGAAAATGTTCAGTCTTAAATTAGAAAGTGGAACTTTAGTAATTTTTTCATCTTTCCATCTAATAAATCTTCTGCCCTTGTTTTTTTAACTTTGGATAGTAAAACGTTTTTTTTTCTGCCAGTAAATCCCTTATACAGCCCACTTCCTGTTTCTTGTCTGGTCATTAGCCTAGGCTTATGACATCACAGCACAGCTCTCTCTCACTCACGTGAGAGTTTGCTAGGAAGGGGAGAGGGTGAGTCATAAGAGGGCCAATGAGAGCTGCAGAGCTGGAGGTGTGCCTCTGTGTGTCTGTGTAAATCCAGGAAGTGAACAGGCAGCAGCTTCAGCTGCCCACGGTTAAAATGGATGCAGCTAGACTTAGTGGAGGGAGATTTCTGCAGCATATTTGGCAAGTACAGAATCACAGTATATATAGAATAATATGCAAAGTGGTTGGAGGGAAGCTTCAGAATGGCAAAGATGGTTTTATTTCAAAGTATGTGAGCAGACTGCAGTTCCTCTTAAAAGAAAGAAGAATTGTATGAGAGTGGGAGAAAAGGAGTTTAAAGTGGTTGTAAACCTCAGACATTAAATATAAACAAAACATATATATCTATATAGTGTGTACTCAATTAAGAGCACTAATTGTCATTCCTGTCTGTTGACTTGTTCCTTTGCTATCTGCACAAGTCACTTCTGACAAATTTTCCTGACACCAAGAGGTAAAAAGATGACAGGGGAGGGGAGCTTCCAGAACCAATGGCGTCCCTAGGGGGGGCCGAGGGGGCCCTGACCCCCCCAACATTATGCTGTGCCCCACCATGTGCCCCCCCCCCCCCCCCCCAAAAAAAAACAACATTTTTTTTTTTTTACAAAAAATCAATGTCTAAGAGGGAGAGAGTCCCCAGTCAGCTCCTGCAGGTGATTCCTCCCTCTGCTCGCTGACACTGCATAATGCGAGTGCTCACACCACCACGGCCGCCCGATCTGCTCCTTCACCTGCATCCTCATTGGCAGGGAGAAGAGCGAGTTGCAGGAAGGACTCCACCAGGACTCTCAGTTACTGAAAAAACAGACTGATTTCTCCCATCCTTAGGACAGGAGAACCAGCCTGTAAATTCCAAGAGATGCCAGACCAGCGCTGTCAATAGCAGGGGCAGGACAGCAAGAGGAGGCTGGAGAACCCCACAGTGGCAGAACACCAGGGCCCGGTGGCAAGACAACCTTTGCAACCCTGATAGTTCTCCCACTGCTTTGGATCCTTATATTTTCTTGGTATGCTGGTGACATATATATCTTGTTTTCTGCCACCCTGGGGGGGCCCCAATACAGTAGGAAGGGAGCTCACTGCAGAACATGTGAAAGGGCCCGTTGTGGGGTCGTAGTAAAGGGCCCCAGTATATATATATATATGCATTTTATAGTTGCCCCCCTACTTTTGTCCCTGCCCCCCCATGTGCCCCCCCTAAATTTGAAAGCTGGAGACGCCACTGTCCAGAACACTGCCTGTGATGTACAGCCTCTGCACTGTTCCTGTGTGTTGTGTGAAGGGGTGTGTCCCTTCCCTCCAATCAGCTCCCAGAGCTCTCCTCACTGAGCTCTGCAGTGTGTAATTTCAGCTCTCCGCCCCCTTTTTTCTGACAGCTCAGACAAAATTTATAAATTCTGGACTTTCTACAGAGGTAGAGAAGAAAAGACTGCAGATAAACAGGTACAACTTATGTAGAAGGATTTGTTTTATCTCTGTGTATCATCCGAGGCCAGTCACTTCACCGGTTGTAAGGGTTTACAACCACTTTAAAAGGTACAAGGACTTTTCTGCAGTTGTCCTTTTTTTTTTAAAAATTATTTATTTATGTAAAGAACACGGCCCACATGGACCAACAGATTACAGAGTATCACATGTAACATGTAGCATACAATGTGCATTATACGGAACAGAAATCCTCGCATGTTTTACAATACCATAACGTCATTTAAGTTGTTCATTGAGAAACGATGCATAACTTCGGGTAGGTCAGCAGTACGTTAAGTTTGGGATCTTTATTGAACAGGTGACATTATGTTGTGATATGGTCCATTGTGTCGGTCCTCTTTTTTTTTTTTTCCTTATAGAAGACTAGAGAAGAGTGGTGAGTAGTAGAGAGGAGAAAGGAGAAAGGAAAGATAGGAGAAAGGAAAGCAGGGGGGAGAGTGTAGGGGAGAGGTAAAGGAGGGGGAATGGGTGTAGCTCACGAGCATGGAGGATACCAGCAGCACCTCATTGCCGCCTGCATGTTCACGAGGTACAGTTAGCTCTTCTCAGAGACTGTCCTGCCGTTGAGAAAATAAACATAGACCACAGTTGCCAGGTCTTGGAGGAAGCTTTTTCTCTGTGTTGTGCCGTGTGGATAAGGTCTTCCATTCTTTTTATGTCCTCTACTTTTCCCAGCCACATATCAATGGTCGGTGGGAGGGTAGATTTCCAACAGAGAGGTATGCAAGCTCTAGCTGAATCTAACAAGTGGCGTATAAATGATTTTTTGTATATCTTGTCGGGGGTGTCTGTGGCGTGTAGCAAAAAGAATGCTGGGTCGTTTGGAATTGTCCTGTCGGTAAACAGTTGTACAGTCTCGCGTATCACTTTCCAATACTGTGTGAGTTTGGGGCAGGACCAGAAAATATGTAACAAAGTTCCCTTGTCCATTTGACATCGCCAGCATAAGTCTGATGTTGTTGGAAATATTCTATGTAGGAGTGTTGGGGTTCTGTACCATCTGGAGAGTACCTTATAATTTGTTTCCTGGGTCTTGGCACAAATGGAAGATTTATGTGTGAAGCGGAGTATGTGTTGCCTCTTTGTGGGACTAAATCTACAGTCCAATTCCTCTTCCCACTGGAGTAGACCTGGTGGTACATAGTCCGAGGAGGGTGTGTTCAAGAGATTGTAGGTCAATGAGAGTGTGTGTGGTAGGACGCCTGTATCGGTGCAAAGTTCTTCTAGAGTCGTCAGACCTTGGCTATTGTCTGTGGGGGGTTGGATGGAGTTAAGAAAGTGTCTTAGTTGAAGTGTCCGCATAAAGTCTAGTCGGAACTCGCCATTGGGGTCAGCTAGCTCCGTGTATGTTCTCCAACGTCCTCCAGAGCTAAAGTGGGAGGCCAGCTGTAAACCTGCCTCTCCTAATCTCCGGAAGACTCCGTCTTGCATGCCTGGTGTGAATAGGGGGTTACCTATTACTGGATATAGGGGTGAGTTAAGGGATGAAATGGCCGTTTTAGATATTAGCTTTGCGCATATTCGGGCTGTGTTGCCTATTAGTGGATGTCGTTTTAGTTCCACTGGTAGGCCCTGGTAACACCACGGGGTACCACCTAGTGGGATTATAGTGTGAGATTGTTCCAGTTGGGTCCATTTCTTGGTTTCCCGATGTCGCCGCCAGTCTATGAGTCTTCCCAAATGTACCGCTTGATAGTAAGCGCGAATGTTAGGGAGTGCCAACCCCCCAGAAGACTTAGGGAGTACCAATAGTTTATTTGGGAGCCTGGGTTTTTTCTCAGCCCAGACAAAGTCAGTAAATGTCGATTGTACTTGTTTGAAAAATCTGGAGGGTATATGTATAGGTAGGGCTTGCATGAGGTACAATAGTTTCGGTAAAATAGACATTTTTAGGATGTTACACCGCCCCAGCCAGGAGTGAAGGCCTGATTGCCATGTATTTAGCAATGTTTTGATTTTTGTTAGTGGTGGGAAGTTTATTTCATATAGCTTCGAGAATGTTTGGGGAATATAAGTACCTAGATATTTTAGTGCTTTGTTTGTCCATTTCAATTTAAAACTGGATTGGAGAGACGTAAGTTGTGTTAGTGGAATCCCTACACTCATTGCCTCCAATTTAGCCAGGTTAATTTTCAAATAGGAGAGAGCTCCATATCTGGAAAATTCTTTTAACAGGTTAGGGAGGGAAATTCTCGGGTTTGATAGTGAGAACAACATGTCGTCAGCGTATGCTAACACCTTATGTTGAGTATGGTCAGCGAGTACTCCCGTAATGTCCGGGTTTAGTCTGATGTGGCATAAGAAGGGCTCTAAAGAGAGCGCGAAAAGGAGGGGTGAGAGTGGGCAGCCCTGACGCGTACCGTTCGTAATGTGGAAAGCGTCTGACATCACGCCATTAACCCTAACCCTGGCTGACGGTGCGGAGTATATTGCTGAGATCCAGTTCAGCATAGTATTTCCTAGACCAATGTGTCTTAACGTTGCGAACATGAACGACCAGTTTACCCGGTCGAACGCTTTTTCGGCGTCTGTGTTTAGGAATACCGTTGGTGTACCCGCTAAGTTGGCCTTATAGAGTAAGTTCAGGACTTTTGTGGTGTTGTCCCTCGCTTCTCTGGTTGGGACGAAGCCTACTTGGTCTAAGTGAATCAAGCTGGTTATGTGTTGTTGTAGTCTATTGGCTAATATTTTTGTAAATAGTTTAAGGTCGGTATTCAATAAGGATATGGGGCGGTAACTTCCGCATTGAGTCGGGTCTTTATCCTCTTTATGTATAACCGCTATTTGGGCTTGTAGTGTGTTGTGGTGTAGGGAGCTTCCTTTGCCTAAATCATTGAAAAGTTTGGTTAGGTGTTGTCCTAAGGATGGGAGTAGGGTCTTATAATACTGAATAGTGAGACCATCTGGACCAGGAGCCTTGCCTTGTTTGGTATTTTTTATCGCCAATTGTATGTCCATTAATGTTATGGGTTCATCTAGTAGGTCTCGAGACATAGTCGGTAGGGTGGGCATGTTGGAATCCGCAACATAGTCTGCTATGCGTTCCAGGGCAGGTTGAGGCATATTTAGATTGTATAGGGCTTCGTAATACGTTCTAAATTCTTGTGTTATTTGCTGGGGTATGGTTGCTTTCTGTCCCGTTGGAGAATAGATGTGTGGAATGTATGATGCCAGTCTCTGTGATTTTAAAGATTGTGCAAGTAGTCTACCGCATTTATTGCCTGATTCATAGAACTTTTTCCGGGAGATTTGAAGAGCTGCCTTAGCTTTAAAGTGTAGAAGGTCAGTTATTTGTGTGCGTGTTTTCGCTACCCAGGGAGCTGGTCGGTGTCCGTTTGTGTTTAGATTCTAATTTGTGGAGTTTGTCGAGTAGCGGCGATAATTGTGCAGATCTTTGTTTTTTAAGTCTTGCCCCATGTTTCATAAGGACTCCGCGGATCACCGCTTTGTGTGCTTCCCATATTAGCCCTCCGTCTCCGTCGGGTGTGGTATTAGTGTGAAAGTAGTGTGAGATTTCTTTTGTGACGTCTGCAACTATTTCTGGGTCTTGTAGGAGGCTTTCGTTAAGTCGCCATGGACTTCTCTGTCCCCTAACTAAGTCGGTGAGGGCGTATTGCATTGTAACCGGGGCGTGGTCTGACCAGGTAATAGAACCGATAGACGAACCCCTAACCGCCTGAAGCTGGTTGTGTGGTATTAAAAAGAAATCAATGCGTGATTATGCTTGATGGGGGCGCGAAAAGAAAGTGTAATCTCGCTCACCTGGGTGAGAAAGACGCCAAATGTCAATCAGCTGTGCGACATGAAGGGCCGAAAGTATCCTTTTGCTTGTGCCTCGAGGGGAGGAGGATGTGCCTGTCGAGGTGTCTTCTACAGGGGACAGGGGGAAGTTTAGATCACCACCTATAATGAGTTGTCCCTCAGAAAAACCCTGGAGCAAGTCTAAGTGTCGTTTTACGAACGCGTCTTGTTGACTATTTGGGACGTATAAGTTTGCAATGGTTACTTTTTGTACCTCCGATTAGGCCCTTCAGAAAAAGGAACCTACCTGCTGGGTCTGTCTTCATTTCAACTAGAGACCACGGGACTTTTGCAGATATCTGGATGGAACCCCCTCTAGACTTAGCGTCTGAGTGAGTGGAGTGATATACTGTCAGGTAACGTCTGTTTTTGAGGATCGGGAACTTATTTTCCCGGAAATGTGTCTCTTGTAACAGGACAATGTCAGCTTTCATACATTTCATGTCGTTTAATAGCATTCGTCTCTTTTCAGGGACATTGAGCCCTTTTGCATTAAGGGTAACAATATTGAGAACCTCCATGCTCGTGAGAATGTGAAAATGGAGTAGGAGAGAGACAGGTAAAGAAGAGAAACAAGGAGAGGGAGTACTGTAGTGGTGAGAAAAGAGTGAGTAGAAGGAGAAGAAACTACTCTAGAGTGGGTTAGGACGTCGTGAAAGCAATACTTCCAGTCGGTCTAATCTGACTGAGTAGGTAAACTAACTTGTAGCAAGAAACTGCTTCCACGCCTACCAGTATGACCTAGTATAAGGCGATTTCCTATTTGGAGGAGTGTCTAGCAGGGGTCATGGGGGGGAGATCCCTATCCTCCCCGAGCCCCCGGACCCAAAAATTGTAAATATATATATATGTGGGCATATAGAAACCTTTCCTATGTACAGGATTGAGGTATGTGGGAGTGAGTGTATGGAAACCCTGTATTTCTGAAACATAACAGTAGAAATAACGTTCTAAGAAATAGCAGAATAACTTAGACCATAGAGCTTGCATATCAACATTTCTGGGTGGCTGTAAGAGATCTGTACTGAAAGTGCTCCCCAGTTTACGTCTAACAATGGTTATACTGATGTCATACAGTTGCTGTCTGGTATGTGCGGTAGAAAGCTAGGTATCTTCCAAATTTCCCCACTTTTCACAATATGCTCTACAATATCTCCCTTATCCAATTCACCTCACATCCCCCCTTTTATCTCCTGGTCCCTGCCGCGGCTAACCTGTATACCCTCCAACCCACTCCGTCCCAGTAGGGACAGCGTCTCCCGATAACCCGCAGGTAGCAGCAACAAGTAACCCCATCACACCCCCTCCCCCCAATCCCAGTCACCCGCAAAGAGGCTCACATGTCCCTTCTAGGTAGTCTCGGGTATTCTTCTGTAAGATCCGCATCACAGCAGACTCCGCAATCAGCAGCTCCCTGAAGCCTGGTGTTCATTCCTTCCTTCTGCATGCTTCCAACAGAGCAAAGTACATCAAAGCTCCCGGTATCCTTCGTTTGTACCAGGTATAGTGGGTGATTGACTGCGGACCCGGAAGAGGAGGAGGCAGGGAGACTCGAGCTAATATGCAGACCCGTCGAGGTGGGGGAGGGGGGGTGCGGAAGGGGGAAAGGACAGCGACTCATCCATCATCCCCCCTCACTGCCGGAGGGGCTCTCAACTCTGCCCCTTCAACCGCTGTCCACCTCGGGACGGGATGGGGTAGTCCAGGACATCTATCCGGCAGTCTCTCGTCGAGGGCATGTAGGGGGGGCTGGAATGGGAGCATACAGCAGTGAAATGTGATATGGTAGGTGAGACTCACATCGCTGGGGTAGGGTTGCGGCAATAGTGGATCAGATGCCGACCAGAGCCAGCACTCAAAAAAAAAAAAAAAAAAGACAAAAGTATTAACCGGACAAAAAGAGTAAAAAAAATAAAGAAAAAAAAGAGGTAGTCAATGCAAGAAATGGTCATAAATTCCGTTTAGGCCTCACGTGTGCTATTAACCAGCCTGACGCGGGAACGACCTCGAGACCTCTGTGAGCGATTAGAGGGGTTGGATCTGCTCATGGCCGGGCCCATGCGACCTGTAGGACATGGAATCCTCAGCAGCCAGTTCGGCACTTGGATCGGCTCTGCTTCCAGAAAGTCAAACAGGGCTGGCAGGTCTGCTGGTGTGCGCAATGTAAAAGAGGCACGGTCTGTGCGGAAAATAACCGCTAGTGGGTATCCCCATCTGTACGTGCAGCCTTTGCTTCTTGCTAATTCCAGCACTGGTTTTAACATGGCACGGCGCTGTAGCGTGGCCCTTGAGAGATCCGGGAGTATTTGTATGTGAGCGCCATCAAATTCAACGTCTCCTTTGTCCCAAGCTTTTCGCAGCAGAGTTTCCTTCTGCGTATAACGGTGCAGGCGACATAAGACGTCGCGGGGTCTGGCCGGGTCTGTAGATTTGGGACCCAGGGTGCGGTGGATCCTGTCTATTTCTAGGTTGGGTGGAGGATCGTCCAGGAGGTCTCGAAAGATCGCGGCCGCCGTCGCCGCTAGGTCTTCCTGGCCCGTGGCCTCCGGGATTCCACGTAGCCTCAAGTTATTGCGGCGGCTACGGTCCTCCATTTCCTCCAGGTGGAGCTGCATCTCCTGTGCTTCCAGTGAATGGGCTTGCTGGGATTGTTCGAGGGCTTGCATCCTCTCCTCCAGGGTGGATATCCTGGTTTCTCCTGAAGTAACTCGGTTCTCTACTGTGTGTAAGTCCGCCCTCACCTCTTGGATATCTCTACTGTGCGCTTCCTCTATTCGTAAGATCATGGCCTCTATATCAGCTCTCGTGGGAAGTATCTCCAGATCTGCGCGTGTAGGGAGGGCCCTGAGCATGCTGCGTAGGTCTTCCTCTATGGTGCCCTGGCTTAATGGTGTATCTTCCATCCCTGTGCGAAGTAAGGCTGGTGTCCCTGTAAGGAGCAGGGGTGCCTGAGTGTGGGCAGAGGCGGCCATCTGAGCTCCGGTGGAGTGCGGTGATAGGCGAGCCTCACGTGGCTCAGATACTATGGCGCCCGGGGATAAGTCTAGCTTGCCTCTAAAGAAATGCGGGATCCCGGGTTGTATGGTCCGGTGATGAGTTCCACGGGTGGCCGATCGTGTCCTGTATCTTTTCGGGTTGCTCATAACGTGCCCACTAGGATTAAAAGTTGGTTTGAGGTCCGTATAGGCCGGGTCGGACAGGGAGCTCCTCCAGAACACGTCCTCACTCGGCCATTGCTAAGCCACGCCCCCCGCAGTTGTCCTTTTTAAAGTTGAACTCCGGTCATGAAAAACCTTTACCCTTGCATTGGGTCCCCCTCCCCACTGTAAGAGTTAACTGCCTGTTTCGCCTAGGGGATGATGAATGGAGTGATATATCGTACTTATTAATCACTACCCTGGAAGCCGATCCTTTTCTTAGGATACCGCTGGTATCGTCCATAAGAAACTTTATTTGCAATTGGTAAGACAGAACATGGTTCTATCATGGTGTTCTATCTGCGCAGTCTCCAATTAAGTATCTTGTTAATGATACCAGTGATGTGTGACCATCCTCTTCAACTGGCATAAAATTGTCGTATTATAATTATAAGCAGATGTCCAGAACAACCTACCTTCCTTACATCAGATGTCAAAAGCCCCCCCACCATCAGAAGTCAAGAGTCCCCCACCCTCAATTAGATCACAGTGCACCCCCCCCCCCCCCACCTTGTGCTGCTGGGAAGAAACTGGGGGCGGGTCCGCAGGGGAGGTGTGAGGGCCACGTGAAATGGCCTGGAGGGCCGGATTCGACCCACGGGCCTTGTGTTTGACACGTGCTCTAAAGGCTTCTCCTTCTTTATATATATCGGGATAACAACATCTTGTGATGTCACTTGTTCAGGTTTTATCCTGGCACTTTGCCCTGTTTACGTCAGTGGTACACCCTGGCAAGGCGCTGTGCCCTCCCAATGCTCCCCCATTCCTTCCTTAAAGCCCCCATGACTAGCAGGATCACATTGGGAAGGAATGTGAATGGAAATTTATAATCCAAAGTGAGGCTTGGCTTGCTTTGAAGTGCAGGATTTGACGATGACACGTTTTGAGGACTGAAGTAGCTTTACATAGTTCAACCTGTGTGGGTGTGGATGTGCGTGTTTATGTCAATACCATTTCCCATATCCCTGTATATTGCATTCGCTAAGATGCCCATCCATCCAAGAGTTTTTTTTAAAGTATGACCATTCTTGCTGACACCACCGATTGTGGAAGAGAGTTCCACATCCTTACCACTCTGACAGTAAAGAACCCCTTATGCAATTTAAGGTCCCAGAACCTGATATTTGTATGTTGCTATCATATGTTCTCTCAAGCGTCTCTTCTCCAGGGAAAATAAGTTCAATGCTTGTAGTCGTTCCTCGTAACTGAGGTTCTCCAGTCCCCATATTCCTTTTTTTGCCCTTCTCTGGACTCTCTCCAGTTCCAGCACAACCTTTCTTAGGTCTAGCTTTAGGATAAGTCATGGCCAGAAAACAACAAAGATGGCATCGGCTAATGTACAGTTGTGCTCATAAGTTTACATACCCTGGCAGAATTTATGATTTCTTGGCCATTTTTCAGAGAATATGAATAATAACACAAAAACATTTCTTTCACTCATGATTAGTATTTTGCTGAAGCCATTTATTATCAATCAACTGTGTTTACTCTTTTTAAATCAGAATCACAACAGAAACTACCCAAATAACCCTCAAAAGTTTACATACCTTGGTGATGTTGGCCTGGTAACAGGCACATAAGTTGACACAAAGGGGTTTGAATGGCTGTTAAAGGTAACCATTTTCACCTGTGATCTGTTTGCTTGTAATTAGTGTGTGTGTGTGTGTGTGTGTATAAAAGGTCAATGAGTTTCTGGACTCCGGACAGACCCTTGCGTCTTTCATCCAGTGCTGCACTGACGTTTCTGGCTTCTGAGTCATGGGAAAAGGATCTGCGGGAAAAGGTAGTTGAACTGTATAAAAACAGGAAAGGGATTTAAAAAGATATCCAAGGAATTGAGAATGCCAATCACAGTGTTCAAACTCTAATCAAGAAGTGGAAAATGAGGAGTTCTGTTGAAACCAAACCACGGTCAGGTAGACCAACTAAGATTTCAGCCACAACTGCCAGGAAAATTGTTCGGGATACAAAGAAAAACCCACAAATAACTTCAGGTGAAATACAGGACTCTCTGAAAACATGTGGTGTGGCAGTTTCAAGATGCACAATAAGGAGGCACTTGAAGAAAGATGGGCTGCATGGTCGAGTCGCCAGAAGAAAGCCATTACTACACAAATGCCACAAAGTATCCCGCTTACAATACGCCAAACAGCACAGAGACAAGCCTCAAACCTTCTGGCACAAAGTTATTTGGAGTGATGAGACCAAAATTGAGCTTTTTGGCCACAACCATAAACGCTACATTTGAAGAGGAGTCAACAAGGCCTATGATGAAAGGTCCACCATTCCTACTGTGAAACACGGAGGTGGATCGTTGATGTTTTGGGGATGTGTGAGCTACAAAGGCACAGGAAATTTGGTCAAAATAGATGGCAAGATGAATGCAGTATGTTATCAAGAAATACTGGAGGAACATCTGCATTCATCAGCCAGGAAGCTGCTCATGGGACATACTTGGACATTCCAACATGACAATGATCCAAAACACAAGGCCAAGTCGACCTGTCATTGGCTACAGCAGAATAAAGTGAAGGTTCTGGAGTGGCCATCTTCAGTCTCCTGACCTCAATATCATTGAGCCACTCTGGGGAGATCTCAAACCTGCAGTTCATGCAAGACAGCCCAATTTACAGGAACTGAAGGCTTTTTGCCAAGAGGAATGGGTAGCTTTACCATCTGAAAAGATAAAGAGCCTCATCCACGAATAACGCAAAAGACTTCAAGCTGTCATTGATGTTAAAGGGGGCAATACATGGTATTAAGAACTGGGGTATGCAAACTTTTGATCAGGGTCATTTGGGTACTTTCTGTTGCCATTATGATTTACAAAAAGTGAAAATAGCTGATTTATAATAAATAACTTCAGCCAAACACTAACCATGAGTGAAAGAAAAGTTTTTGTGTTATTCATATTCTCTGAAAAATGGCCAAGAAATCATAAATTCTGCCAGGGTATGTAAACTTATGAGCACAACTGTATATCTTTCTGAATGAGGTTCTGTGATTTTGTGGGGTAGGAATGCTAGGCTTAGTTCAGCTTTAATTGTCCCCCCTCCCCTTTGTGACTATAACAGCCTCTGCTCTTCTGGGAAGACTTGGGCTCATTTAGCTAAAACAGCATTTGTGAGGTCAGGTACTGATGTTGGATAAGAAGGCCTGGCACACAATCGACATTCCAGTTCATCCCAAAGGTGTTCAGTGGGGTTGGGATCAGGGCTTGTCATACTCATTAAACCATGTTCTTATGGACTTGGCTTTGTGCACAGGAGCACAGTCATGCTGGCACAGAAAAGGGCCTTTACCAAACTTTTACCACAAAGTTGGAATTGCACAGTTGTCTAAAATGTATTTGTATGGGGTAGCATTACCAGAACCCTTCAGTGTAAACACCTGAACTCAATGATTTGGAAAGTTGTCTAGATACTTTTGGCGATATAGGTAGGTGCAGTGGATAGGTTTCCAGAAACATTTGACTATATTGGCGTTTTTCAACCTTTATGCTACTGGATCCCCTTGAAGCGGAATTACCCGATTCGGCAGCTCAAGTGGAAGTGGTTTGCTCCTTTAGATATCTGGGAATCAAGGGGACTGGAGATCCTAGAGACTATATCCCTCTAAACTTGAAACCCATTTTACAAAAATTTAAGCTTAAATACGACAGCTGGTGCAAACTTCTATTATCTGTAATGCCGCGTACACACGAGCGGACTTTACGGCAGACTTTGCCTGGCGGACGGGATTTCGTCGGACAATTCGATGTGTGTGGGCTCCAGCGGACTTTGTTTTCTCAAAAGTTGGACGGACTTAGATTTGAAACATGTTTTAAATTAATCCGTCGTAATCGAGTCCGGTCGAAAAGTCCGCCGTCTGTATGCTAGTTCGACGGACAAAAAGCCACGCTAGGGCAGCTATTGGCTACTGGCTATGAACTTCCTTGTTTTAGTCCGGTCGTACGTCATCACGTACGAATTCGACGGACTTTGGTGGATTGTGTGTAGGCAAGTCCGTTCATTCAGAAAGTCCGTCGTAAAGTACGTCGAAAAGTCCGCCGGGCAAAGTCTGCTGTAAAGTCCGCTCGTGTGTACGCGGCATTACAGGCAGGACCAATCTCATTAAAATGGTTTGGGCACCACAACTATTGTATGTTCTTCACAACGCACCCATTTGGACACTTGGCTACTGGTTTGCTCGTATAGAGTCTCAGTATAGAGCATTAATCTGGAGGAATGGAGTGACCCAAATTAAATTGGCTACATTGCAGTACCCCAAAGACCAGGGGGAATGGCTGTTCCGCACTCTTTTACTTACTTCTTGGCTGCACAGTTGCAGCATCTTACAGGATGGGATCTATCCCTGGTAGCAGACCCCTCCAGAACCCTACTGATTCACTCCTTGGTGGAGTATTCTGCAAAGTCCAAGATGGAAATGGGCCTTCCAGAGGCCCCTCCATGGTGCCCGACTGTCCATTTGCTTTGGAGACTCTGGAAAGAGCTGAAGAAGCGTCTGGGCATTGAGGGCTTGCTGGACTGTACACCCATTTGGTGCAATCGATCCTATCCTGAATTAGAGAAATTGTTGAATCACTCTGGAAAGCGGCAGGGATCAAGTATATGTCCCAGCTGTATGACGGCGTGTTGCTGAAGCCCTTCCCTCAGTTAAGGGCAGAGTTCCCCCTGTTACCCAATCGCTATTTTATGTATCTGCAAATGCGGAATGCCATGAGAATTCAGAGTAGATGCTCCGTTATGCGCCTCACTGATTCAGATTTTCTCCCCTCTATCTTTACCACTGTAAATAAGAAGGGAATTATTTCCCGCATATACACTTGCCTGTTAGCCCAAATCCAAGCTCCGGATCTGCTACCCTGTAGGGAGAAGTAGGAAGCTGATGTTGGTCCTATAGATGGGGATAGCTGGGAGCAGATTCTGGCTACTGGCCCTTTAGTTTCTGTCTAAGCGGCCCAAAAGTTATCACATGTATTTATCCTCCATAGGATATACAGGACCCCAATACAACTGCACAAATAAGGAAGAAGTGGCTCCCCCTTGTGCCCGAGATGTCAATTACATCAGGGTACTCTAATTCACCTGCTCTGGAAATGCCCTAAATTGGTACTCTACTGGAATGAGGTTACTGAGATCATTAATAAAGTTTATCACCTACAGCTGCCAGTGGATCCAATCACTTGTCTATTAGGTGGTCTTGTGGAGGAATCATATATATACTCCTACTTGTGTCGATTGGTTTAGATTGCTTTATCTCGCTAGAAAATTGATTGCATGGTTTTGACTCTCTCCCCAAGCCCCCACTTCTACTGAATGGGTACAATAAGTCAATTCAATACTAGTTAGGGAAAAGATTGCATATCAGCACAGAAATGTGTCGGGTAAATTCACCAAAATCCGGCTGAGTGGCTGGAGATCCCCCCTGATTTAAAAAGAAGAAAAAAAGAAGAGAAGAGGAACCCTCACAATAACTTTTTATCTTCAGGAAACCCCTGCTAATGACTTTTACAGCTCACAGTACATTATTGTGATGGTCAAAGGGAAGAATGCTTCTTCCATTTGTGGTCAATGGGAAGAATCCCCCCTTACAGATAGCTAAAAAGATCATTCATGTCAGTGGTTACTTTTCTAAAGCCTCGTACACACGATCTGATTGTTCGCCAACAAAACCGTGGAATTTTGTCCGAAGGGCGTTGACCCCAACTTGTCTTGCATACACACGGCACACAATTGTTGGCCAACTAATACGAACGTAGTGACGTACTAAGTTGTTTTTCAGCTCTTTAGCCCCACCCTTTAGGCTCCATCTGCTAATTTCGTGTTAGTAAAAGTTTGGTGAGTGTCGATTCACGCTTTTCATTTAGCACTTTTCATTTCGCACTTTTCATTTCGTTTCTGAATGGCCGTTCGTCAACCAGATATGTTGCGGAATCGGAGGAGATATTTATTATTGGCCTTGGAGTTATTGCTTTGACATTATTTTTTGGTTGAATAATAATTTGATTTGGTATATTTTCTATATTTTTGGATGCATAGAATGTACTTTTTGGTTAAGTTCTATTGGCATATAGCATGTCTAATTTTATTTGTTTTCTTTTTTTAATGCACAATAAAAAAATAGTGGAGAATAATGCTTGGCTATGTGTTTTACTTCAAATGACAGTTTGGGAGGAGGCAGTTACATTTAAAAAAATACAATGTAAAATTGACAAGGGACACCAACATAGTTGTATCTTTGATCTTAAAAACTACGGGATAATGGTGTTGTGGTAACTTGCCCAAATAAAAAATAAAAAAGCATAATAATATTATTCTTGATACCACTAGAAAAAAAAAAGCCTTTGAAAATTTGTTTACGATAACTCCATCAGTATCACCAGCAAAGCAGCTTCATTATTATCCCATTAGAGAAGAAGAGAATATGCGCTGCATTTCGAGACTTCATAATTTGCCGCATCACGAATGTTAATTCTCCATTACGAACACTAGTTTACAAGACCGACCACTTCTGGCTCGTCCTTGCTTCCGAACACGCGTGTTTGTACTTTGGACTTTTGTCCGACGCACTTGTGTACACACGCTCGGAAAATCCGACAACAGACATTTGTCCGCGGAAAATGTTAAAACCTGCTAGCCAACATTTGTCTGTGGAAAGTCCGACAACAATTGTCCGATTAGAGCATACACACAGTCGGATTTACCGCCAACAGCCTGTCATCGAACATTTCCCCTCGGAAAGTCCGATCGTGTGTACGCGGCTTAAGAAGCAGGAATCTCTACATTGCCCAAGGAACCCTAGAGTTCTATGGATCCCTGGTTGAGTAACCCTTGGCTATATAGTCTACAATGGCCAAGTGTATTGTTCATCCACAGGAAGGCAGTTGATGCAGTTTTTTATCTTTTCATAGCAGTGGGTTTTAGATTCTAGCAGACAGACACTCCAACATAGCAGTCCGTTTGAGGAAGTTACGGCAGTAGCGTATCTGAAGAACAGAAGTACAGAAGTTTTCCAAAATCATTTCAATGTGCACAATCAGCCTTGACCCTCCCCCCAAGAAACTCAATAGAAATAGAAGGCAGTGGAGGTTATTCAGAAGTGGTCATCCCTTATTCATTCCTCTTTATTCATTATAGATGACATCTCTCAGAATTATTCTGCAGTTTGTTGATTTGTGCACGTCTCTAATACCACGAGCACCGCTGTTTATCACACACCAGTCACGATGTGTATGTATATATCTTTGCATCTATGTGCAAGCATTGTCACTTCAATTTTCCATGATTAAATATTTATATGAGCTGCCGGTTCTGTGGAGATGAATGAACCTGGCACACTTTGAAAGTTCAATTTATCGAAATGTAAAGCGGATCATTTGTTGTTTGCAGAAAGGGGAGAAGATGTCGCCGGAAGAGGTGAACGCGGTTCTTCGCTTAGCTGATGTCAACGGCGGCGGCAAGCTTGACTACAATAAGGTAATGTAGACAATTCGCTGGTCGCTTTCTCTGTATACGTGTTTTGATTTTGGACTGTTTCTGTGCATCATGGTTCCTGCTTATGGCCCTCTTGGCTTTCAGTCAGATTAATTCCAAATTCTACTTCAACAGAGAGGGCTAGTTGGTAGTTGGTTTGGTAGGGAACATCAGAGGCCATAGCTACTTCACCACCCATTCGATTGGTATAGAGACTATCACCTTGCCCATTCAGGATGGCAGATCCAATGCCCTGTACACACGATAGGATTTTCCGACAACAAATGTTGGATGTGAGCTTGTTGTCGGAAAGTCCGACCATGTGTATGCTCCATAGAACATTTGTTGGCGGAATTTCCGCCAACAAATGTTTGAGAGCAGGTTCTCAAATTTTCCGACAACAAAACTTGTTGCCGGAAATTCTGAGCGTGTGTACACAATTCCGTCGCACAAAAGTGCCATGCATGCCCGGAATCAAGCAGAAGAGCCGCACTGGCTATTGAACTTCATCTTTCTTGGCTTGTCGTACGTGTTGTACATCACTGCGTTCTTGACGTTCGGAATTTCCGACAACATTTGCGTGACCGTGTGTATGCAAGACAAGTTTGAGCCAACATCCTTCGGAAAAAAATTCACAGTTTTGTTGTCGGAAAATCCTATCGTGTGTACGGGGCATTAGACTGAAGCAAAATAATAGTCTACTACCCCAATTCCAAAAAAGTTGGGACGCTGTGTAAAATCTACATTAAAAATAGAATGCAATGGTTTTCAAATCTCATGAACCCATATTTTATTCACAATAGAAAACATATCAAACGTTTAAACTGAGAAAATGGACCATTTTAGGGAAAAAAAATAAGGTCATTTTGAAATTGATGGCAGAAACACATCTCAAAAAAGTTGGGTCAGGGCAACAAAAGCTGGCAAAGTAAGTGGTACTAACAAGGAAGAGCAGGAAGAATATTTTGCAACTAATTAGGTTAATTGGAAACAGGTCAGTAACATGATTGGGGATAAAAAGAGCGCCTTACAGAATCAGAGTGTCTCATAAGTAAAGATGGGCAGAGGTTCACCAGTCTGAAAAGCTGCGCCTACAAATTGTCAAATAATTTCAGAATAATGTTCCTAAAATTAAATTGCAAAGACTTTAAATCAGGGGTCTCAAACTGGCGGCCCTCCAGCCGTTGCAAAACTACAAGTCCCATGAGGCATTGCAAGGCTGATAGTTACAAGCATGACCCCTACAGGCAGAGGCATTATGGGACTTGTAGTTCCGCAACAGCTGGAGGGCCGCCAGTTTGAGACCCCTGCTTTAAATATATCATCATCTACAGTACATAATATCATCAAAAGATTTAGAGAATCTGGAGAAATCTCTGTGTGCAAGGGACAAGGCTAAAACACAATTTTGGATTTGCGTGAACTTCAGGGCCTCAGACGGCACTGCATTAAAAACAGACATGATTCTGCGATGGACATCACTGCATGGGCTCAGGAATACATCCAAAAATCACTGTTTCTAAACACAGTTGGCTGTGCCATCCAAAAATACAAGGTAAAGCTCTATAATGCTAAGAAGAAGCCATATCTGAACATGATCCACAACTGTCATCGTCTTCTCTGGGCCAAAGCTCATGTAAAATGGTCTGTTGCAAAGTGGAAAACTGGTCTATGGTCAGATGAATCGAAATTTGACATTCTTTTTGGCAACCATGGGTGCTATGTCCTCTGGACTAAAGAAGAGAGGGACCTTCTGGCTTGTTATCAGCGCTCGGTTCAAAAGCCTACATCTCTGATGGAATGATTAAGCCTCGTACACACGGTCTGATTGTTGGATGACTGAGCGTCTGATTTTTGTCAAAAGGGTGTATGCAGGATTTTGTCTAGCATACTAACTATCCACAAATTGTCAGTTGACAAACACGAACGTAGTGACGTACCATGAGACTATAAAGAGGAAGTTAATTTCTCGAGCGCCACCCTTTGGGCCGCTTCTGCGAATTTCATGTTAGTAGAAGTTTGTTGAGCGTTAATTCGCGATTTACACATCGTACAAAACAAATGCTCTTTAAAATACGTTTGGCATAACTACATGCAAAGCAGCTTCATTATTATCCCATTAAAGAAGATGAGAATTTTGACATTTCATCAATTGCTGCGTCACGAATGTTAATTCTAGATTACGAACAGTAGTTTACAAGACAGAACTCTTAACAGTCGTTCCTTGATTCCGATCATGCCTGTTTGTACTTTCGACTTTTGTGTGATGGATTTCTGTACTGACCATCCGAAAATCAGACGTTGAGTTCACATCAGACAAAAATTTTATAGCCTGCACATCTAGCTTTTGTCTGATGTAAAAGTCAAATCGTCTGTCTAATGCACCGTACTAACGATCCGAAAATCCGCAGACAGCTCGTCTTCAGACTTTTCCCTTCTGATTTTCGTACCATGTGTACGAGGCCTTAGTGTGTATGGAATGGGCAGCTTGCATATCTGGAAAGGCACCATCAATGCTGAAAGATATATCCAGGTTTTAGAGCAGCGTATGCTTCCATTTAGGTGGAAGGCCTTGCATGTTTCAGAAGGACAACTCTAAACAGCTTACTGAATCTATAACAACAAGATGGCTTCGTAGTAGAAGAGTCTGGGTGCCCAACTGCCCTGGCAGCAGTCCAGACCTTTCACCAACTGAAAATATTTGGTGCATCTTGAAACAAAAAGTATGACACAGAAGACCCAGGACTGTTGAGCAGTTAGAATTCTATATCAGGCAAGAAGGGGACAACATTCCTCTCCCAAAACTTCAGCAATGGGTCTCCTCAATTCCCAGACAGGGGCGGACTGACCATTGAGCGATTAGGGCACTGCCCGAGGGCCCTGGGCCACTAGGGGGCCCCATCAGGGTTGCCAGCCTCAGTAAAAACAGGGACAGTATGTATAAATCTGTGTTTTTTTTTACATCTGTCTGTGTATACTGTGTGTACATGCATGTGTATACTGTGTGATTGTATACTGTGTGTGTGTATACTGTGTGGCCCCATAATCTCTGATTGCCTGGGGGCCCCATAATCTCCTATTGCCCGGGGGCCCCATGAGTTATCAGTCCGCCCCTGTTCCCAGATGTTTACAGAGTGTTGGTAAACGAAGAGGGGATGCTACACTGTGGTAAACATGGCCCTACCCCAACTTTTCTGAGACATGTTGTTGCCATCAATTTCAACATTACCTTATTTATGGTCCAGTTTCTCAGATTAACCACTTAAAGAGGGAGTCCCACAAAAATTTTTTTTTAAAAGTCAGCAGCTACAAATACTGCAGCTGCTGACTTTTAAAATATGGACACTTACCTGTCACAGGGTCCAGCGATGTCGGCACCCGAGGCCGAACCGTCCCTCATTCCTCGGATGCTGCCGCCGCCATCTTCGGTATCGGAATCAGGAAATTAAGCCTTGCGGCTTCACTTCCCGGTTCCCTACTGCGCATGCGCGAGTCGCGTAGCGCAATCTGAATGGTCCGTGCTGTCTTTGGAACCCGTGTGTGTCCCAGCAGACAGCGCGGTGGGACAGGAAGAGGCATAGACTCCCGTGGGAGTCTATGCCTGGAAGTGGGTGCAAATACCTGTCTTAGACGGGTATCTGCACCCCCCTCCCCCCTGAAAGGTGCCAAATGTGACACCGGAGGGGGGGAGGGTTCCGAAAAGCGGAGGTTCAATTTTTGTGTGAACCTCCGCTTCAAGGACCGAGCCTCTTTCTGAGATTTGTTTACAAGTTAAAAAACTTTTTTTTTGCTAGAAAATTACTTAGAACCCCCAAACATTATATATTTTTTTTTTCTAACACCCTCGAGAATAAAATGGCGGTCATTGTAATACTTTCTGTCACACCATATTTGCGCAGCGGTCTTACAAGCGCACCTTTTTTGGAAAAAATACACTTTTTTGAATTAAAAAATTAATTAAAAAAATAAGACAACAGTAAAGTTAGCCCAATTTTTTTTTTATATTGTGAAATATAATGTTACGCCAAGTAAATTGATACCCAACATGTCACGCGTTGTTGGAATGGCAACTTTTACTCTTAAAAATCTCCATAGGCGACGTTTAAAAAATTCTACAGGTTGCAGGTTTTAAGTTACAGAGGAGGTCTAGGGCTAGAATTTTTGCTCTCGCTCTACTTATCGCGGCGATACCTCACATATGTGGTTTGAACACCATTTTCATATGCGGGCGCTACTCACGTATGCGTTCGCTTCTGCACGCGAGCTCAGCGGGACAGGGCGATTTTAAGGTTTTTTTATTTTTTTTCTTGTTTATTTTACCTTGTTTTACCGCCAGTTTGAGACCCCTGCTTTAAATATATCATCATCTACAGTACATAATATCATCAAAAGATTTAGAGAATCTGGAGAAATCTCTGTGTGCAAGGGACAAGGCTAAAACACAATTTTGGATTTGCGTGAACTTCAGGGCCTCAGACGGCACTGCATTAAAAACAGACATGATTCTGCGATGGACATCACTGCATGGGCTCAGGAATACATCCAAAAATCACTGTTTCTAAACACAGTTGGCTGTGCCATCCAAAAATACAAGGTAAAGCTCTATAATGCTAAGAAGAAGCCATATCTGAACATGATCCACAACTGTCATCGTCTTCTCTGGGCCAAAGCTCATGTAAAATGGTCTGTTGCAAAGTGGAAAACTGGTCTATGGTCAGATGAATCGAAATTTGACATTCTTTTTGGCAACCATGGGTGCTATGTCCTCTGGACTAAAGAAGAGAGGGACCTTCTGGCTTGTTATCAGCGCTCGGTTCAAAAGCCTACATCTCTGATGGAATGATTAAGCCTCGTACACACGGTCTGATTGTTGGATGACTGAGCGTCTGATTTTTGTCAAAAGGGTGTATGCAGGATTTTGTCTAGCATACTAACTATCCACAAATTGTCAGTTGACAAACACGAACGTAGTGACGTACCATGAGACTATAAAGAGGAAGTTAATTTCTCGAGCACCCTCGAGAATAAAATGGCGGTCATTGTAATACTTTCTGTCACACCATATTTGCGCAGCGGTCTTACAAGCGCACCTTTTTTGGAAAAAATACACTTTTTTGAATTAAAAAATTAATTAAAAAAATAAGACAACAGTAAAGTTAGCCCAATTTTTTTTTTATATTGTGAAATATAATGTTACGCCAAGTAAATTGATACCCAACATGTCACGCGTTGTTGGAATGGCAACTTTTACTCTTAAAAATCTCCATAGGCGACGTTTAAAAAATTCTACAGGTTGCAGGTTTTAAGTTACAGAGGAGGTCTAGGGCTAGAATTTTTGCTCTCGCTCTACTTATCGCGGCGATACCTCACATATGTGGTTTGAACACCATTTTCATATGCGGGCGCTACTCACGTATGCGTTCGCTTCTGCACGCGAGCTCAGCGGGACAGGGCGATTTTAAGGTTTTTTTATTTTTTTTCTTGTTTATTTTACCTTGTTATTTTTTTTTTTTTTTAAAGTGTCACTTTTATTCCTATTACAAGGAATGTAAACATCCCTTCTAATAGAAAAAAAAGCATGACAGGATCTCTTAAATATGAGATCTGGAGTCAAAAAGACTTCAGATCTCATATTTACACTAAAATGCAATTCTAGAAAAAAAATAATAAAAAATGGCCCTTTAGGAGCTATGGGCGGAAGTGACGTTTTGACGTCGCTTCCGCCCTGCAATGATATGGAGACGGGTGGGGGCCATCTTCCCCTCACTCATCTCTATGTCAGGCTAGGGAAAGGTTCCGATCGCCTCCACTGCTACCGACGGCTCCGGTAAGCAGAGGGGGGTGGCCCTCTCCCGCCACCGATAAAAGTGATCTCGCGGCGAATCCGCCACAGAGACCACTTTTATCTTGAAGCGGACCGCCTGCTGAAGAAGAGGATACCGGGGTTATGGCAGCTGGCTGCTGCCATAACAACGATACTCCTCTTCAGAATACCGACGTATAACGACAGTGGGCGGTCCGGAAGTGGTTAAACATTTGATATGTTTTCTATTGTGAATAAAATATGGGTTTATGAGATGTGCCAATCATCGCATTCTGTTATGTATATTTTACACAGCGTCCCAACTTTTTTGGAATTGGGATTGTAGATACAATTTTATTTCAATATAGAGTCAAATAAAAGATTAAAAAGAAGAAGCCAATGCATTGTGGGGATCCAAAAACAAACTCTTCATTGGGACTTTTTTTTACCAGTGTGATATCAGGCACACATCAGGGCTGCTAAACCAAAAAACTGGTGTTTAGCATAAAAACCAAGAAAACTGTGTAGAAGCTGCCAGCCCGGTAAGCAGAAAATATGTCCCAACACCATTATAATACTAATGGATATCAATACCGATTGGACACACTTAATCAATTCTATCAGTCAATGTTCCCGAGTGTCTGATTAAGGCCCCATTCATACTTGTGCGACTTGACTTGCGACTTTGGACATCATAGTCACATGACAAGTTGTACCCAATGTTTTCCAGTGAAAACGATTCATATATGTGTGACTTAAAGTGTTTGTAAAGTTTTTTTTTTTTGTTCTAAAATAACAAATATGCCTATACTTACCTGCTCTGTGCAGTACTTTTACACAGAGCAGCCCCAATCCTGTTCCTCTGGGGTCCCCTGCCAGCACTCCAGGATCCTCCTAATCATCGGTTCCCTCACAGAAAGCCACTTTCCATGGGGGGCACACGTGTGGCCTCACTCCCGAGTCACGCTGCTACCGCACCCCCACTTTCGTGTCACAGGATTTTACTGACAACAGCAGGAGCCAATGGCCTTGCATTCAACAGGTCACAGACTGGTACCGGTCCACGGCCCGGGGGTTGGGGACCCTTGATCTGGGGGTAGGGGAGTGTTAGATGTACTAGCAGATTTAGATACGCTAAAAAAATTTAAGCCAAACTCCAGCTCACAATAGTTAACTAGGACAACAATAACTCCGCTAGGACAATAATGGCTCGAAACAGGCAAAAAGCCCTACAATAAGGGAATGAGTTTGTGAGATGAGCGAAATACAACATATGGAGGAAGTGATAAGAATTGAAGAGCATTTAAGTAATCAAACTCCAAAAATATGGCAACATTGGGAAGAGTTTCGTTCCTCTGCAATTTTTATACATTTATGAAAATGAACGTACCCATGTTGAGGGCATGTGGCCTGGTACGGTTCAGAGGGGGGGGGGGCGCTCGCTCATCCCCACCCCTTTTCCTGACCGGCTGGGCTGCATGCTCGGATAAGGGTCTGGTAGGGGGTTCCCCTTAAAACCCATATCAGAACGAAGGGCCTGGTATGCTCTTGGAGGGGGAACCCGTGCCGGTTTTTTATTTAAAATTTGGCGCGGAGTTCCCCCTCAAGATCATCAGAGCACAAGTCGCATGCCAAACTCGGATCATGCAAGACGGCGATCCGACTTCAATGATAGTCAATGGGCTGAAGTAGGATCAAAGTCGGACCAAAGTAGTACAGGGAGCATTTTCAAAGTCGGACCGACCAGTTAAGACGGCTCCCATAGGGAAACATTGATTTTCACACGTCATGCGACATGAGCTCCCAATGTCGGAGCGTTTGTCGCACCAGTGTAAACCCGGCCTAATTGAACAAGCTGAAGTTAGAAGCTGATTGGTTGCCATGCACAGCTGCACCAGATATTACTCTCCAGTGTTAGTAAATCAACCCCATAGTATTTATTGTAACAGGATGCAAGCGTGTACTGGCACCTTACGCCTGCTATCACCCACCTGTACCAGTTTATGACATGTGACCCACACAGTTAGAACACACCCAGGGAACACAGTTAACCCCTTGATCGCCCCCTAGTGTTAACCCCTTCCCTGCCAGTGACATTTATACAGTAATCAGTGCATTTTTTTTTTAACACTGATCACTGCATGCAATAATGTCACTGGTCCCCAAAAAGTGTCACTTGGGGTCAGATTTGTCTGCCGCGATGTCGCAGTCTTGCTAAAAATCGCAGATCGCTGCCATTACCAGTAAAAACAATAAAAAATAAAAGCTTATAAATCTATCCCCTATTTTGTAGACGCTATAACTTTTGCCAAACCAATCAATATACGCATATTGTGATTTTTTTTTTTTACCAAAAATATGTAGAAGAATACATATTGGCCTAAACCGATGAATACATTTTGTTTTTTTATATTTTTTTTGGATATGTATTCTAGCAAAAAGTAAAAAATATTTTTTTTTTCAAAATTGCGCTTTTCTTGTTTATAGCGCAAAAAATAAAAACCGCAAAGGTGATCAAATGCCACCAAAAGAAAGCTCCATTTGTGGGGAAAAAAAGGACATCCATTGTATTTGGGTACAGCATCGCACGACCGAGGAATTGTCAGTTAAAGCGACGTAGTGCCGTAGCGCTAAAAATGGCCTGGTCATTAAGGGGGTAAATCCTTCCGGGGCTGAAGTGGTTAAATCAACCCCAGTGGCAGCAAAGGAGTTGTGAACTTGCTGCTTATATGTGTCAGTACAAGTGTAAGGATAGAGCTCTGTCAGTAGACTGTCCCTGAAAACATAGTCCTGTCCAGGTGAGGGGAAGGGATCACCGCTCCAGGTGGATGTGTGGAAATGGCACTCTCCTCAAGGTGGAAGCATCAGGTGCAGGCTAAGCATATAGCAATTAGAAGAGGGAAGGTCTAGACAGCCGCACTCCAATAAAAACGCCTTTATTGTGCAAAATGACAAAAGTACAAACCACAGCAGGGTACAGGATAAAAAAGCTGACGCGTTTCACACTCTCAACAGTGCTTAGTCACCGGTCCAGGTGAGCTTATCTTTGCCACTCTCTCTAGTTCTGCAACGTGTTCTTCGATACCTGCGACCAATGTTCCAAGATGGCGGCTGAGAAAATGAACGCAAACAGTCGGGCCAGACGTCAGCAATTTGGGAGCCAAATTGAGACCTCTCCAGAACGCTCATCTTCACCTCGGACACTGCGTGATGGAGACACGACGCCTAGAAAAGGTGAGAAGATAGGTAAGCAGTTTTTCTCGCATGTAGCTGGCTGTTAGACTTGATTTAATTTTTTTGAGGCATAAATAGTGTTTAGTAGATTTACTCTTCCTATTAAAGGGAAAAAAGGGATCATAACTTAGTAAGGCCCCACCAAAAATGCAAAGGTGGTGTAGAATAATTTTTATCCTGCTGTTACTCTATACCAGGGGTCTCCAAACTTTCTAAACAAAGGGCCAATTTATTGTCCTTCAGACATTAAGGGGGCCGGACTGTGGTCCTCCGGGTGTAGAAAATGCCCTAACATCAGTGGGAGTAAACATCAGTAAGTGCCATTGGGAGGAATAGTAATCCATTGTTGGTGTCTTTGGGAGGAATGGGGCCCAGAGGGCCAGATAAAGGCAAGCAAAGGTGGGCCCTGGCCATCAAAGACATGCCTCCTGTAGTCCTATAGTCTATAGGCAGTGCATCATTACATTTTCTTGTCCTACTGTGTGTGTGTTAATACAAACACAGGTGAGCCGAATCATATGCGCCCAGTATCGCCCGCAAAATATTTCATGATGGACAGTGGTCTTCCTGTCTGACATGTCCACCTACAACTCTTCACTGGCCCCTGGAGCATTGCATGAGCATCCATATGTGGGGAATGGAAAAATGCTGTCAAAGCCCACCCACGTAAGTAGGCTGCTGGGGCAGCGATGATCACTGTACTGCTTACTTTCGGTGCAGTTTTTGGTGTTTGTCCAATCTCCAACCTAAAAGTAGAGGGGGTAGGGGGAAACAGGCTGTGGCTTATGGAACTAATCCTAGAGTTAATTTCAGCCAGCTAATTAAATTCAATATGTATTTATTTTTAAGCTGACAGCAAGTCTCCCCGACCTTCATCAGCTCGGAACTACAAAGCCACAATGTGTACTGTCATCAACATGGGACCACCCAACGCCAGGAACTCCAAAGTAGTGGAACCAGATAACCTACAGGTAATTTTTCTACCTCTAATGCAACTTCAGGAGAAAGCAGCAACGTATGAAAACCCCAACATCGAACTTCTCTTATTTGTTCATTATGGTCTGTAAAAGTGGGCCTTTCCCCTCAGTGACAAGGTCTGCTTATGCAAGTTGTCCCCTCCCTAAAATTCTGCATAAATGGGGAAAAAGGCCTGCAGGGGGAATGGGAAGTTGCCTAGTATTCTCCGGCTTCCTCCGACAGCAGCTAAACAAAAATGACATCATCATTCCGGGCAGATGGTGGAGAATGTTGAGAAGACGATCCTGCACTGTGCTGTAGTGTCTTCTTGCAAGATTTGGGCTACTCAGCACTTCCCAGGGATCTTGTCAGCAGATGGATGACATCACCCCCTTCATTATAGAAGCCAGGGAAATTTGTTAAAGTGTTTGTTAACCCCCAAAAAATAATAATTCAGATTCTGGTCCCTTAAAGCAGATTAAACAGCACAGTGCTTGTGTAATCTGCCCCCCTCTAAACTGTAAAAAAACCTCCCTGAACCTGCCACTTCCTGTATGTCCCTCTCTATACTGACCACGATAACCAGGGCTGCTCAGCCTTGACCACCGTGGTCAGAGTACATCCTTCCGCCATACGTAGCTGTCCTTTCTGCTCTCCTCTCTCCCCCTCACCCCCTCCTTCCTGCCTGTCAGCGCCCTCTCTGTCTCTGCCCAGCCCCTCCCCCGCGGCTACTATCAAAAATAACCCTACAATTGTCACTGCCAGCCCCTTTATTCGAGGCTGGCATACCACACTATGCAAGTCCTTTGTAAAAACGAGCGTCACGTGATCTCCCCGGCTGACGTCAGAGGGAGATCACGGCCCCTCCCACAGAAGCAATGTCTCAGAGCTGTAAAGCAGCCACGAGTCATGTGACCGGCCTGAGGACAGCTCTAAAAAGAACGCTCGTTTTTACAAAGGACTTGCATAGTGTGGTATGCCAGCCTCTAATGGAGGGGCTTGCATTGAATACAACATTAGACTTCACAAACACTGTAAGTCTAGGGGTGGAGGAATAAGCTGTAATACTTACCTTACTGCTGGTGCAGGTAGGCTTCTGGCTCTCTCCTTGTCTCTTGGATGCTCTGGGTTTTAGATGGGCCCAGGCTGTCCTCATTTACATGTTCCTGATATCTTCATATTGCAACCTGAGCATCGAAGAGAAGAGGCTTTGTTGAAACCAGTCGCACAACATGGTGGAAGCCTGCCAGAGCAAAGCAGAAGGTAAGTATTACAGCTTATTCCTCTACCCCCAGACTTACAGTGGATATAAAGCTTTGTTTTTTGTTTGTTTTTTAAATAAAAATAACAACTATGCCTATACTTACCTGCTCTGTGCAAGGGTTTTGCACAGAGCAGCCCTGATCATCTTCTTTTGGGGTCCTTTGCCAGCGCTCTGGACCCCTCCTCATCGCATTCCGCTTTCCCTGGGGGCACCCATGTGTGCTCCTTCCCAAGTCTGCTGCGTTAATTGACAGACAGCAGGACTCGGCCCCGCCCCCCTGCTCCCATGTCACCAGATCTGATAGACAGCAGCGGGAGCCAATCGCTCCTGCTGCTATTAATCTGTCCAATGAGGAGAGAAATTTTAAAGTAATTTCTCAGCAAAATAAAGCATGGAGACATGGATAGACGGGGGGAAGATTGCTCCCCCATCCAAAAATAGTGTTGTTGGTTTGTGATGCTCAGAAGACGCGCAACTTTAAATCCTAGAATTCAGCTTGAAGTGTTTCTTGTAATGCAAATCAAAAACAGTATTTTTTTTAAATAAAGGCCTTTGGGCCAAGGGAATTCCTGGCTCCTTTTGTGTGTTGGATACCCCAAAAGTGAGATCTCCCACCCAGCCATAATTCCCGACTCCCTGGGAAATGTAGGTGTTCCCTTCTACATGTGTCTGTTCCAGTTTCTCCATTTACATTCCACGTTATGTAAAATAAATGCAAATTCAGCATGGATGATGAGAGACCCTCTTAATGGGCACAACAGCTGTACAGAGCCAGGAACTCAGAACAAGGATGGTGGGAACCCCTCATAATGGCACAACAGGTGTACAGACCTGGGAACTCAGCACAAGGATGGTGGGAACCCCTCATAATGGGCACAGCAGCTGTACAGAGCCAGGAACTCAGAACAGGGATGATGGGAACCCCTCATAATGGGCACAACAAGTGTAAACACCCAGGAACTCAGTACAGGAATGATGGGAGCCCTTCATAATAGGCTCAGCAGATGTGCAGACCGGAAACTAGGTGCCAGGGATCTCTCAGAGCCACCTGAGAGATAGAAGTGACTGTCAGCCCTGGTTCACATTGATGCTACTTTGAAATTGGCTACTTCACTTGAAGTAGCGTGATTTCAAAGTAGCAAGGTCAACGCAATTTCAGGTGCTACTTTGTAGACATCCGTGTGGCTTCATACACAGGTGTCTATTGAAGTCGCGCCTGAAATCAGCAAAAGTAGTGCAGGAACTACTTTTGCAAATCGGTGCAGCGCCGCAAAATCAGTGTTGCACAGATTTGTTTGACAGAGGCCCACTCTGTGTGATCTGGCCAGCAATCCTCCCGATTCCTCCCTGTGATCTGTGATCCCTGTGCACTGATGGGCACTGATTAGGCTGCACTGATGGGCACTGTTTAGGCTGCACTGATGGGCACTGATGAGGCTACAATGATGGGCACTGATGAGGCTGCACTGATGGGCACCGATAGGCTGCTCTGTTGGGCACCGATAGGCTGCTCTGTTGGGCACCAATAGGCTGCATTTATAACTACTGATGAGGCTGTACTGATGGCCACTCATGAGGCTGCACTGATGAGGCTGCACTGATAAGGCAGCACTGATATTCTGCACTGATGGGTACTGATGAGGCTGCACAGATGGGTACTGATGAGGCTGCACCGATGGACACTGATGAGGCTGCACCGATGGACACTGATGAGGCTGCACCGATGGACACTGATGAGGCTGCATTGATGGGCACTGATGAGGCTGCACTGATAAAGCAGCACTGATATTCTGCACTGATGGGTACTGATGAGGCTGCACTGATGGACACTGATGAGGCTGCACTGATGAGGCTGCACTGATGAGACTGCACTGATGAGACTGCACTGATGAGACTGCACTGATGAGGCTGCACTGATTAGGCTGCACTGATGGGCACTGATTCTGCATAAAACATTAAGACCCCTTTCACACTGAGACGCCCCGGGTGTCAGCGGTAAAGCGGCGCTATTTTCAGCGCCGATTTACCATCGTTTTAGTGGCGCTGTTCGGCCGCTAGCGGGGCGGTTTTAACCCCCACTAGCGCCCAAAAAAGGGTTAAATCCGCCCACAAAACGCCGCTGCGGCTGCTCTTTGCCAGCGGTATGGCGGTGTTGCCCCATTGTTTTCAATGGGCAGGAGCTGTGGAGGAGCGGTATATTCACTGCTCCTACACCGCTGCAAAAAAGCTGCTGGCAGGACTTTTTGTGACGCCCTGCCAGCGCAGCGCCCCAGTGTGAAAGCACTCGGGCTTTCACACTGGGTTTGCAGCTGAGGCTATTTTCAGGCGCTATGCAGGAGCTATATTTAGCGCTGTAGTGCATGAAAAACGCCTCCAGTGTGAAAGGGGTCTTAACGGTGTCATTTCATGAGATAATCTATGAGGGCGTGTTTAGGGGCGGAATTAGGGGTGAGGTTGGGTGGGGCTACTGGGGTGAGTATCTCTTAAGGCCTGGCTAGTAGCTCAGGGCTTTAAATTTTGAGCCCTGCACTATACCACTGGGCCTGTGGGGAGGAACCAATTTCAGATCGCTACACACCCAAAAAAAAGGTTGTATATGCCTGTGTGTGTGTATATAAGTGTATATATATATATATAACTGAACTGTCACTTGTAGTAGCGCTGGCCCTTGATATAGTGCCGGGAGGGCTCAAGTTTCGAACGTAAAATGCACAATTACACCTTCCTGAATGAAAAACACCAATCCCCTCCGCCCCCTCATTTGTAGCATCATGTCGTTTTTTGTTTTTGTTTTTTCAAGTGACAGGTCCACTTTAAGGCCTTGCATGCCTCGTGCTCACCAGCTGCTGGCCCCTTTTTTGTTAAACCTCTATTGATTTTCATTTAGCGCTCTAGTTTTAGTCCTGTTGATAAATCACTTGCGCAGCGTCTCCTACAGGGGAGACCTCAGAGCCTGATTCCAGGGTCAATATTTGTAGAGTGTTACTATTGATCATTGCTCTTCGCTTTCCGTTACGTCGCTTGGACTTTAATAGGGTTTCTCTTTTATATCATTTTTTTTTGTGTGCCTCCTAAAATAATAGCTGCTGATATGAAAGCCATAAAGAGCAAACTGCCCGGGCTCCTCTTAAGGTGACCCGGGGGACGCGTGTGAGGCACATAAAATAGTTGTAAGGAGCGAGCGGAAAACTCGCCAGTCACTGCTCTCCTGGGGTGCCTTCTCATTTTCAGTAACGGCTCCAGCTTTGTTCTCCACCCTTACCACCTTTAAATCACTGATAACCTAACCGCTCCAGTTCTACAGCATTGCTCTTAAAACTGGAGCTGATTGTGCAGAAAGAAGAGGCAGAGACCATATTTAGGTGAGGAACACAAAAAATAAATGTACATGCTTCTTCTTATTATTATGGTATTTGGAATTTTTTGATCAGTAAAAACCACAGAGAAAATATTCTATTCTTGAACTTTTTTTTGTACTGCTTAATCAGCTGAAGTTCCATATATTGTACAGTGGTAGAACACTGCCACCCAGTGTTCACATTACAGAATGCATGCATGAATTTAAAATTCAGTTTTAAAATATAAATTTCTTCCAGTGGTGGACACAGGTTTGTTGTGGAACTCAATAGATAAAGCTGCTATTTCTAGGAGGTTGGGGACTAGGCAAAGCAAAGAGCATAGCCCGATTCAGTCGTGTTTCACACGGGCTTCAGCTTGTAAAATAGCAGTGTGAACAGCTTTTATTAAACTTTTAGCATGCTTTTGCAAAACTTTTGGGAAGCTTCGAGCAGCTTTCCCTAAGCCTTTAGAGTGCCCTTTAGTTCCAGTTTGAAAATGTTGAACACAGATCTTAATGAGAGTACTGACTGTTCCTTTAAACATGCTGCTAGCAGGTTTGCAACAAGTTTCAAGAAGAGCTGAAGCCTGCTAGCAGCTTGTTTAAATTGACAATCGGAACTCTTGATGAACCCTTTCATGCCTAATGCCCCGTACACACAAGCGGATTTTCTGTCGGAAAAAACTTGGATGGTTTTTCCGACGGAATTCCGCTCAAGCTTGTCTTGCATACACACACGGTCACAAAAAGTTCTCTGAACTTTCGACCGTGAAGAACGCGGTGATGTGCAACACTACAATGAGCCAAGAAAATGAAGTTCAGTGCTTCCGAGCATGCGTCGAATTGTTTCTGAGCATGCGTAGGAATTTTGTGCGTCGGAATTTGTACAGACAGTCGCATTTTCGGACAGGAACTTTTCCCAACTGAAAAATAGAGAACCTGCTCTCAATCTATTGCTGGCTGGAATTCCGCCAGCAAAAGACTGATGGAGCCATACACACGATCGCCTTTTCCAACAAAAAGCTCTCATCAGAGTTTTGCTGGCGGAATTTCATCATTAGCCTATTCTGACATTTGTTGCTTACAAGTTAAAATTCATATTTTTTGCTAGAAAATTACTTAGAACCCCCAAACATTATATATATATTTTTTAGCAAAGACCCTAGAGAATAAAATGACGATCGTTGCAAATTTTTTATGTTATACGGTATTTGCGCAGCGGTGTTTCAAATGCAATTTTTTGGGGAAAAAGACACTTTTATGAATTAAAAAAACAAAAACGTTAAAGTCAGCCCAATTTTCTTTATATAATGTGAAAGATGATGTTACGCTGAGTAAATAGATACCGAACATGTCATGCTTTGAAATTGCGCACACTCGTGAAATGGCGACAAACTATGGTACTTAAAAATCTCCATAGGCCTAAAGGTAATGGTTACCAGGTTAGAGTTACAAAGGAGGTCTGGTGCTAGAATTATTGCTCTCACTCTCTGGTGATCGCGGCGATACCTCACATGTGTGATTTGAACACCGTTTCACATTTGCGGGCGCGACTTACGTACGCGTTTTCTTTGCTGCGCGAGTAGGACGGGGGCGCTTTAAATAAAAAAACATTTTCGTATTTATTTTTTTAACATTGTCCCTTCAAACAAAAAAAAAAATCTGATCACTTCTATTGCCGTTCCAAGGAATGTAAATATTCCTTGTGACAGTAATAGGTGGTGACAGGTACTCTTTATGGAGGGATCGGGATCCCTCCTTTGCACTTAAAAGTATTCAGATCGCCAAAATCTGCATTTCTGAATACTGTCATTTTTTTAAAATTGGCGTCATTGGCAGCCGAGTAAAGCGGAAGTGACTTCGCTTCCGGGAGTTTACATCAGAGAACCAATCAAAGCAGAATCCGGCTTCGTTCGGGTCTCAGCCTAGGCGGCGGACGCGTCGAGTGGTGGCTCGGGTCTCCCGGTGGGCCTGGAGGCCCGGGAAGAGCAGCGGAAGGTGGCGGGAGGGGGGTATGTTCCCTCTCGCTCCTTTAGGCTGACAGCCGAGCGGCTTTTAGCCACATCGGTTGTTATCACTAAAAAGCCAACCACTGGCTCTGAAAAACAGTGCCGGGGTGATGCGTGCAGCTGCAGGCCTCACCCCAGGATAACCCCTTCAAGCCATGAATGCAAATTTGCGTATGGTTGTCGCGAAGGGGTTAAGCTCTATCTTCAACATTTACAAACTACAGCTGAATGGTACTTTTAAAAACTTCAACAAATCTTACTGAAAGCTCTGCAAATGCTTTGTAAAAGCCTGCTGTTCGCACTGCTCTTATATAAGCTGAAGCCTTTGTGAACAATAACAGTCAGAGGCAGCAATGTCTTAGATCACATGCGTCAAACACAAGGCCCGGGGGCCGAATCCAGCCCTCCAGGCCATTTCATGTGGCCCTCGCATCTCTCCTGCAGCACTCCCCTCGTCTCCACCCCCACCTTGTCTCAGCAGTCTTGTTAGAGAAGGGCAGAACTCGTCCACGGAGAGGCTCATCTTTGCCCCCTCCCCTTGCCAGCAGCAGAGAGGAGGGCAGAACTCCTCCTACAGATTCTGCGCCTCTGTGTGCAGCCAAAGAACACACTCGTCTCCACCTCCCCTAATCTCAGCATTCAGCGGACTCCGGGAGCTGACTCCAGCCCTCCTCTGGTCCTCCTTCAGACCCTGCAATTTTTGCTTCCCAGCTTTGCAGTAGCACAATGTAAGTGGGGTTCACTGTGATGTAAGGGAGGGTGGGGGACCCTTGACTTATGATGGTGGGGGGGGGGGGTTAACTATAAAAAGGTAATACAGGGGGAAGAGACCCACTGAGAAGAGACATGGGCAGACCAAGCTGCTTAATAAGGGACAAAAATTTAATTTAGTACAAAAAAAGCCAAAACCAGGTACCCATCACCAACACCAAGATCACATGAAAAGTAGACAACGTTGTCTGTTTAAGAGCAGCTGCATCACGCTACCATCATGCATGCACACATCTATAACCCAAGCAGATTGCTAAATATAATGTGATTGTATTAATGGACTAGACTAGTATCACAGTGCTGACGGCTGCTACTCACTGGAGCCCTACGGACCCCGCTCGGAAATGGAGCATACAGGACGGCATCTACAGATTTATGGAGCCGAAAACGACGAGGTACCTACCTGGACTGTAACCATATCTTTCCATATATGGTCGGGTGAGCGGACCTTTCGGTCCTCTATTTGCTTCCTCTACTTTGCTCCTTGTATCTATCTTGCCATACTACAGCCTGTGTTAGCCTGCCTCATTATAGTGTCAACTGGCTACTGCTATCCAACAGTGAGATTTTCAGTGAAAGCATTCAATCTAACTTTGGACTTTACTTGTGCCTCTGGACTGGTTACTTTATGTGGACTTTTGCCACTTTTCCATACTTGCAGCAATACCAGGCCACAATTTCAACCAAAGCTGTTCCTGTGGGATTAGCAATTAGATTCAACAAACCATCCCCTAACCAGGCTATCCCCCTGAAGGAGATTTACTTAACCAAACTTAGTGATAGGACGGACATTTTTCCTTATGGTGCATGTCACCGGGATCTTTAGTCTAGTCCATTAATACAATCACATTATATTTAGCCATCTGCTTGGGTTATAGATGTGTGCATGCATGATGGTAGCATGACACAGCTGCTCCTAAACAGACAACGTTGTCTAATTTTAATATGATCTTGGTGTTGGTGATGGGTACCTGGTTTTGGCTTTTTTTTGTATTAAACTAAATTTTTGTAATAAAACGATCCCTTATTAAGCAGCTTGGTCCGCCCGTGTCTCTTCTCAGTGGGTCTCTTCCCCCCTGTATTACCTTTTAATAGTTATTGTATCTAGGCACGGAGACCACACCATGTACTGGTGAGTCTGCATTTTTAGGGGCACCACATGGGCATGTTGATTATTACCCAGTGTGGTGGTAACAAATAGTGAGTGTTGGTTCTTTAAACCCTGTCTTTATGATTTTGGGGGGCTCTTGACATCCAATGTAAGGGGGGGGGGGGAGGGGTGCTGTGGAAATCTAGTTCTACAGATACAACCAGCCCCTTGAGGGCAACCATAATGCTGATACAGCCTTTGATGAAATTGAGTGTGACCCCCCTGTCTTAGATGATCTCACACTGCAGATATACAGCTAGGAAGCCACAGAACAGGAATGCCTAGGCACAGGCCACCTATTTTTGTAGGAGCAATCAAAGACAAAAGTTACATTTTTTTTAGGCCACAATTAACATTTCTAGATGTTACCTATAAGAAAGCAAATCTTTACTTTTTGGGTTTGCATCCACTTTAGCTGTATGTTTATGTGATTTCAGGAATGGCAGAGTTCTCAGCTAAAAGGATGTTTTTTCCTTGAAGACTCAGGAATCGTTAGCCATCACTATAAGCTGCAACTTCCTCTGAAGACGACAGTCTATTTGACAATTAAATCCTTAAATCTCAGCAGGGTAGAAAGTAAGTGTAATAGATATCATATTCACTCATACAGTCAGTGATTTTTCAGTGCTGGATTTGCTTCCCCGTAAAAACAAATATCTACATTGAGTTTGCATGTTCGTCCCGTGGCTGTGTGCATTTCCTTACAGTGGTTGTAAAACCCTTACATATACTCTGTAAAGTGACTGGCCTCAGGTGATACACAGAGATGAAACAAATCCTCCTACATAAGTTATACCTGTTTATCAACAACCATCTTTCCCCTACAGTCATTAAAAGTGCAGAATGTACACAGGATCTTTCGGCTCTGAAAAGCAGGGGGCGGAGAGCTGAAGTTACATCAGTGAGGAGAGGTCTGAGAGCTGATTGGAGGGAAGAGACACACCCCCCCCCCCCTCACACAGCACACAGGAACAGAGCTTAGGCTGTCAATCAGCTGGAGGTCCCTCCCCTGCCACCATTTTTCTCTTGGTGTCAGGAAAACTTGTCAGAAGTGACTCATGTTGATAGCAGAGGAACGAGGCAGCAGACAGAAATGACACTTGGTGCTCTGGATTGAGACAAGTGCCCACTATAGAGCAGGGGGCTTCAAATACGGCCCTCCAGTTGTTCAGGAACTACAATTCCCATCATGCCTTGTCATGTCTGTGAATGTCAGAGTTTCACAATGCCTCATGGGATGTGTAGTTCCACAACACCTGGAGGGCCGTAGTTTGAAGATCCCTGCTATATAAGGATATGCTTTGTTCATATTTCATGTCTGAGGTTTACAACCACTTTAAGCTCTTCCAATTTCCTCCCATAATTTAAAGTGATTGTAAAGTCTCGTTTAAAAAAAAAAAAAATAACAAACACGTTATACTTACCTCCTCTGTGCAGTTGGTTTTGCACAGAGCAGCTCAGATCCTCCTCTTCTTGGGTCCCTCTTCGGCTCTCCTGGCTCCCCCCTCCTGGTAAATGCCCCCACAGCAAGCAGCTTGCTATGGGGGTACCGGAGCCGAGCTGCAGCTCTGTGTGTCCACTCAGACACGGAGCCACAACCCAGCCCACCCACTTTTTCTCATAATTGGCTGACTGACTTTGATTGACAGCAGCGGGAGCCAATGGCGCCGCTGCTATGTCTCTGTCCATCAGGAGGGAGAGTCCCGGGCCGGCGGAGGCACTCGTTGACATCGCTGGATAGATATGGGGCTCGGGTAACTATTGGGGGGCTGAGGGGGGGGGGGCTGCTGCACACAGGAGGCTTTTTATCTTCATGCATGGAATGCATGTAGATAAAAAGCCTTCTGACTTTACAATTACTTTAAATCCACTGTGGCAAGTTAATTGGCATCTGACCAAAATTGACCCTGCGGTTTTCATATATGACTGAGCTGATTTTTTTTTTCACATTATTGGTAATTTTTTTTAAACCATTGAGCTTATGTAGGGAACAATAGAATGCTGGATAGTCGCAGTCCAAAAAAGTTCACCTTTATTAAAAAAATGAATATCAAAGCATCACAGGGCAATACAGACTAACTGCACAGCTGCTGACGCGTTTCACACCAGATATGGTGCTTAGTCATGAGCTTATGTAACTAATGGAACAAAGTTTTAGGACAAGTCAATTTAGGGTACCAGAAGAAAACATTTCTGGCCTGCAGCTACAAAGCTAAAGGCATTTGGTTAAAAAAAACAAAAAAAACATTGAACAAAATAAAGGGTGTGCAAAAAATTACTATATGAACTTTGTGAATACCATTTTCATTCAGTTATATATTAGGCCCCTTTCACACTGGGGCAGGGCTTTACCATCGTATTTGGGGGTATTCCACCGCTAGCGGGGCGCTTTTACCTCCCTGCTAGCGGCCTAGAAAGGGTTAAAACCACCGCAAAGTGCTGCTGGAGCAGCGCTATGCCGGCGGTATAGCCGCGCTGCCCCATTGATTTCAATAGCAGGACTTTTTTTACCATCCTGCCAGCGCACCGCTCCAGTGTGAAAGCCCTTGGGGCTTTCACATTGGAGACACAGCAGCGGCTCTTTCAGGGCGCTTTGCAGGCGCTATTTTTAGCGCTGTAGCACCTGCAAAGCGCCCCAGTGTTAAAGGGGTCTTAAACATTGATTAAGAGCCCTTTCACATGGGGCTGCCCATAGCGTCGGCGGTAAAACGCCGATATTTTTAGCGGCGTTTTACCGTCGGATTGGCGGCGCATTTCAGCCGCTAGCGGGGAGCTTTTACTCCCCACTAGCGCCCGAGAAAGGGTTAAAACCGCCCACAATGCGCCGCAATAGCGGCGTTTTGCCCGCGGTATCCCAGCGCTGCCCCATTGATTTCAATGGGGAGCAGCGGTGGAGGAGCGGTAAACACACCGCTCCTTCACCGCTCCAAAGAAGCTGCTGGCAGGACTTTTTTCCCCGTCCTGCCAGCGCAGCGTTCCGGTGTGAAAGCCCTCGGGCTTTCACACTGGAGACAATGCTGCAGCTGTTTGAGGGCAGATTGCAGGCGCTATTTTTAACGCTATAGCGCCTGCAAAACGCCCTCGGTGTGAAAGGGGTCTTAGACATTGATTAAAGGCTGCTGGACAAACAATTGTTCAGTAGAGAATTGCCATGTTAGGCAGATGTTGTCTCCTTTCAGACACACTGTCTCTGATTGAAATCCTTAACTGAATCTTTCTGTGGGATGGGGAGGAATCTGTCTCATTCACTTGTGTGTGTAAATCATAGCTTAAGCTATTGAGCCCTGTGAACAACGGGCTTTATACACCAGGAGGTATGAAAAAACTGGGAACCATAAAAAAGGAGCCTGAAAGAGATTCAGTATATGCAAAACCATTGCATATTCTTTCTAAAACCCAACTCCAGGCTGGGCAGCCCTTCTCCTTTCACCCCACTCAAGCACTTTCTACCGCCGCAATTCTATTTTCAACATTTTAGATGTACTTTTTTTGGAGCTGTCTCCAGCCTGAGAACATAAGGTCTTGGGGTCCTCTTTTTCCTTCCGCAGACGGTCCTTAGTCATGTAGAGGAGGGTGCTCATGTAGTGGAGTGGATACTGTTTTCTACATCAGTTTCCTGTGAGTTCAGGCCGGCTTGGTGAAGATCCCTGTTGGGTGTGCCGATGATGCCTTGGGCTCACAGGAAGGGGTTTGGGTGGATATCATTCAGCTCAGAAGGGGAGCCTGTGGCCAGGTCTGCAGGAGGACGCACAGTGTAGTACTGGATTGTGAACAGGATATGTACTACGTTAGGACTTTTTTTGCTAATTGGGTGAGTGGGGGGGGGTTATAAAGAAAAATAATTTGACATTTCCCATTAGAAAATTACCTGTTTTTTTTTTTGTTTGTTTTTTAGGAAAACCTTCCCCATGGATGTCAGTGGACACAGCTCTGTATATATTAAAGGAAAGCGATGGAAAAGGAGATCCTCAGCTCATCTCTTTCACAGAAGTGCGGAATAGAGAGGTGAGTGCTTGCTTTGTATCCCGCTCCCCTGGAATAATAGTTATAGATAGAGTTTTGGCACAAGGTCTAAAACAGGGATGAGCTCAGGCGTGTTTGGATCCCAGATTGAACCCACCCAAGCAAGCCCACCAGGAACCTGTCGCTGTACTGGGCCAATCATAAAGGGATTGTAAAGGTTAGTGTTTTTTCACCTTAATGCATCCTATGCATTAAAGTGAAAAAACACCTTTCAGTGACCGCCCCCCCCCCCCCCTGTTTTACTTACCTGAACCCTCAAACTTGTCCCACGGGGACGCGCTCTCTCTCTGCCTGGGGTCCTTGACTCTTGATTGAATAGATTGATAGCAGCGCAGCCATTGGCTCCCGCTGCTGTCAATCAAATCCAATGACACGCCCGCTGGGGGCGGAGCCGAGTCCTGCATCCGGCGTCGATGGACGGCGAATGCTGGACTCGGGAGTGCGCCCGCAAGTTAACCCCTCGGGAGGGCACTTCTCCCAGGGGGTTATCTAATGCGGGGAGGAGTCGAGACAGCTGCCGAGGGACCCCAGAAGACCAGGTTCGGGGCCACTCTGTGCAAAACGAACTGCACAGTTGAGGTAAGTATGACATGTTATTTTTAAAATAAAAAAACTGAACCTTTAGTGAAAAAATATTGGCATGCCTTATATGCACCTAAGTGGCCGAGGCATTCCCCCACTCCGCAGCAGCATGTATACGTGCCCATTGTAAATATGGGGCTGGGGGGGCAAGGAATGAGACAGCCGCAGATGATTGGCCCAGTACAGTGACACCTTTCTGATGGGCTTGCTTGGATGGATATGAACATGCCCAAGCTCATTTCCAGTTAGGAAGCACCTTGATATTGATATTGTATTCCTCCCACCTGAAACTTAGCTTTAACAGATCAAAAAGGGAGGAAAAAGGAGAAGTTTTCAAAGGGTCCACATTTTACTGCTGTATTCTCATTGCAGCTAATATCCATTACTGCATGTTAATCAGCTTCTTTTCTGCCTTCATTCATGGGGTTTATTGGTACATAATTTAGTCTAAAGACTCCATTCACACGGGCAGCGGCAATCCTCCATTTATATGTGTTTAGTGGACATTATTAGGTGCATATAAGGCATGCCAATATTTTTTCATGGTGCCATTCACACTGAGCGCTTTCCTGCATTTAGATGTGGTCAGTTTATTTGCATTGAGAGAAAATAGAATTCTGTAAGTCCAGCAACCAGTGCAGGGACAAGGTCATTTAGAGCCCTGGGCGAACGCGGCAAACTGCACCCCCTCCAAGATGTATGAGCATTATGTGTCAGCAAAAATCGCCCCCAAAAAGCAAATTGAGCACTAATCTACATGCTTACCCCCCAAGTATAATTCTCCCTCCTCCCAGTATTTATTTATTTATTTCAGGTACTTATATAGCGCCATCAATTTACACAGCGCTTTACATATACATTGTACATTCACATCAGTCCTTACCCTCAAGGAGCTGACACTCTAAGGTCCCTAACTCACATTCATACATACTAGGGACAATTTAGACAGGATCCAATTAACCTACCAGCGTGTCTTTGGAGTGTGGGAGGAAACCGGAGTACCCGGAGGAAACCCACACAGGCACAGGGAGAACATGCAAACTCCAGGCAGGTAGTGTCATGGTTGGGATTCCAACCAGCGACCCTTTTTACAGCTAGGCGAGAGTGCTACCCACTACACCACTGTGCCGCCAAAATCCCCCCCCCCCCCCCCAGAAGTCTATGAACGCCGAATGCTAGACTCAGGAGCGCGCCCGCATGGTAACCCCCTAGGGAGAGCGCTTCTCCTAGAGGGTTATACGATGCAGGGAGGGGCTACCAGCGCCACCGGGGGACCCCAGAAGTCGAGGATCGGGGCCACTCTGCGCAAAACAAACTGCACAGTGGAGGTAAGTATGACATGTTTGTTGTTTAAAAAAAAAAACAAAGCCTTACAATCACTTTAACACTAAAATACTATATGAACCCTCACTGCTATGTACCCTTTCTAGCAAACTTTGCAAAAAAAAAGTATTTTTAGTTCACACATACATTGCAATACATGGGGGAGAGCTACTAGGTTCAGGTCTGGTCACTGACCTGAAATACAACAGAAACAAGATATACCTGTGCTCAAATCCCAGTAGCTGGATCTAGTAGCTCTCCCCCATTGTGTGTATGTTTGCCCCATGTTGGCATTGTGTCCACAGTAGCATTTGAAGTGTCAGAGCAGAGTAGGTCTGGCCAGAGAGAAATTACTTTAACGCAGTTGGCCTGATTAAACATGTATTGCAATGTACAGTATGTATGAACTAAAAATCCCTGGTTTTTTTTTATTGCAAAGTTGGCTAGAGAGGGTATATAGTGTGCAGAGGGTTCATCCAGAATTTCTAGGGTTAGAACCCCCTGTTAGTTTTTATTGCTGTCTGTGCCCCCATTAGGGAGATTCCCCCTCTCTATTTGTCCTGTTTACCATTATCATTGAAAGTGAAAGTAAAAGAAAATCCCCAGAAAAGTAATAGAAAGGAAATGTTCCAATGGGGACACTAATTATGGTGACCTGGGGGGGGGGGGTCCCCAAGGAATTCCCTTAATTTTTAGGGATTAACTCTCACTTCCTGTTTTTGGCTATGGAACAGGAAGTGAAGGTAAATCTCCCAAATGGGACACAGATGGCAAAATATAAACTGACGGGTTATATCTACTTACCTACTTTATCCAAAATGAAAAAAAAAAAAAGTTTTATGAATGAATGGTTTGTAAAGTGCTGCAAATGCGAACTGAATCGCCTCAAGGTGCTAGATCCGTTCTGTGTTTTACCTAAAATTCTACTTTAGATGTATGCTTGACCACTTGCCGACTGCCGCACGCCGATATACGTCGGCACAATGGCAACAGTGTGCAAATGGGCGTACCTGAACATCCCCTTTAATTTGCGGGGCTAGTGGGCGGGCACGCGCCTGCTGCGTACAGCGTGACTATGCCCGCGGGTCCCGCGGACTTGATGTCCGTCGGTGTCCCGCAATCGTGTCACGGAGAGGCAGAACGGGGAGATGCCTATGTAAACAAGGCATTTCCCTGTTCTGCCTAGTGACATGACAAAGATCTACTGCCCCCTGTCATCGGGAACAGTGATCGCTGTCATGTCAGTGGTAGCCCATCCCCCCTGCACTTAGAATCACTCCCTAGGACACACTTAACCCCTTGAGCGGCCCCTAGTGTTTAACCCCTTCCCTGCCAGTGTCATTTACACAGTAATCAGTGCATTTTTATAGCACTGATTACTGTATAAATGACAATGGTCCTAAAATAGTGTCAAAAGTGTCCGATGTGTCCACCATAATATCGCAGTCACGATAAAAATCGCAGATCGCCGCCATTACTAATAAAAAAAAAAATAATAATAAAAATGCCATAAATCTATCCCCTATTTTGTAGATGCTATAACTTTTGCGCAAACCAATCAATATATGCTCATTGCGATTTTTTTTTTTTTTTTTTACCAAAAATATGTAGAATACATATCGGCCTAAACTGAGGAAAAAAATTGTTTTTCTATATATTTTTTCGGGATATTTATTATAGCAAAAGTAAAAAATATTGCTTTTTTTAAAGAAATTGTAACAAAAAATAAAAACCACAGAGGTGATCAAATACCACCAAAAAAAAAGTTCTATTTGTGGGGAAAAAAAAGGATGTCAATTTTGTTTTGGTGTAACGTCGCACGGCTGCGCAATTGTCAGTTAAAACGACGCAGTGCCGAATCGCAAAAGTACTCTGGTCAGGAAGGGGGTAAAATCTTCAAGGGCTGAAGCGGTTAAAGTAAATCTATAGCCAAAAATGTTTTTTTGTTAGTTTCAGATATAGTATGGAAAGGTTTTTATTGGTATCTGTGTCCCCACTGAGCAAATGAATCTTTCCTTTCTTGATCCTGGGGACGTTGTTGCTGAGACAGAAGGTGAGGGGAAATCTTCCAATGGAGACAACTCTTCGAGTGACAATCGTCTAAGAGGGGATTTCCCATCACTTTGAAGAGGTTTTGGTTTTCTTTCTGTTTTGTCTTTGGGACACAAAAGTGAAGGGACATCTCCCGAATGGGAGCACAAACAGAATTAAGAAACCTGAGGGGGTTTTAACCCCCCCCCCCCCCCCTCCATCCACACTGAAAACTAAGCAAAAATATTTTGGCAAGAGATGCAATTAAATGAGGCTGGCACTGGGGCCATCAAGATAAGCAGTGAAAACCGGGTGAGCATGACAGCCCCAAAACCTGCTTCAGTAAAAGACAGTTTAGCAATAGGTGCTCCCAGAATTCTACCCTGATCCATCTATCCACTTCCGGACCAGCAACATACCCGTATTTCATTGGTCTTCAGGTGGTTATACCAGGATGATGCCTGCAGCGGTACCGTTTTTAGAGCTAGTGCTCGGCTCTTTTGTAAAAGCAATCCTAGCGGCTGACTAGCCACTGGACTACTTTTACAAGCAGTCGGTGGGGAAGTTTCTCCCGTCGCCTTCTGCGGCTTGCTCAGGCTCTTCCCATCCCACTTCGAGACCCGGGCGACCAACCAGCATGTGTGCTGGGATCAGGTTTGGTCGACCCTTAGCTGTGGTGGCCCGGAAGCGATGACCTGACATTACCAGTTAACCCGGGTGTCAACGGCGCCATTTTAAAAAGATCAAAAGCATTCAAAAACAGATCTCTCCATAAAGAGTACCTGTCACATGCCTATTGCTGTCACAAGGTTACATTCCTTGTGACAATTCCTTGTGACAGCAATAAAAGTCATCCCAAAATTTTGTTTCAAAGCAACAGTGTAAAAAAAATAAATAAAAAAAATAAGGTAAAAATGAAAGAAAAAATCTTTTCAAGTGTCCCCGTCCCCCTGTGTTTGCACGCAAAAGGGAACTTGCGTGACGGTTCCACACATGTGAGGTATTACTGCAAACGTCAGCTCATAGGCAGTAATTCTAGCACTAGACCTCCTCTGTAAGATCCCTTTCACACTGAGGCAGTTTTCAGGCATTTTAGCACTAAAAATAGCGCCTGTAAAGCGCCTGAAAACTGCCTCCCATGCCACCCGAATGTGAAAACCTGAGTGCTTTCACACTGGGGGCGGTGCGCTTGCAGGACATTAGAAAAAGTCCTGCAAGCAGCATCCTTGGGGCGGTTTTGGAGCACTGCATACACCGCATTTTGCAATGAATAGGCAGCGCTTCCGAAGCTCCTGAAAAGCACGCAACACGGGAGTTTTCAACCCCTTCTTCGGCCGCTAGTGGGGGGTTAAAAGCGCCCCGCTAGGGGTGGAAAAGCGCCACTTAAACAGCAGTAAAGCGCCACTAAAACGAGCGGCGCTTTACCGCTAACGCACGGGCGGCCCCGTGTGTACAGTTGTGAAAGGGGTCTTAATCTAAATTGGTAACTTATAAAGGCTTTGAAAGTGTCGCCTATGGATAGTAACATTTACGTATTTTGTCACCATTGCACAGGTGTGTGCAATTATAAAGCGTGACATGTTTGTTATCTATTTACTTTTTGACGTAACATAATCTTTTATATTTTACAAAAAATTGGGTTAGGTATTGTGTTTTTTTTTTTTTCCATTAAAATTCCAAAAATTTTATTTTGTCCCAAAAAATTGTGTTTAAAAAAGCGCTGCGCAAATACCATGTGACATAAAAAAATTTGCAAAACCCACCAATTTATTCTCTAGGGTCTCTGCGTTAAAAAAAATATTTTTTGCGGGTTGTAAGTAATTTCCTAGCAAACAATACTGATTGTTGCATGTAAACAAAAAGTACCAGAAAATGCCCGGACTGGAAGTGGCTATAGCAGAATTCCAGTGAAAAAAATAAAAAATAAAACAAAAAACTTTGGCTGCATTTCCTACCTTCAATCTGGCACTGCACTCACAGTACTTCTTTTCCACCACTAAATGGCCTTAGCCCTCTGGCCACCATCATTCAGCCCACTTCCTCTGAGCCCAAGCTATCAAGGATCTGCCACAGACTGGACATGGATTTGCCAAAGCCTAAGGAGATGCAGCAAAGTGATGAACTTATCTCCCTAGCACTCTGCTTTCTACTCTTATCAGCATGCTTCATCACCAAATTAACTAATTGTCTTATTTTGTAGCTGCTCCAAGTTCCAGCTTGAGTACTGCTGTACAGGGACTGCAAGAAACTGATATCAAATTGTATTCCGATACTTACACTGCTTGCACTTAAATAAAATACATGTCTTGATTACAGAGCTAAATTAATTTGTGTCTTTTATATCTTCCTGGATTTCAGCTTTTAAAATGAGACCAGTGTAGGTCTGTGTCGGCCAGTATATATCTGATATCTCATTCTCTGCCAGCAGGCCTTTGTCTGGAAGGGCGAGCTCGGAGTCGGCTCTTACACACTTATGCCGTTCACAACAGGCTGCAAATTGACTAAAAAGAAAAAACAAATTGTGAAAGAGGCCAAACTAGTTTACAGAAATGACAAGGAAGATTTAGTTCTCACTCCGGAGTTCAAGTAAGTCTCTGTGAAACTTCTTATGTTTTGTATGTGATCACCGTTCACAGCGCTGGAAACCTTTCTGCCCAATGCTACAGATTTTCATTGTCAGTGTTGCCAACCGTCCGTATTTTTACTGACGGTCAGTAAAAAACGGGCACTTTTCCCCCGCCAGTAAATGCCAGGGACAGGAAAATGTTGGCAGTAAAAAGATATAAATTAGCAAGTTTAACCGCTTCACCCCCTTGAAGATTTTACCTTCTTCCTGACCAGAGCACTTTTTGCGATTCGGCACTGCGTCGCTTTAACTGACAATTGCGCGGTCATGCGACGTTGCACCCAAACAAAATTGACTTCCTTTTTTCCCCCCACAAATTGAGCTTTCTTTTGGTGGTATTTGATCACCTCTGCTGTTATTTTTTGCGCTATAAACAAAAAAAATAGCGACGATTTTGAAAAAAAAACAATATTTTTTACTTTTTGCTATAATAAATATCCCCCAAAAATATATAAAAAAACGAATTTTTTCCTCAGTTTAGGCCGATATGTATTCTTTTACATATTTTTGGTAAAAAAAAAAAAAAAAATCGCAATAAGCGCATATTGATTGTTTTGCGCAAAAGTTATAGCGTCTACAAAACAGAGGATAGTTTTATGGCATTTTTATTATTCATTTTTTTTCATTAGTAATGGTGGCGATCTGCGATTTTTATTGTGACTGCGACATTATGGTTGACACATCGGACACTTTTGACACTATTTTGGGACCCTTGTCATTTATACAGCGATCAATGCTATAGAAATGCCTTGATTACTGTGTAAATGACACTGGCAGGGAAGGGGTTAACACTAGGGGGAGATGAAGTGGTTAAGTGTGTCCTAGGGAGTGATTCTAACTGTGGGGAGGGGATGAGCTACCACTGACATGACAGCGATCACCACTCTCGATGACAGAGAGCAGTAGATCTCTGTCATGTCACAAGGCAGAACGGGGAAATGCCTTGCTTACATAGGCACTTCCCCGTTCTGCGGCTCCGGGAGACCCGCGGACATCAAGTCCGCCGGTCCCGTGGGCACGGTCACGCTGTACCCGCCAACTAAAGGGGACGCACAGGTACGCCTATTTGCCCACCGCTGCCATTATACAGACGTATATCGCCGTGCAGTGGTTGGCAAGTGGTTAAATTTAATTAAATTTATTACCAAATTAAATTTAGTTAAATATATATAATAAGGCTTACCTGTAGCTACCGTGGATATCTCCTATATCCCCTGTATCAGCATATGCCGACGTCATCGGCACATGCCCACTGAAGTAATGGCACGTTCATGCCGTTGCTTCAGCTGTCGTGCCATTGCCAGCGAATTCCGGGAGTGACGTCATTCCTGCTCTGGCCAATCACAGCGCCGGAGAACCGCGATACCCGGAAATTACTCCAGGAGTGATGTCGCCGGGCAGAGAAGTGTGTCGGGACCGCTGCGGGGGCTTCGATCTAAGGTGAGTATTTTATTTTGGAAAAGGCTATAAGATAACAAAATGTGGATAAAGTGAAGCGCTGTGAATGCACTGTATAAAGGCAAAAAACAAAGTTCTAATTTTGTTTTCGATATTGTAAGTAAGTAGTTCAGGGACAGGACTGGGGAGGGCAAGAAATTGAAATGGGCGCCGAACACACATGAAACTTGCCCTCACAGTGACACTGACAGCGGTGTGCAGCAACACAGATGATGATGACATCTCACCAACACGACATGTCCCCTCCTGACTAAAATTTGGGGGAGGGGAAGTTGGGACTTTATATGAGGTCATGACTGGGTAAAGCCATGTGCCTCCATCCCTGTCACTCTGACAATGAAAGCACAATTGCGGCAGGAGGCAGCAGTGAAACTAAGGGGTGGGACTTTAAATGAAACTCATGATGACAAAATGAATATATTGGTGGAAAATAAGATTGTTTATTAAAACATAAAAACCATGTTTAATAACATTGAGTCACATATCCAAAAAAGAATCGCATCCATAAACATAGTGCCGATTTCAAATTAGATAAGAACTAGTGATAACATGTTTACAAACAGGGATATACATGATAATATTGAGGGGTCCACCAAAATTCAAGGTAAAGTAAAAAGGTTAAGAAAATAGCATCTGTACAGTCAATAGTCTTAGGACCCTATCAAGGTAAAAATTATGAACACATATCATGATAATTGTGTAGCTGAGGAACACAGTGTCAAGTAGCTTGACGCGTTTCGTGGCTTTAAGCCGCTTTTCAGGAGCAGACATATGTGGTATCTGCAATAAGAGAATGAACTGGCTAAATAAGTTAGCTATGTCAAGGTGGGGGGGGGGGGGGGGGTTGGGTAGATACCCTCCCAAACCAAAATCATTCAAGCAAGATAACTTACAAATATGTGTACACAAGGAAGGAGGATGCCAATTGCCGTAGGCCACCCGAAGACGTCGGTGCCGGGAACATGTTTATGGATGCGATTCTTTTTGTATATGTGACTTAATGTTATTAAACATGGTTTTTATGTTTTAATAAACAATCTTATTTTCCACCAATATATTCATTTTGTCATCATGAGTTTTATTTAAAGTCCCACCCCTTATTGTCCTTGCTGCCTCCTGCCGCAATTGTGCTTTCATTGTCATGTCCCCTCCTGAGTCGCAGCAACAGTCTCTTTCCATACCAGGTGGTCCCTTCAGGCCACTTCGGTCCTAACAGCACCAACTCCTCGCTTGCTTTGCGAGGCCCTTCCTGCTCCGCTCAGCTCTCTTGCACCACGCCATCACACGCCATGCCCTTCACGAGACCCGCCTACCCCCCCCCGCTGGCGCTGCCCGAACACACTGTAGCAGGCACTTTGATGGTCTCGGCCGGATCCAAACCGGAACTGCACATGCACAGCTTCGAGCCGAGCGTCACAGCCATATTTTTTATACTGCAAAATTGAGAGAAGGCTGCGCAGATTAAAGTGGTTGTAAACCTATAAAAAAAAAAAAAAGCTCAGCGCTTAAACCACTAAGGTGGTTTACTGTTGCACGAGTACTAGGCTAGGAGACAAATTGCCATTAGGTGGACCTCCCCTTACCCTCCGACTATATCTGATTGGATATTTGATCTGAATAGATCCATCTCCTACGAGAGGCATGTTTTCTTTATGAGGAATTTATCCAAGAAGTTTGATACTATTTGGAAGCCGTGGCTTTGACCATATGGATATGGGACTGAGTTAGGAGTTACCTTTGCCAGAATATAGATGTATGGAAAAAGAAAAACCGTTTTTATTTATATGCTAAAAGGATTGTGTATTGACTTGACAGTGGAAGGAGTGGGAAAGGGGGGGGGGGGGTTAAAATTGCCCCTTTTTTTGGGGGGGGGTTTGTGTGTGTGTTTTTTTTTCATTATTTTCCTTTAAAATTCTGCAAATACCTTGTAATGACAACGTGAAAGAAGTTTGTTTGAAATCTTTGCAAATGTATTAAAAATAAAAAATTAATAAATCCCATGTACATAAGTATTCACAGCCTTTGCCATGACGCTCAAAATTGAGCTCAGGTGCATCCTGTTTCCACTGATCATCCGTAAAGTGATTGTAAAGGCTCGTTTTTTTGTTTTTTTTTAAATAACATGTTATGCTTACCTCTTCTGTGCAGTTGGTTTTGCACAAATCAGCCCAGATCCTCCTCTTCTCAGGTCCCTCTTTGCTGCTCCAAGCCCCTCCGTCCTTTGAGTGTCCCTCAGCCAGCAGCTTGCTACATGTGGCACCCAAGCTGAGTCAGAGCTCTGTGTATCCATTCAGACATGGAGCCCCGACCTGGCCCCACCCCCTCTCTCCCCTGATTGCCTGACTGACTTTGATTGACAGCCACAGGAGCCAATGGCACCGCTGCTCTGTCTCAGCCAATCAGGAGGAGTTTCCTTGATGGCTGAGGGGATGGTGGACATCGCTGAAGAGAGATGGGGCTCAGGAAGTAATTATGGGGGTGCTGGGGTGGCTGCTACACACAAAAGGTTTTTTTTACCTTAATGCATAGAATGCATTAAGATAAAAAACCTTCTGCCTTCACAACTACTTTTAGATGTTTTTACAACTTGATTGGAGTCCACCTGTGGTAAATTCAGTTGATTGGACATGATTTGGAAAGGCACACACCTGTCTTTAGGAGGTCCCACAGTTAATTGTACATGTCAGAGCACAAACCAAGCCATGAAGTCCAAGGAATTGTCTGTAGACCTCGGAGACAGGATTGTATGGAGGCACAGATCTGGGGAAGGGTACAGAAAAATTTCTGCAGCATTGAAGGTCCCAATGAGCACAGTGGCCTCCATCATCCGTAAATAGAAGAAGTTTGGAACCCACAGGACTCTTCCTAGAGCGGGCCGCCCGGCCAAACTGAGCGATCGGGAGAGAAGGGCCTTAGTCAGGAAGGTGACCAAGAACCCGATGGTCACTCTGACAGAGCTCCAGCATTTCTCTGTGGAGAGAGGAGAACCTTCCAGAAGAACAACCATCTCTGCAGCACTCCACCAATCAGGCCTGTATGGTAGAGTGGCCAGACGCAAGCCAATCCTCAGTAAAAGGCACATGACAGCCCAACTGGAGTTTGCCAAAAGGCACCTGAAGGACTCTCAGACCATGAGAACCAAAATTCTCTGGTCTGACGAAACAAAGATTAAATTATTTGGCCTGAATGGTTAGCATCATGTCTGGAGAAAACCAGGCACCGCTCCTCACCTGACCAATACCATCCCTACAGTGAAGCATGGTGGTGACAGTATCATGCTGTGGGGATGTTTTTCATCAGCAGGACCTGGGAGACTAGTCAGGATCGAAGGAAAGATGAATGCAACAATGTACAGAGACATCCATGATGAAAACCTGCTCCAGAGTGCTCTGGACCTCAGACTGGGGCGAAAGTTTATCTTACAACAGAACAACAACCCTAAGCACACATCCAAGATGACAAAGGAGTGGCTACGGGACAACTCTGTAAATGTCCTTGAGTGGCCCAGCCAGAGCCCAGACTTCAACCCGACTGAACATCTCTGGAGACATCTGAAAATGTCTGTGCTCCGACGCTCCCCATCCAACCTGATGGAGCTTGAGAGGTCCTGCAAAGAAGAATGGGAGAGACTGCCCAAAAAATAGGTGTGCCAAGCTTGTAGCATCATACTCAAAAAGACTTGAGGCTGTAATTGGTGCCAAAGGTCCTTCAACAAAATATTGAGCAAAGGCTGTGAATAACTTATGTACATGGGATTTTTTTTTACTTTGAATAAATTTGCAAGCGATTTCAAACAAACTTCTTTCACGTTTTCATTATGGGGTATTGTTTGCAGAATTTAGAGGAAAATAATGAATTTAATCCATTTTGCAATAAAGCTGTAACATAACAAAATGTGGAAAAAGTGAAGCGCTGTGAATACTTTCCGGATGCACAGTATCTACTTTAAATCACATTGCTAATTGCATATTGTACTTGTTTGTAGTCTAAATACTGAAATTTGCACTTAAAATTGTAACTTTGTAACTTTTGGAAATGGCAGTAAATACCTGGCTGTGCCAGTAAATTTTGGGTGTTGTGTCAGTAAATATCAATTTGGTAGGTTGCCAACACTGTTCCAGGTGCTCCTTTATATTGGACCATGGATGGAACAAATTATCCTCCAATCTAACAAAGATTCCAACATCATCAGGAAAATTCAAATCATTGTAAAATTTGTATCAGCACATAGACCTCATTCACAAGGGCATAATAAGCAAATGTCTGTGCAAAGGGCCATGCTTGCCTCAGTCTCATTCATGTCTGTTGGGACACCGCGGCTGCACCAACATAGCCGCTGCTCCCATTTTGACAACAGCGTGGGTGTGGATGCATGTCCCCGAATTCACACTGTCTGCATTCAGGGACATGCACGCACCCACACATATGTTAAACTGGGAGCAGCGAATGTGTCTATACAGCTGCTGTGTTCCAATATACATGAATGGGACTGCCTGCTCGCAGATGCACAAAGCTGCACAAAGGGCCAGTTTACATTATGCCCCCACATTTACACCACATTGAAAATGCACTCCAACATACAATCCCTACCGTGGACGCCCCCATCTCTATGTCCCCCTACATTGATCCCTCTCATGAAACACACATTACAAAGTTGGGATGATGTTAAATACTCCAGCAGTTTACTTTCTCCCTATATCTCTCTTTGCTTCCTCTCACGGGCAACCCCTTCTTTCCACCAGGTCTCAACTCTCTTATCTCCTTTTGCTGGTGGACCATGCACAGGTTTAATATTGACTTTTATTTCTGGAGAAGGGCTCAATTCTCTCAAGTCAAACCATCAGAGAGCGTTTCAAAGGTCCAGCGACTGAGCTCTTCCAATATTTGCAGATTAGGCACTGGATCGCTGGTCTCATTCCAGATGAAGACCTTTCCACATCGCTTACTATCTTTGAACATACCTGCTACCACACTACTCTGGCTTAAAAGCTTATCTTCGTAGGATGCTCCCAGCTTAACCCATTACCCACGCCAACAGCTCATGCCTATGTAAGTTGGTACGAGAAAGATTTGAAGGCCCACAGGTCTGCTTTGGACTAGTAGGCCATTTGGTTCTCCACTGCTTCCTACCCTGGCATCCGCCCATAAAGTGATGACCAGCTGGTACATGGTCCCCTCCAGACTAGCCCATATTGTCCCTGGATACTCAGGCCTATGCTTCCGAAGATTTGGTTGACCTGCCCTATGCTGGGCCTCTTCTGGTCCAGGGTCTTCTCACTGTTGTGTTCAGTACTTGGAACGCCGCTTATGAAGGACCTTTGGCTGGCCGTCCTCCATTTTAAACCCCTGAACATTACTAAATTTCCATTCCAGTTGGCGCACTTTGTTCTGCTAGCTTCTAAATTTACAATCACTAAGGTGTGGAGGAAGCAATTCACCCATTTTTCAGAAGTCGAATCTGGCATTTTTATTAACGAGCAGTTGACTAATAATCTTACTACTACTCACACCAAATTTCCTAAAATTTGGAGCCCATGGCTCACATACCGACATCCAACAATTTCCTTAGCGAGCCTGACAGCTGCATAAGTGGCCTCCCAGTGGACACTCCCTGTGTCACACCCTCCCCCTCACCAGCTCCTTTCCTCCTTCTCCCCCTCACCAGCTCCTTTCCTCCTTCTCCCCCTCCTGCTCCTCTCCTCCTTCTCCCCTCCTCCTTTCCTTTTCTCTTTTCTACTTATTTCTCTTCCTAACGGAACCTAACCCTTCGTTACTGGACTGATGCCATGTTGGTCAACCAGGTCAATCAATAGTATCAGCCTTATGGCCGCAATCTCCTTCACTGTTTTGCTATATTGACCAATTGTTGGAGCAATGCTGGAGGCAATTTACAGCACACACTAATGTTGGTAGTGTAATTATTGATGTTGAATGTATGTTCCTTGCTAAGGTAGTGGTTATGGGTAAAGTTCCACTTTAAAGTCAATACGCCCAGATCATATTTAACATATTAGGATATTTAGCATCAGTATGTGTTGGCTATCTTGAAAAACAACCTAATAGGCTCCCTCAGAGGGGGGCAGAGAGCCGGAGCATTGTGTGTATAAGGCATGTAAAATTCTTGTTAGTGGTCAATGGGATTCAGTGAATTTAGTGGTCCGTGAGGTCCAAAAGATTGGCGACCAATGACTTAAGGTACTGCTGTCTGACTGCTAGTCTCCCCAAATCTCTGTGTTCACTGTTCTCCTTACTGGAGTGAAAGCCGTACCTCATTACATGCAGTGCAAGGATCCCCCTGCTTCTGTTCCATCCCGTCTTTGAAACTGTGTTTCCTCCACATCTCCTGCTTCTTTTTCATCATCACCCCACCAGTCATCAGAGAGGCAGCTCTAACACGAGGATGTAAAGCCTTCTTCTACCAATATGGCTGCCTTCATACAGAGATACAATGCAGAAAAATACATGGTCAGTCAGTACTGAGGAAATGATCAGCTGCAGGTAGCCTCTAGGCAATACTGGTGACTAGTCCTTTGTCCTCTGCCTTCCTTTTTTGGGCACAGCTTCCACAGTACAGGTCCTCTTTAACTTGATAGCTTTGAAAATAAGGCACTCTGATGTTAGAATCTGACATTCGCACAATAAAATTTAAAGGAAGTGCCACAGGGCGATCGTGTAGGAGATGTATTTTAAAGTTATAAACCAAGGAGCTTGCTACACATTACAATATTCTTCCTCTTTTTTTTTTTTTTTACCAGATCTGCTCTGTCCGACATGTTTGACATCATTGATTTAGACGGCAATGGCTCTCTCAGCCTGGAGGAATATAATTTCTTTGAGATGCGAACCAGCGGTGAGAAATGTGACGATGACGCCTGGGAGGTTTGCAAAGGTGCGTCCCCGTTGCCTTCGGTGTTTGTGTTTTATTCACCTTGCCAAGAGTTGTCTCTTTTGTATTAATGGAGTCACTTAATACAGTTGTTTAACGGAAAAAAGTGTGTTATTGAGAGATAATCTAGAACAGATTTAAATACGTAGCACTATCTTCCCGATAATACATGGTATATTACAGGCCGTAAAACGTCCACTAATTCTGAGCAAAACATTTGCATTTTTATGGTTTTCTATTAAGAATGCATTAGAATTGAATTACTTTTCTTTTAACCTTTCAGCAAGATGTTGGAGAAAAAAAGCTTTTGGCATAAAGGCCAGGCGCTTCCAACATTTATTACAATGTGACCTTAATATCACCCGCTATCATCGCACCTTCTTCCTCGAACGGCAGAGGGAAAAACTTAACATCATTTACTTCACTATTCATCCAGCTTCTCATCATATACAAGAAAATAACAAGATCAAAGTCACAACAGATTTTTCTGATTAAAGATGTACAGGAGATACCCTGGCTAAGCAGTGCTGACTTGACATAGTTCGTAGCTCATAAGACAGTGTAGCTTATTCATTGTTAAAGGATCTATCTACCCAGGGAAGATATTTTAGGTTTTGGTAGGTGACGGAGTATTGAATAATGCAACGTTTTGTTGCGAGTTCAGATCTCTGTGGTTGCAGGGACTCCAGCATTGAGGTCTCTGTCTGTAGGGACTCCAGAAATTTGGTCGCTGTGCTTGAAAGTACTCCACGATTGAGGTCTTTATGCTTATAGGGACTCTAGGTTTAGAATCTCTGTACTTGCAGGGACTCCAGGATTGAGGTCTCTGTGCTTGCAGGGACTCCAGGATTGAGGTCTCTATGCTTGTAGGGACTCCAGAAATAGTGTCTCTGTGCTTGCAAGGACTCCAGGATTGAGATCTTCCTGCTTCCAGGAACTCTGGGTTTAAGGTCTCTTTGCTTGCAGGGAATCCGGGAGTGAGGTCCCTGTAATTGGGAATTGGGTTTAGCACAGATGCTTGCAGGGTCTCCGGGATTGAGGTCTCAATGCTTGTAGGGATTCCAGAAATTGTGTCTCTGTGCTTGCATGGACTCCAGGATTGAGGTCTCTGTGTTTGTGCAGGGACTTCAGGATTGAGGTCCCTGTGCTTGCAGGGACTCCAGGATTGAGGTCTCCCTGCCTCTAGGAACTCTGGGTTTAGGGTCTCTGCGCTTGCAGGGTCTCCAGGATCAAGATCTCAATGCTTGTAGGGATTCCAGAAATTGGGTCTCTGTGCTTGCATGGACTCAGGGATTGAGGTCTCCCTGCTTCCAGGAACTCTGGGTTTAAGGTCTCTTTGCTTGCAGGGAATCCAGGAGTGAGGTTCCTGTAATTGCAGGGCTGCAGAATTGAGGTCTTTTTTTATAAGGACTCCAGGATTGAGGTCTTTATGCTTGTAGGGACTCCAGAAATTGGGTCTCTGTGCTTACAAGGACCCCAGGATTAAGGTCTATGTGCTTGCAAGGACTCCAGGATTGAGGTCTATGTCCTTTGAAGGACTCCAGGATTGAGGTCTGTGTGCTTCCAAGGACTCCGGGATTGAGGTCTCCCTGCTTCCAGGAACTCCAGGTTTAAGGCCTCTGTGCTTACATAGACTTGAGGATTGAGGTCTCTGTACTTGCAGGACTAAGGTCTCTTTGCTTTCAAGGACTCCAGGTTTGAGGTCTCCATGCTTCATAGAACTCTTGGTTTAAAGTGGTTCTAAAGGCTAAAGGTTTTTTTTGTTTTTTTTTTGCCTTAATGCATTTTCTGCGTTAAGAAAAAAACCTTCCACGATTTGCTCTTCTAGACCCCTCTAAATACTTACCTGAGCCCAATTCTCGATCCAGCACTGTGCCTAGAGAGCACTGCTCTCTTTCTCTCCTCCTGCTGTTAGAAAAACATATAAAAAAAGTGACGGCAGAAAAAGACCAAGTGGTCCATCGAGCCTACCCTTTTTTATTTTATTTATACCTGTTTTTGTTTTTATTTTTTTAATTAAATCCAGTGAAGACAGAGCGGGGGGCAGTTCGCTATGTGTGTCTTTAGACGCACACTGCCTGGTTTGGGAGTGAGCCTGCAACGCCTGCCTCAATAACAAGCGCTTGCTCTGTGGGCACATACAGAAGAGGAGGATCAGACAGCTCCAGCCAGGGAAGAGGAGGTTTGGGGACGCTCTGTGCAAAACAATTGCACAGAACAGGTGAGTATAACATGTTTATTATTTTAATTACCAAAAAAAATTGCCTTTAGTATTGTTTTAATATCTCAGTGCTTGCGGGGACTCTGGGATTGAGGTCTCTGTACTGATAGGGACTCCAGGATTTAGGTCTCTGTGCTGGTAGGAACTCTAAGATTCTGCGCTTGTAGGGAATCTGGGATTGAGGTCTCCATGGTTGCAGGAACCCTGCAATAAGCTCATAAGACAGTGTAGCTTATTCATTGTTAAAGGATCTATTTACCCAGGGAAGATATTTTAGGTTTTGGTAGGTGACGGAGTATTGAATAATGCAACGTTTTGTTGCGAGTTCAGATCTCTGTGGTTGCAGGGACTCCAGCATTGAGGTCTCTGTCTGTAGGGACTCCAGAAATTTGGTCGCTGTGCTTGAAAGTACTCCACGATTGAGGTCTTTATGCTTATAGGGACTCTGGGTTTAGAATCTCTGTACTTGCAGGGACTCCAGGATTGAGGTCTCTTTGCTTGCAGGGACTGCAGGATTGAGGTCTCTATGCTTGTAGGGACTCCAGAAATAGTGTCTCTGTTCTTGCAAGGACTCCAGGATTGAGATCTCCCTGCTTCCAGGAACTCTGGGTTTAAGGTCTCTTTGCTTGCAGGGAATCCGGGAGTGAGGTCCCTGTAATTGGGAACTGGGTTTAGCACAGGTGCTTGCAGGGTCTCCGGGATTGAGGTCTCAATGCTTGTAGGGATTCCAGAAATTGTGTCTCTGTGCTTGCATGGACTCCAGGATTGAGGTCTCCCTGCCTCTAGGAACTCTGGGTTTAGGGTCTCTGCGCTTGCAGGGTCTCCAGGATTAAGGTCTCAATGCTTGTAGGGATTCCAGAAATTGGGTCTCTGTGCTTGCATGGACTCCAGGTTTGAGGTCTCCCTGCCTCTAGGAACTCTGGGTTTAGGGTCTCTGCGCTTGCAGGGTCTCCAGGATTAAGGTCTCAATGCTTGTAGGGATTCCAGAAATTGGGTCTCTGTGCTTGCATGGACTCCAGGTTTGAGCTCTCCCTGCTTCCAGGAACTCTGGGTTTAAGGTCTCTTTGCTTGCAGGGAATCCAGGAGTGAGGTCCCTGTAATTGCAGGGCTGCAGAATTTAGGTCTTTTTTTTATAAGGACTCCAGGATTGAGGTCTTTATGCTTGTAGGGACTCCAGAAATTGGGTCTCTGCGCTTACAAGGACCCCAGGATTAAGGTCTATGTGCTTGCAAGGACTCCAGGATTGAGGTCTACCTGTATGTCCTTTCAAGGACTCCGGGATTGAGGTCTCCCTGCTTCCAGGAACTCCAGGTTTAAGGCCTCTGTGCTTACATAGACTTGAGGATTGAGGTCTCTGTACTTGCAGGACTAAGGTCTCTTTGCTTTCAATTACTCCAGGTTTGAGGTCTCCATGCTTCATAGAACTCTTGGTTTAAAGTGGTTCTAAAGGCTAAAGGTTTTTTTTTTTTTTTTTGCCTTAATGCATTTTCTGCGTTAAGAAAAAAACCTTCCACGATTTGCTCTTCTAGACCCCTCTAAATACTTACCTGAGCCCAATTCTCGATCCAGCACTGTGCCCAGAGAGCACTGCTCTCTTTCTCTCCTCCTGCTGTTAGAAAAACATAAAAAAGTGACGGCAGAAAAAGACCAAGTGGTCCATCGAGCCTACCCTAGTATTGTTTTAATATCTCAGTGCTTGCGGGGACTCTGGGATTGAGGTCTCTGTACTGGTAGGAACTCCAGGATTCTGTGCTTGTAGGGAATCTGGGATTGAGGTCTCCATGGTTGTAGGAACCCTGGGTTTAAGGTCTCTCTGCTGTGATTTAGGTGTCTGTGTTTGTAAGGACTCTGGGATTGAAGTCTCTGTGCTTGCAGGGACTTCTAAGGTTTTTGTGCTCTAAGGGGCTCCAGTATTGGGGTAGCTGTGTTTGCAGGGACTTCAAAATTAAGGTCTCTGCACTTGATGTGAGTCTGGGATTGAGGTCTCATTGCTTGCAAGGACTCTGTGTTAGATGTCTTCGTGCATGCAGGGACTTCCAGGATTCAGGATAAGAACTCTGGGATTGAGGTTTCTTGGCTAACAGGAACTCGGAGATTGGAGTCTCTGTACTTTTAGGGACTCCAGCATGGAGGTTTCAGTGCTTACAGGGACTCCAGGATTGAGGCCTCCATGCAAAGACATAAAAAAAAAAAAAAATTCAGGAAATCTCTGCCTTACATGCACACTAGGGATGCACCGATGACTGTTTTTTAAAGACCGAGTACGAATACCGATACTTTTTCTCAAGTACACACTGATAACTATTTTTAGTGTCATGTGACAGTTTCTCGCCATAGGACCTGGTTCACATATGTGCAGTCCGGTTTTGACAGTGGGATTTCAGCCCCCTCCGGTGCAACTTTTTTCAGCAGTTCAGGTGTGAGGGCCATGTTTGCCCCCATGAGAATGGTGTTTCATGCATCATTATGCAGGCAGTCCCATTCATGTCAATTAGGATACACCGACTTCACCGACACTGTTGGTGCGGGTGCATGGCCATGAATGTAGACAGTGTGTGCACGGCCCTCACGTTTTTAAAGTGCTCTGAATGCCAATCAAAGCAACTGTCACTAAATAAAGCTAACAGTCCTGTTAATATGTTGCATTTGCTTTACTGCACTTCACTGATTATACCCCATGTCGCTTTCTAGGTGCTTCAAAGCATCTCCAAAGTCTCCACAGAAGCTTGCTTACAGCACCTGCAGCTTCTGAGAGGCTTTTTCTCAGCTTTAGCTTTGCTTTGTTTTGGCGGTATTGCATGAATGAGATATCCCAGGATGCACTGGTAAAACGAAACGCGAACCGGAAAGGCGTCATCACCAGTCATTTCCAGTTCATGTGTATATATTCTGGAAGTGTCTGGTGCAGACGTCACATCTGGTGTGCAGCGTGTAGCAGCAGGAAGGTGAGTGTGGTCCGGACCAGAGACAAGCAACTAGCAGACAACACGCTATAGTGGAAGGTGAGTGGAACCCGGAGAGAAAGGATTGAGGGGCAGAGGATCAGCAGAGTTGGGGACCCAGAGCAGGAGGAATTAGCAATGTCACACGTGGTGCGTAGCATGGTAGCAATATAGCGGGCAGGGAATAGAGAGAGAGGAGGATCAGCAAACCAGAGGACCAGCAGAGCTGGGGGTTACTACTGAGCAGGGGATCAACAGAGCTGGGATTTACTACTGAGTGGGAGATCAGCAGAGCTGGGGGTTACTACTGAGTGGGAGATCAGCAGAGTTAGGGGTTACTACTGAGCAGGGGATCAACAGAGCTGAGGGGTTACTACTGAGTGGGAGATCAGCAGAGCTAGGGGTTACTACTGAGCGGGGGATCAACAGAGCTGGGGGTTAATTCTGAGTGGGGGATCAGCAGAGCTGGAAGTTACGACTGAGTGGGGGATCAGTAGAGCTGGTGGTTACTACTGAGCGGGTGATCAGCAAAGCTGGGGATACCACTGAGGGGGGCATCAGCAGAGCTGGAAGTGCTACTGAGCAGGGGATCTGCTGAACAGGGATACTAATAAGCTGGGGATCTGCTGAGAGGTGGTACTACTGAGCCAGGTTCTACTGGGGCCCCTTTTAAACACATAGAAAACACACGCAGGGCATCACAACGCACACACTGAAGCATCAAAATCACATCATAAAAAAGCATGTTGAAGCAATAGGCGCTTTAATGTGTGTTGAGGTCAAAGCAAGCGTAAATGAGCCCTAAGAGGCAAATAATCTCCAGTTAACACTTTTTAAGCAGATAGGCCTCGTTTACATACTACAGTGTACACCCGTATGAGGGCCGTATTTGCCCCCATGGGAATGCACAGGTGTTCCATGCATCCTTATGCAGGAAGTCCTATTCATGTCAATTGGGAAACACCGACTTCACGGACACTGTCCTTGCGGGTGCCTGGCCATGAATGTAGACAGTGTGTGCACATCCCTTGCACAGGTGAACTCTATAGTACTGAAGGAGGCCTTATAGCAACATTTTTGGTTTTTAGAAGGCCTAAAGCATGTAAATAAAATCTGACCATTGTAAGCATCCCTTTCAGGAAAAATAACAGACTTACTGGCAGGATCAACATGTAATATAATTATGTTAAAGGAAACAATACAAATTTAATTTGTTTTGGCTGCTGTAGGTTATAGTTGGTCTTTACCCCAGTTGATTTATTTTTATTTGCTTGACTTTTCTACAGAGAATTTCGAAACAAAGAAAAACGAGCTTACGAGGAAAGGTTTTGCGGATCTGAACCTTATGGAGGCAAATGACCGAGAAGGGGACCCAAGTGACCTCTGGGTGACGCTGCAGTCCATGGGTTACAACAAGGCCCTAGAACTGACAGAGGTAGAATGCTCTGTGTGGTTTAAACAAATGAAGCTTCATCAGCAGAGCCCTCCTATTCCTTCTGTATTGAAATGTATTGTAACTGTACGATCTCCCTTTATATTGTAAAGCGCTGCGTAAACTGTTGGTCCTATATAAATCCTGTATAATAATAATCATTTAAAGTGCATCTAAAGTCACATTTTTTTTTTTTTTTAAATGTAGGTCGAGCATCTTGAGTTGTCACCAAGAACATCAATAGAGGGACAATCTTCCAATGGGGACCCTTGTTGTTATAGTGACAACTTTCTAAAGGGGCATTTCCCTTCCTATCACATCCCATGGGCTCTACAGGACAACAAGCTAAAGTGAAACATTACCCATAACTTGATAAAAAATAATGTTCTTTAGCAAGAAACCTACATCCCACATTAATATTTTTTCTACCAAAATTAGTGTGTGCTGTAAATTGCCTTCAGCATTGTTTCCTGTTTCTTCTTGCTGGAGGCCACCATTTTGCTGAAGCACAGAGCCCCTGAACAGCAGTAAATGTTTAGGCTGTCAGCAGCCTGGCCTCTCCAAATTTGGCACATTGCCGAAAAATAGAGAGCAACTGAGCATGTGCAGAGCAGGGTAAGACAGTATATTACTGGATTTTAAACAGTATAGACCAGTGGTTCTCAATCTTTCTAGTACCGTGACCCCTTGATAAAATTCCCCAAGTTGTGGGGACCCCTAACAGTAACATTTTCGTAGAGTGGGTTGTCGGCACCCAAGGCAAGACAGGTAATTTGAAACCCTAACCAACAGATATTTAGCGCTCTCTGAGTCCCTTCCACTCGTACAGTATTAAAACCCCTTATGGTACATTCTAGGATGTACCACTCTTTCTTTGTTCTCCTTTCTTTCCCTTTTATCTCTCTCTATTCTAATTTCTTGTTTTTTTCCCCAACCCTATCTCTAGCCGTCTTTCGTGTTTTTTCTCTTATTCTTTCTTTCCCTTTTTCTTTGTTCCTCCCCCTTTTTTCCTCTCCCTTCCATGTATTCTCTATTTTTATTCCTTCTCTTACTCCTTGGTGGGGGGGCGGGGAGTTGGGATGAGTGGCTGTGCTGGGGGGAGTTCTGATCAGCCAACTTAGGTGCTCTTGATCAAGGTAGGTATTACTCACTGTGTCTCCGACTTTGTGGTGTCTCGTAGCAGTGACACCTATGCCGAAATCAGAAGATAGGGTCTCCTCCAGCCCCTCCCACTTCACATTCCTCACCAGTCAGCTGACCTCAAGTCTCTGCCCCCCAGCCATGCCGTGAACTGAATGGGCGGCTGCGAAGAAGCTGAGTGGGCAGCCACGGGCTTCAGGAACAGCCCTGCTGGGCGGATGCAAAAAGGCTGGGAGAGTGGTGCGGGCTTCAGGAACAGCCCTGCTGGGCGGATGCAAAAAGGCTGGGAGAGTGGTGCGGGCTTCAGGAACAGCCCAGGATTTGGTGAATCCTGGCAAATCATTATTTGACCCCCAGGTTGAGAACCGCTGGTATAGACACTTATTTTTATTGTTTTACATATCTATACCTGCAAAAGGGGCCAGCCTGAAGTTATCTAGCAGGACTTAATTTTCAGATTTTTTCTCACACCGCATCCACACCAAAATCGTGCAGGACCCTTTTTTTTTGCTTCACCAGAATCCGATTCTGCAAATCGCACTGTGTTTTGCGAATAGATTTTGGGGTGTTGTTAACGTAACATACACACCCGCAGCGGTTCGCATGAACGGGGTGCAATGTTGATGCAGTGAGAAAACCGCACAGAATTTGCTGCAAATTCCACCCGCATCAATGTGAAGCGGGCCTAAGGGAAGTCTCCCAATGGGGCAGAGAGGACAAAAAAACTTATAGAAAATTAGCTTCTTTTATTTAAAAATAGTGTTGGCTTTAGATATACTCTAAAAAGAGACTCCGTCACCTTGCCCATGCAGTGCAGAATTACAATGTCTATGTAAAGGGCACCCCCCCACCGACCCGCTAATACCCTCATTGCAAACACTCCCCTGTTGCTCCTACTGCTGCCTCAGCTGGTAAAACTACCCGGTGCTTCCAGGTATGAGAAAATGTGATCTCCCATGCAACTAGACTCAGGTCCGGTAACCAGTCGCCAGGCCCATGCTCTGCCACACAACGAGTGGCGTCACCAGCTGACACTGGGGATTCTGGTGCCAGCTGCAACGCAGGTAGTTGGGGGAACTGCTTTGCACAGACACTTGAATGGGCAAGATACAGTATCTCTTTAAGAAAAAGCCAACCTATATCCCTAGTTGGAAATGGAGCATCCAGCAGGCAGGCTTTGTATCTTGGATACAATCTTGTTTAATTTTGTTTTGCAGGCATGTCCATTCATTATTGATATTTATGCAGAAAAGTGCAAGCCCAGACTGAGCGTTGTGAGCATGGCATCCAGCAATCGGCAGCTGCAGAAGGTGCTTTGTAAGTCTGCAATTCTGAAAGGAGAAGGAAAGCCCATGGAAAATTATGAAAGCGTTGTCATCTACACATACAAGAATGACACCAGAATTACTTCTATTATTGAGAATAAGGTTTGTACACAGCTAGTGCAATGGCTGGAGATAGACAGCTTTTCTTTAATAATTGCAAAACTACTTCTTATAACCTTTATTCCTACACTACAGTATATGGCCAAGGGTTTGGGGACACCTGACCATCATATAGGGTTGCCACCTCATCCCTTTAAAACCAAACACATATTAATTACACAGGTTCTGTGTGTGATTGAGGTGATAATTAAACTCACTTGGTGCCTTATCTGCATTAAATTAGCCTCAGAACCCATGCAATTCATATATGTTCGGGTTTAAAGGGATGAGATGGCATCCCTACCATCATACCTATATGAGCCTGTTAGACATTCTATTTCAAAACCATGGCCATTAATATGGAGTTCCTCATACAACCCACCACCACCACCTTCTCTTGGTAGCATTAACAGCCTCACAATCGGCATTTCAGATCAATCCAAAGGTGTACAGGTTGGGTTGAGGTCCAGGCTCTTTACATAACACTCATCAAACCATGTGTGAACTGGCTACATAGAAAGCCGGTCACAATCTCCTGATATGCGAATTGGATGCGGGGAAATAAGCATCCAATTCGCAATAGTGTAAACCCAGCCTAAGCCCGGGTTCACACCTATGCGAATTAGATGTGCATTTCCCCGCATCTAATTTGCATAGTAGGAGAATGTGACTGGCTCCCTATGGAGCCGGTTTACATATCTCCGGGGCGGCTGCAGAGCGCACTGCACAAAAACGCTGTGCGTCTTTGGCTCCGTTTCAGGGCCGAATTCAGGCATAGAATCGGCCCTGATTCGTCCCTGAAACGGGGAACAGGGACGCACAGCGCTCCTGTGCAACCCGCAGCCCGGTATAGTGTGAACCCGGGCTTAAGGTATGAAATGTATTTACATTTGGTATACATAGTGACCTTTTAAAAAGTCCATTTGGACTCTGGAGAGTGAAAAATCTGGTGCAGCTCTGCAGAGAAACCAATCGGCTTCCAGGTGTTATTGTCAAAGCTTCATTGAACAAGCTGAAGTTAGAAGCTGATCGATTACTGTGCACAGCTGCACCAGATTCTGAGTGTTCCAGGTTTAGTAAACCTCCCCCTTGGGCTCCATTCACACTTGCACGACTTGCCATTGTAAGAGAATGTATAAACAACTGTGGATCCATATTTGGTCTGCCTGCATAACCAGGGTGGTCGTCAAGGTACATAATTCCTTTCAGTCATGTGACTTTGGACACTAAAGTCACATGACAAGTCACACCCCATGTTTTTAAATGACAACCATTCAAATATGTGCAGCTTAAAGTCACAGCAACTTTAAAACGGTTCCTGCACTACTTTGGTCTGACTTTCATGTGACTTGAGTGCCATAGACTGCAATGTAAACCCTCAAAAGTCACATAAAAGGCACACCTGAATATTATACATGCAACAGTTGTGCAACAGTTGTCCATTATCATTGGTCAAAGTCGCATCCAAGTTACACCCATCCAAAGTTGTGCCATTTTGGAGTCTCACAAGTGTGAACGGAGCCTTAGTGAGCGGACATGTTTTTCCTGTAGAGCCGATCCCACTTTGCTCTGTACTAACACCCACCTGTCCCCCTGTCCTGCTTGCAGGCGGATAAGAAGATCATGATGCAGGTGAACAATGACCAGAGCAAGAACTGTGTCAGCAGCCGAGGACTCAGCGTGTTTGCTGTGGAAGTGCCAGCAAAATCAACCGTGGTAAATGTCATCTTCTGATAATTCATCTTTATGATCAAACACACTGAAAGCTGTATTCACGTGTACCTCTAGTCTAAATCAATCCAATCTCTTGTTGAATCTCCCTGCAATTAAAATGTCTGCTGTTGTTAACAATACAGCTTATCATGCCGTCAACCACTGGAAATAAAGCTGGTCTTACAATAGTATATTTTGGAATGAACGTTTGCACGAATATTTGCACGTAAATTCTCAGTCAGTACATTCGATGACTCGACGAATGTTGTCGGAAAGTACTTTATTTTCGCTTTTGACAATCAATTTTGGAATTTAATATAATTTCCCCAATGAAAACCACATACACTTATAATTTTGTTTATTCGAGAAAAAAATTCCATCCTGCTCTTTTGAAATTTCTCATAGCTATGGTCAAAAACAGCCATCGTTATTCCTACTAATGACTAGAAAATCAAACAAATGTTTTTAAAATAAATTTGTTTCTAATAAAATCCAACTAGTGTATGGCCAGCTTTAATTGGAACCCAACCCTTGTATCCTTTACAGCCAAGGAAGCTGCCATCTTAGGCGCTACTTGATATGCAGTTACCATGGTGCTGCACAAGTAATTGGTTGAAATCACAAGCAACTGTGAAAGTTCTCTTTCACAACATAAATGTTTTTGGAAAGAATTAAATTGATGGGTTTTATTCCTCTGTCAGTAATTTGTAGTTTTGACATTGTTCCTAAATATGAGTAGGCAGGCAGCACAAGCCTAGAAGACCAGTGGCGGCTGGTGCTTAATACCCCCCCCGGGAGAAGGACGAACGGTGATGAGGTGATAGGAGGCCTCCTTACCTTAGGAGGCAGATGACAAGTCCCAGAATGACACTGATCTCCCCTCTACTGTCCGAGCCGGAGAATGCATAATGTGGCTGTGGGTGAGCCATCCCTGGAAGAAGGGGCCGAGTCACGGCTGGAGAGGACTGCTGGCTGAGCTGCTCCCCGACTCTTCCAAGCTCCGGGGCCGTTGCTTCTCCAAACAGGAAGTGGGTCCTAAGACTCCCTGGCCAATCGGATCTCAAAACCAGCTTCTTGATTGGCCGGGAGGAGAATCAGGAAGGCAATAGTGAATATTTATTTGCTATTGTCACACAACTGGTTGGGCTCGGGGCGCAGTGCTCTGCACTCTGAGCCCACCATTTTTTGAAGCCAATTAAAGCCTCCGGCTCTAATCACGTTCTTAAAAAAAAAAAAAAACCCATTGGAATCCATGCATGTGGATTAGGGGCCGGGCGCGTGGATTAGGAGGGCAACCACAGGTGAATTGTTAGACAAGATCAGTTTAGTTTGTTTGCAGGCTGGCTGGTAAGTGTGCTGGGAAATATTTGTTTGTGTGTGATGCGCATTGCCCTTCCATGTGCACCTTACTGCAAAGGCCAGTTATAGGTTGGGATGGTAGCCATCTTTTTGTATAGCTTGTTCACTGATTTGGTGTGGGGGGCTCACTGGATGCCTTCAGCTGCCAATGTTCTGTTGGCTGGTAAGTGTGCTGTAAAATTTGTGTTTTGTTTGTGATATGGCCATGATAAGGCCATACATACCACTGCACTATAAACTCATCCCTAAGTGCAGTCACCAGCATTTCAATGGCTTGCACTCTAACCTGATTGTAACGGCAGATCATACACTCTGCAGTTCCCAGCAGAGACCAGAGCCTCAGTGACTCTCAAGCCCTCTTCATCATGGCAAAGACACAAAGAGAATGCCAATAAACCAGTAATACACTAGAAAATAAATACATGACATCATCATGACCTCATATTGTTAAATAAGATACTAATGAATACAATATATTTAATACTATTATTCATGTCCTTTGCACATTCCTTGAGCCTAAAAAGTCCCATTTTTTTTGAGGGGAGATTCCTTTCTCTAATCATATTGTTAAATATTCCCCCTAGCCAGATATTCTGCATATCCAGAAATGACTTACAGTAAAACCTTGGATTGTGAGCATAATTCGTTACAGAAACATGCTTGTAATCCAAAGCACTTGTATATCAAAGCGAATTACCCCATAAGAATTAACGGAAACTCAAATGATTCGTTCCACAAACATTTATTTATAAGTCCTTCAGTTTATAGTCCATATAAAAAGATTATAGCAATGTGATCAGGTTGTGTAACCATAAAATGTCCATCCACAAATGGAAGCCTCCACAAGGGGATTAGGAGCAAAATCCAGCAGGAGCTCCAGAGTATAAAAGAGAAGAAGAGAGGTGCCTCTAATGCCCTGTACACACGGTTGGATTTTCCTACGGAAAATGTTCGATGGGACCTTGTTGGAAATTCCGACCGTGTGTAGGCTCCATCAGACATTTTCCATCGGAATTTCCGTCACACAAAATTTGAGATCTGGATCTCAAATTTTCTGACAACAAAATCAGTTGTCGTAAATTCCGATCGTGTGTACACCATTCTGACGCACAAAGTTCCACGCATGCACGGAATCAAGCAGAAGAGCCTCAGTTGTCGTAAATTCCGATCGTGTGTACACCATTCTGACGCACAAAGTTCCACGCATGCACGGAATCAAGCAGAAGAGCCGCACTGGCTATTGAACTTCATTTTTCTCAGCTCATCCTACATGTTGTACGTCACCGCGTTCTTGACGTTTGGAATTTCCGACAAGATTTGTGTATATGCAAGACAAGTTTGAGCCAACATCCGTCGGAAAAAATCCATGGATTTTGTTGTCCAAATCTCCCATCGTGTGTACGGGGCATTAGTGTAGAAATATTGTTACATTTAATGAAGGTGAAACATTTAGCAACTCACATGGTTGATGATTAAAACAGGCACATCTAAGTATGCAGGCATCCGGGGTAAAACTGTCCACATAGACCATCCCCCGCACCGCCAGCTGTCAGTCTGCAATCGTGACCGGGAAGACTACCCTGCAGTAGAGTGATCTGAAAGCGAGGCTTGAACCGCTCGTGGAGCGCAGTGTGGAAGGGATGACGGTGATGGCGGTGAGGAGGACGGTCTATGTGGACAGCTTTACCCCGGATACCTGCATACTTAGATGTGCCTGTTTTATTCATCAACCATGTGAGTTGCTAAATGTTGTGCCTTCATTAAATGTAACCATATTGCTACACTTAGAGGCGCCTCTCTTCTCTTTTATACTCAGTAGTGACATGACGCTACTTGTATATCAAGACATCGCTTGTATATCAAGTCAAAATTTATTTAAAAATTTAGCTTGTGTTGCAAAACGCTCTCAAACCAAGTTACTCTCTAACCAAGGTTTTACTGTGTATATAATACCAACATGAATCCGGGAACTAACATCAGCTTATCTTTTTTGCAGGTGTCGCAGCACATCATGGCAGTGAACGAGAGACATGAATGGTTGTATAACTGCATACAGAGTGTTCTGTCCTGAGCTCTAGAGCAAAGAAAGCAACCACTTTTTGAACCAGTGGACATTCCAAATGCTTCATCATATCAGGATCATTGTGCTGATAACCAAAGATTTGATTGATTATAAGTGCCATATTTTTTCTAAGAAAGTGTTTTCTTACAGTTCTTTCAAAATACTAATCAATATGGGGCTCAAGCCATGCAGACTGCAGTATTGTTTTGGCTGGGAATCAAGAAAAAAAAATTGACAATCACAAACAAATGGTGCACTGCAAATAAACTGTGATTTCAGCTCTGTTGGCCTGGTCAAAGTCCTTTCTGTGTGAGAGATTTCAGGTAATAGTTCAGATGAAGTGCACTTGGTGGCAGTACACAGCAGACAGAATGGGGCTTGTATACAGTTGGTGGAGTTGGAGCTGGTGCTTGTAGAAACTAATCAGGTTTAATTTTTTGCAAAGAAAACAAGGTATTTAGTTACTGTGGGTACTTGGCCCCTTAAGCCGGCCATAGACAGAGCACTTTTCTTTTCTGCAATCATGGGTAGCAGGAAAGAAAATCGTTCGATTCCCCTTCAATACTGAATCCCTCCCGTGGAGCCATTGTGTTCTCCTGGGGTGGGGGGTTGTGAAGCTGTCCCCACTGGGAGAAAACAGTGATTACTGCTAGCAGCTATAGTGGCCGCTAGCAATAATCACATGTACAATCCAACAGACTGGTCGTACCCAAGTTGATTGATCGATCAACTTGGGTACTTTCAGCCTGCCCATACATGGTTCGATTCTTGGTTGGTCCCTGCTGAACCTGCCAAGATTCGACCCATCTATGGCCAGCTTAAAGAGGAACTGCGGTCTGCTCACATAATTTGTAATAAAAACGTCTTTGCCATTCTAAAGCTTCCCTCCAACCACTTTGCATATTATTTTATATATACTGGGATTCTGTACTTGCCAAATATGCTGCAGAAATCGCCTTCCACCGAGTCTGGCTGCAGCCATTTTAACTGTGGGAAGCTGAAGCTGCTTCCTGTTCACTTCCTGGATTTTCACAGACACACAGAGGCACACCTTCAGCCATGCAGCTCTCATTGGCCCTCTTATGACTCATCCCCCCTCCCTTCATGGCAAACTCTCACAAGAGAGAGAGAGAGCTGTGCATAATGTCATAAGCCTAGGCTAATGACCAGACAGGAAACAGGAAGTGGGCTGTATAAGGGATTTACTGGAAGAAAAAAATGTTTTACTATCCAAAGTTAAAACAACAACAACAAGGGCAGAAGATTTAATAGATGGAAAGATGAAAAAAATGACTGAAGTTCCGCTTTAAGTCCAATGATTTGGCCACATCATTTATCATTCTCATTCCTTAAAAATTTAGCCAAGTTAAGAACGCTGACCATAGATTGTGCGATTTTCTTTCCTGCAGCCATGGGTTGCAGGATAGAAAATCTCACAATTCCCCCATCAACACAGTCAGTGTCGTTGGGGGAATACCTCCCGCTGAGCCATTGCATTCTCCCGGCGGGGGCGGGGAGCTGTCCCTGCTGGGAGAACACATAGTAATTATAGCTAAAGGGCTGCAGCGGCTGCCAATTATCGCATGAAAGATCCGACATACTGGTTGTACTCAAGTTGATCAGTCAATACAGTCAGGTACAGTCAGGCTGCCCATACATGGTTTGAATCTCCGCCATTTCCTGCTGAACCGGCTGAGATTCAAACCGTCTATAGCAAGTGTCAGTCAAGCTGATGGTTTTCAATTACACTACCTGCGCAACCAGAAATTGAATCAGAATTGTTTGATTGTGGAATCCCAGAGATAATTTAGTGACTATTAAAGAGACTCAACTTATTAGTTGTATTTATCTCTAATTTAGGCCCCATGCACGCTGGGTCATTCAGCCGCAGTGCGTCCTTCCAGTCGTTTTATTGCACGGGGGGGGGGGGGGGGGTGTGCAGTGTCCAGACTTTTGCATCCAGGAACCTCGTCCCTAAACAGACAGGGCCCTAAACACCAGTACTACTTGACACACTGTGGAAGAGGTACCCCTCGAAACGCGTTAGCTTGAGCCTCCACAGGACCGTCCCATGTAATGTGGACAGTTTTATGGACCCATGTAGAGGAATACTGAGATATGTTTTTATTCAATGTCTATGTTTGGAAGTATACTACCCGTCTTTGTACATGAATAAACTAGGCCCATGCGCCTTCTGTCTTTTCCATGTTACTGTCCAGCCATAGCCTGTCATAGACTTTGACAGGCTGCCTACATGCTGCACCTGTCCCTCCTGGGGGCACTGCACCTGAACGGCCCACTGTGCAAAGGGTCTATTTATGCATGGTTAGAGTATAGTATGATTGTACTTGGCCAATCACAGGTTACATGCTACTGTGTATCTAAGGGCTGGTCTACACCACACAGATGTGCACATAACAGCTGGAGGCTGGGGGAGAGAGAGCCGCAGGATGCTGGGGGGGGAGAGAGAGCTGCAGGAGGCTGGGGGGGGGGGGAGAGCCGCAGGAGGCTGCCGGAGAGAGAGCTGCAGGAGGCTGGGGGGGGGGGAGAGCTGCAGGAGGCTGGGGGAGAGAGAGCCAGAGGAGGTTGGGGGGAGAGGCTGGGGGGGAGAGTCGCAGGAGGCTGGGGAGGAGAGAGAGCCGCGGCAGGCTGGGGGAGAGCTGCTGGAGCCTGGGGGAGAGATAGCTGCAGGAGGCTGGGTGGGAGAGAGCCACTGGGGGGGAGAGAGGAGTCACAGGAGGCTGGGGGAGAGAGAGCCACTGGGGGAGAGAGAGCCGCAGGAGGCTGGGTGGGAAAGAGCCACTGGGGGATAGAGAGTCGCAGGAGGCTGGGGGAGAGAGAGTTGCTGGAGGCTGGGGGGAGAGAGCCGCTGGAGGCATTGGGAGAGATAGCCGCAGGAGGCTGGGGGGGAGAGAGTCGCAGGAGGCTGGGGGAGAGAGAGTCGCGGGAGACTGGGGGAGAGAGAGTCGCAGGAGGCTGGGGGAGAGAGAGTCGCAGGAGGCTGGGGGAGAGAGGGTCGCAGGAGGCTGGGGGAGAGAGAGTTGCTGGAGGCTGGGGGGAGAGAGAGTCTCAGGAGGCTGGGGGAGAGAGAGTCGCAGGAGGCTGGGGGAGAGAGAGTCGCAGGAGGCTGGGGGAGAGAGAGTCGCAGGAGGCTGGGGGAGAGAGAGTTGCTGGAGGCTGGGGGGAGAGCCGCTGGACTCGGGGAGAGAGAGCCACTGGAGGTTGGGGGGGAGAGGGAAAGGCTGGTGGGGGGGGGGAGAGCCGCTGGAGGCTGGGGGGGAGAGAGAGACCAACAAATGTTAGAAAAAGGTCTAGTGTTTAAGTGGTTAAACTTTCCTCATTTACACAAGAAGTCTTTTCCTTCGACAAATTGTTATAATGTTTATACTTAAGTTCAACTGCTAAAGAATGTTGTGATTCTTGGCAGACTGCTGTTTTTTTTTCTCTTCCTTTTTTTTGACGGCTGTGGCTTCAGAAGAGCAGAGAGAATTCTTTGCACAGAAAGAATCATAAAAGAATTGTCAAGATCGCAACTGGGAAAAAAAACGCTATAACGATTCTTTACGATTAATCGTGCAGCTCTACCGCATGGAGTGCCCCGCAGGGAAAGCGCCTTTCCCTGGGGGGGCACCCGAAGAAGAGGAGGTGCCTGGAGCACTGGCAGGGGACCCCAGAAGAAGAGGATCAGGGCTGCTTTGTAAAAAACTGTATTTTTTTTTAATTAATGCAGAACTACATTCATTTCTACATTTGTACATTTCTACATTTGTGTAGTGACAATAGCGGACACCAGTGAAAACTGTTGTCCAATGGATATTCTTTCCTCCTGACATTTGCGGTTGTCAAGAGGTGTCTGCCCACTCCCTACTCCCTCCATCCCATTTTATAAATATACAAATTCTCTTGGCCCCAGACATACATGTTTATGTAAATCTCTAACCACAGACCTCTCCCAGCCATACCAGCAGTCACTTCCAGTGTACAGTCACCTTACACAGAAACAGAATCTCCCATCAAAGGCGTTCATCATGAAAACTGCCTACAAACAGAAAATTGAAGCACTTTCTATTTTATTTCCATTAAACTAAAGAGAGAGACATCATTAAGATTCCCAGGTTGGGGCACACTGGGTTAAAGTGGAATTATTTGTCTAACCTTCTGTACAGACACAGCTAGTGGGACCTGCGCTATTTTTGTCATATAGTGACCTCTGCTCTCTGTCTGTAACAGAATACCGTCCTTCAAATGTCAGCCGTGTAAAAGGACTTCACTGGGATTCCATTTTTCTGTCTGTAGATGGTAGTAAATTATCCAGTAAAAGAGATAAAATGGGCTTGGTTTACCAAAGGCAAATAGACTGTGCACTTTGTAAAGTGACATTACACTCTGCAAGAACAGTTGCTCCAGAGCTTAGTAAATGAGGTAAAGCTTCACTTTGCAAAGAATACCCAATCACATGCAAGGAAATTAAAATAAACAGCATTTTTGCTTACACATGATTTCGTGATGGAAGTCAGCAGAGCTTCACCTCATTTACTAAGCTCTGGAGCAACTGTTCTTGCAGGGTGCCACTGCCTTTAGTAAATCAACCCTGGAAGATTTTTCCCCCCTTCCTGACCAGAGCACCTTTTGCGATTCGGCACTGTGTCGCTGTAACTGACAATTGCGCGCTCGTGCGACGTTGCACCCAAACATAATTGACGTCCTTTTTTTCCCCATAAATAGAGCTTTCTTTTGGTGGTATTTGATCATCTCTGCGGTTTTTATTTTTTGCGCTATAAACAAAAATACAGCGACAATTTCGGAAAAAAGCAATATTTTTTTACTTTTTGCTATAATAAATATCCCCCAAAAATATATAAAAAGTTTAGGCCGATATGTATACTTCTACATATTTTTGGTAAAGAAAAAAACCCACAATAAGCGTATATTGATTGGTTTGTTAAAATTTATAGCGTCTCCAAAATAGGGAATAGATTTATATCATTTTTATTATTAATTTTTTTTATTAGTAATGGCGGCGATCTGCGATTTTTATCATGACTGCGACATTATGGCGGACACATCGGACACTTTTGACACTATTTTGGGACCGTTGTCATTTATACAGCGATCAGTGCTATAAAAGTGCACTGATTGCTGTGTAAATGACACTGGCAGTGAAGGGGTTAACCACTAGGGGGTGGTGAAGGGGTTAAGTGTGTCCTAGGGAGTGATTCTAACTGAGGGGGGGTGGGCTACACCTCACATGACGGCGATTACTGCTCCCGATGACAGAGAGCAGTGATCCGTGTTCTGTCACTAGGCAGAACAGGGAAATGCTTTGTTTACAAAAACATCTCCCGTTCTACCTCTCCGTGACATGATTGCAGGCACCCGGCGGACATTGAGTCCGCGGGACTCACGGTCACGGAGACCGTGGCGCGCGTGCTCGCAGCTCCGCTTCTTAAAGGGGACGTACCTGTACGCCCTTTTGCCCACCAGTGCCATTCTGCCGGCGTAAATCGGCGTGCGCTGGTAGGCAAACGGTTAAAGTGGTTGTGCTCCGTGTACAACCACCTTTACCTACAGGTAAGCCTATATTAAGGCTTACCTGTAGGTGCTGGAAATATCTCCTAAACCTCCAAGGTTTAGAAGATATTTTTCCAAAAAATGGCACCAGGATGCAGCGTGGGAAGAAGACAAGCAGGCAGGGGCAGTGTGATGCTTTGGGCAATGCTCTGCTGGGAATCCTTGAGTCCTGCCATTCATGGCGATGTTACTTTGACAAGTACCACCTACCTAAATATTGTTGGCGACCAATTTATGGAAACCGTATTAACTGATAGCATTGAGGAACACAACAACAAGTTTGGCCTTCATATTCTCCAGATCTCAATCCAATTGAGCCTCTGCGAGGCTGATCTATGGAGGCCCCACCTAGCAGCTTACAGGACCCAAAGGTTCTGCTACTCACGGCTTGGTGCCAGATACCCAGGGCCGGGACAAGGGATGGGCAGAAGGGATGGCTGCCCCAGGCACTGTGGTATGTTGTGAGGTGGGGGCACCACAAGGAGGTTGGGGGGAGGGGGAATTTGGGGGGCAGCAGGGGATAAAAATTGTTCTAGGAGGGGAAATTTGGGGAGGTGTGCTAGGAGTGGTGATTTGAGGGGATTTGTGCTAGGAGGGGGAAGTGTGGGGGGTTTGTGCTAGTAAAAGTAATATGGTAGGGGGGAGGGGATTTGTGCTAGGAGGGAACATTTTTATTTTTTTGGGGGAGGTGGCGTTGTGCTAGCAGGGATGATTGGGGGTATTTGTGCTAGGAGGGGAAATTTGGCGGGGGGGGGGGATTTGTGCTAGGATAGGGGATTGGGGAGAATTTGTGCTTGGAGGGGGTGGGGGTTTTGTTTAGAGGGGAAATTTGAGGGGTATAGGATTTTTACTAGGAGGGGGAAATTTTTTTCAGGGGGGGTGGATTTGCGATGGGGGCATATGGTGAATGAGAGGATTTGAGCTAGGGGGTTGGTGGGGATAGATTTGTGTTGGGAAGGGGATTTCAGCAGGGGTCTGATTTGTATTGGGAGGAGGGGGATTTTGTGCTTAGGGGTAAGCATGCAAATTAGTGCTAGATTTTTATTTTGGGTGTGGGGGAATTTTTGCTGACAAATAATGCTCATACATCTTGGGGGGGGGGGGGGCAATTTGGCCATTTATTTTTACTTTTTATTTATACACTGTCCCTTTAAAAAAAAAAAAAAATTGGATCACTTTTATTCCTATTATAAGGAATGTAAACATCCCTTGTAATAGAAAGAAAGCATGACAGGACCTCTTTAATGTGAGATCTGGGGGTCAAAAAGACCTTAGATCTCACATTTACACTTAAAAGCAATAATAAATAAAAAAAAAGTATTTCTTTTTTTTCCAATAAAAAAAATCTACTTTTAAGACCGTTGGGCGGAAGTGACTTTTGACGTCGCTCCCGTCATCCAATGACACAGAGTTGGGTGGGGGTCATGTGTTCCTCACTCGACTTCCTGCCCATCAGGGTACAGCATCCGATCATCTCCGCCGCTGCCGACGGCTCTGGTAAGCGCCGGAGACTATTGGGACGTGGCGGGAGGGGGCTCCTCTCCCGTTGTCGATAAAAGTGATCTTGCCGCGAATCTGCCGCGGAGACCACTATTATCTTAAAGCGGACCGTTGAAAGAAATACCGGGTTTATGGCAGCTATCTGCTGCCATAACAATGGTAATAAACGTCAAAGTACCGACGTATATCGATGGTGGGCGGTCCAGAAGTGGTAAGAAGAAGCTGTTGGGTTGCCGGCTCATCTTTTCTATGCTAATCTTCTATGGCTCTTTGAGGACTCCAATGGAGGTATTCCCCTTATAAATGTCCGCACTTTGGTTTCCCCTCCTTTACTAGAGATTCTCACTCCCAGAAGAGAAAGTCGCTTTAAATATCTGCAGAAGGTGGGAGGAGCTTAGGACACAAAGTTTTAGAGGAAGCCAGGTGCTCACCTAAAGCTGAAGTTTCATCCGCTTATATTTCCCTTCCCTGGTTCCTCCTTTCCCAGCTGCTTCAACATGCTAATGCAATTTAAAAAAAAAATGTTCTATATTCATTACATACCTTATTATAGACTCCATCACTGGGTCTCCGTGCTTCTCTCTGCAAGGCCCGCAGATCATAAATGGTGGGAGGGATCATCAGGATGCTTCCTGAAAACATCTCAGCACCCTGACTCAATACACCTCTCAAGAGCCCTCAGACCTGATGAAAGCAGTGGGCCGGGTCACTGACATATGAAAATTGTCTGATAACAGAATGTCAGTCCAGAGTACGTGTCAAACACAAGGCCTGGGAGCTGAATCTGGCTCTCCAGCCCATTTCATGTGGTCCTCGCACCTCTCCTGAAGCAACCCCCCCCCCCTCATTGTTGCCCCTACCTTGTCTCAGTAGTCAGCAGCAGAGAGGAGGACAGAACTTCTCCACCAGATCCTGTACATCTCCATGCAGCCTCAGAGAGGCTTGTATCTGACCCCCACCCCCTTTCCTGTCTCAGTGGTTGGTAGCAGAGAGGACAGAACTATTCCTACAGATTCTGCACCTATCCGTGCAGCCAAAGAACCCCCTCCTCTCCACCTCCCCTGGTCTCAGAATTCAGCAGACTCCAGCCCTCCTTTGGTCCTCCTCCAGACTCTGCGCTCTCTGCTTCCCAGCTCCACCTTCAGCTTCTTCCTGGCAGCAGCACAAGGTAAGGGGGGATGCACTGTGATGTAAGGGAGGGTGGAGGACTCTTGACTTCTAATGGCAGGGGCTCTTGGCATCTGATATAAGGGAAGTGGGGTACTCTGGATATCTGGTCTTACAGATACAAGCGTTTGACAGCAACCATAATGCTGATGTGGCCTGCGATTAAATTGAGTATGACACCCCTGGTCTGGAAGGATTGGCACACCTAGGTAGGCTGTGTTCGTATGCAGACCGCTCTAGGTAACACCACATGTGGTGCCGAGCCTCCATGGTTGAAGGAACATCCAATGAATGAAAGGGGTTGATCAGGTACAACGAGGCTGGGGAGGAAAGGATGACTGAAAGGAAGGCTGGAGGTCAGCTTTAAAATCCAATCAGGAGAATAGCTGCTGAAGGTGGGAGGAGCTGAGAACACAGAGTTCTAGAGAGATCTGGATGCTGCTTCAGACACCAACTCCCTCCCAGTATGCCCTCCCTTGTGAAGTGACAGGTAGGTGCACAGCTTTATAGAAAGTACAGGCCGGCAACTCGCCAGCTTCTCCATAGAAAATATTTATTTGAGCATTACAGCAATAACATCCTCCAAAAACACTGACGCGTTTCGGCCTTAGGCCTTCATCAAAAGTATGCTTTTGATGAAGGCCTAAGGCAGAAACGTGTCAACATTTTTGGATGATATTAATGCTGTAATGCTCAAATAAATATTTTCTATGGAGAAGCTGTCGAGTTGCCGGCCTGTACTTTCTATGGATCTTTTGTGAGCCTAATTAGCCAGCTGCCAGAGCACCGACTACTCTACACACCAACTATACGATATAGCGGCAGAGCTTGGGTGAGTTTCACTCTTGCTACTTTTTCAGGTGCACAGCTTTGACCCATTGGGGCAGATTTACTAAAACTGGAGCACACAGAATCTGGTGCAGCTGTGCATGGTAACCAATCAGCTTGTAGGTTGTATTGTCAAACCTTAATTGAACAAGCTGACTTTAGAAGCTAATTGGATACTATGCAGAGCTGCACCAGATTCTGTGTGCACAAGTTTTAGTAAATCTACCCCATTGTGCTCTCCCCTTGGTTTCCTGCAGGACCGTGGCGGTTCTTGATGGTCCCTCTTGGACATCCACCTTTGTCCTCAGTTCCTGCTTTGATTGCCTTGTGGATTTGATCAGGTTCTACTTTAAGTGCCGGTTCACACTTATGTGAATCCTATGCGGATCGGGTACCATCCGAGAAGCATAAATTTGCACGTCATCTAAAAAAAAAACCCAAACCATTATTTCCAATGAAGGCTGTTCACATCTATGCGGCACAAATTTGATCCGGTTCAAAAAAAGGTTTGTGTGCGAGTTTAGTGCGGTGCGAATATCAGCTCCATAGACGTCTATGGGACTGGATTGAAATCGCAGCTCAGTATTCACATCACTACAAATGTTTTTTCTTTGCCTAGATCTTTACATATATTGCTTCGATTGGGCAGAAATTAGATCGCACAAGTTTTTGCACTAAATTGAAATCGCACGTGGCAAGCAGAAATCACCAATGCGAATTCGCACCGTGTACCGCTTTAAATTCACACTGAATTCGCAGAGCATAAGTGTGAACCGGCTCTCAATGCAAACCTCTATTCCATGTCTGGATCACGCGGTTAAAAAATTGCAACTGGAAAAATGATGAGAAAACCGTGGGCAGATTTGTTATTTGTTAAAGGGCCAGCAATTCTGTATTATAAATGACTCCTCTAAAATAACAGAATCTCACTGGTCAGTTATACGTATTCCTGCACGTTTGCAGATCAATGATTGGCTCCAGGGAAGGTGGGCGTGTCTCTCCGGTGACAGCTCTGAGGGTGAGGACGTGCAGCTACAACACACTGTAACTGGGGGAGGGGTTTGCTGGCTACTGGTCAATGAAAGGGGCTTGGCTACCTCCCACTCTGGTGACAAGCTCTACATCCAGGGAAGTTGATCTGTATTGGTCTAGCAAATCACAGTTCCTGCCCATTCCAGCCCCTCCTATTAAAGTGGTAGCTCCAGAAAAAAACATCCAGTACATGCAGCATTATTCCTTCATTTGGTTAGCTGTTTCTTTTTAGGGAAAATCCTTGAAGAACCCTCTGAGTGCCCGTTACTTTATTTTTGCACTGAGGGTAACCATACAAGACCCCATCTCTGTCGCTGCCGAATGGCTAGGGTGCCCCCATTTAAAGCTTTGAGATGCCAACCAGTTCCTAAGCTGCCAAGCTTTGGCAGTGCTGCTATCCTGTTCCTGGGCACTTTCTACAGTACGTTCTTCAAATAATTAGCGCAAACTGTTGGCGCTACATAAATCCTGTAGAATAATTATTATTATTTCTAGTGACTAGCCAGTGTTTGAGTCCCCATAACTTCTACACTAGTTGAGCCCTGAAGAAGGGGGGAGATCCTTGAGCCCTCAAAACGAGCTGGATGTTTTCGACTTCTTGTATGAATTTATGAAATTAGCATGACCATTTTGGACCCTTAGTTCCTTGGTCTGGTACTCTTCTTAGACTTTCTGTACTGCTGAATGGTGGAGAAATCCTGCTAAAAACTCAACCACGCCAACTAGTTCCCAACCTAACAACCTTTGGCAACGCTGCTTGGCTCACTCAGAGACTCATTGGTTTCCAGCACACAATCTTTTCTCATTGAAAAGCTATAGGTTTCCAAGGTTGGTTGTAGAATGGCAAACAGTTCCGATTAGTTGCAGCTTTGGATCTATCCAATCTCTCTTTTAGCCCAGAATACAATGGGAAAGTGTTAGAACTGCTGTTGGGTTTTAAAGAAGTCTTTTTAAACCTTATTACTACAGAGGAACCCTTGAATTAATTTTCTGGTCTTGGGGAACCCCTGCTTAAAGAAACTCATTGGTGGTCAGTCGGAAGAATGTTAATGTCTCTCTTACATTGGTGGTCAGTGGGAAGAATGTCTCCCTTACATTGGTGGTCAGTGGGAAGAATGCTCCTTACATTGGTGGTCAATGGGAAGAATGTCTCCCTTATATTGGCGGCCAATAGGAAGAATGCCCCTCTTACATTGGTAGTGAGAAGAATGTCCCCCTTACATTGGTGGCCAGCAAGAAGACTGTCCCCCTTACATTGGTGATCAGTGGGAAGAATGTCTCCCTTACATTGGTGGCCAGTAGGAAGACTGTCCCCCTTACATTGGTGATCAGTGGGAAGAATGTCTCCCTTACATTGGTGGCCAGTAGGAAGAATGTCCCTCTTACATTGGTGGTCAGCGGGAAGACTGTCCCCCTTACATTGGTAGTCAGTGGGAAGACTAACCCCCTTACATTGGTGGCCAGTAGGAAGAATGTCCCGCTTACATTGGTGGCCAGTAGGAACAATGCCCCCCTTACATTGGTAGTGAGTGAGAAGAATGTCTTCCTTATATTGGTGGCCAGTAGGAAGAATGCCCCCCTTACGTTGGTGGCCAGTGGGAAGAATGCCCCCCTTACACTGATGGCCAGCAAGAAGAATGCCCCCCTTACATTGGTGGCCACTCAGAGGTGCATTAGGTTAATGCGTTGACATGCGTTCTGCTGCATGCATTTTTGCAACCTATTGCACTGGAAAGGTGGTAATGTTCCCTGTCTAGTAACTGGGGGGGGGGGTTGATTTATTAAAGGCAAACAGACTGTTCACTTTGCAAAGTGCAGTTGCTCTAGAGCTTAGTAAAGGATGTAAACTTCACTTTGGAAAGAACAGAAATCACATGCAAGAAAGAAGAAAGAAATCACATGCAAAGAAAATTTAAACAAAAAGCATTTTTGCTTGCATGTGATTGGATGATGAAAGTCAGCAGGGCGCCTGCTAATTTACTAAGCTCGGAAGCAACTGCACTTTGCAAAGTTCACAGTCTATTTGCCTTTAGTAAATCAACCCCCATTGTATCCATAGTGGTCTGTACAGAGAAATACAAAGCAAAGTACAAACTGAACCTGATATAGAAATCCCAGCTAATACAGGGATCAGAAGTGATGGGTTCAGGAGAGCGGATGTCAGTCCCAGCATGCTGAGAGTTGTAGTCCCTCACCCTCTAGAGAGCAGTAGAAAACCCCTGTCATAGCCAGTCCCTCCCCTCTTCCCTCCCAGTACAGTCCAGTCCCTCCCAGTATGCTCCAGTCCCTCCCCTCCTCCCTCCCAGTCCAGTCCCTCCCAGTATGCTCCAGTCCCTCCCCTCCTCCCTCCCAGTCCAGTCCCTCCCAGTATGCTCCAGTCCCTCCCCTCCTCCCCTCCAGTATACTCCAGTCCCTCCTCTCCAGTGCTCGGCCTGCACTCTGTCAGTCAGTCGGTCGGGTTGCGGACGATCATGGCACAGAAGATCCAATGTGTGAAGACGAAGCCGTACCAGGACCAGAAGCCGGGCACCAGCGGGCTCAGGAAGCGGGTCACCGTCTTCCAGCAGAACCCCAACTATGCCGAGAACTTCATCCAGAGCATCATCTCGTGTACGGAGCCCGAGGAGAGGGCGGAGGGGGTGCTGGTGGTCGGGGGTGACGGCCGATTCTACATGAAGGAGGCGATCCAACTCATCATCCAGATCGCTGCTGCTAATGGGGTGAGTGGGGGGGCACTGACATGGGGTACAGGAGGGTGTGATCGGGGTGCAATAACCGGGCGGGGGTGGGGGTTCTGTATTTTGAGACATCTGGGGGTGCAATATATTGCAGATGAAATTGGGGTGCTATGTATTAATGAGGGGATAGGGGGTGAAATAACTTTGGGGGTACAGTAATTTGGATAGGGGTGCAGAAAGCTGAAGAATGTGGGGTGCAAATACCTGGGGGATGTGGTGGTGCAATTGTTTTCATAGGGGTGCAGTAACCCGAGGGATGTGGGGTGCAGTATCTTGGGGATGAGTTTGCAGTATTATGTCTTAATGAGGACATAGGGGTGCAATAATGTGGATACAGGTGCAATAACCTGGGGGGGTGTGGGGGTGCAGTCATTTTGATAGGGGTGCAGTAACCCAGGCAATGTGGGTGGAATATCTTAAGGATGGATTAGGAGAATTATGTCTTAATAAGAGAAGAGGGGTGCAATACCCTTAGGGGTGTTGGGGTGCAATGATTTGGATAGGGGTACAATAACCTGGGGGTGCAATAATTTGGATAGGGGTACAATAACTTGGGGGTGCAATAATTTGGATAGGGGTACAATAACCTGGGGGTGGTGGGGGTGCAATAATTTGGATAGGTATGCAATAACCCAGGGAATGTGGGGGTGCAATATCTTAAAGAGGGATTTAAGGTATTATGTCTTAATGAGAAGATGGTAGGGGGGCAATAATTTGGATAGGGGTACAATTATCTGGGGAAATATAGGAACTATTATCCTGGGAAAGGAGTTGGGTTGCAATAACATGGGGTGCAAATTGTTGAGGGAACTGTGGTGTTAATATTTCTCGATGAGGGGATTGAGGTGTAATATCTTGAGGAAATCGAGGAGCTATGTCTTTGAGGGGATAGGGGTGCAATAACCTGAAGGATATGGGGGTGCAATATCTTAGAGGGCTTCAATGGTACAAAAACCCAAGGAAATATAAGGGCCAATATCTTAGGGAGGGAATAGGAGTACAATAATCTGTGGAATGTATGGGGCACAATATCTTGAGAGAATTAAGTTGCTGCGTCTTGATGAGAGAATAGGGGTTCAGTATTTTGGGGGTTGTCAAGGTGCAATATCTTGTAAGGAGTTTTCGTTATAAGGAAGCAACAACCTGGGGGATTAAGGGGCACAATATCTTGGAAAGCATTGGGGTGCAATAACCTGGGGAAATATAAGGGGAGGGAATGCATGCAATAACCTTGGGGATGTAGAGGTGCAATATTTTGGAGGGCGTCCGGGTGCAATAATTGTGATAGGGGTGCAATAACCTGGAGGAATATAAAGCTCACACCACCGCTTGCAGTTCCAGTGCGTTCCGGTTCCAGCGAAATAAGTAGAACATGCTGTATTTTTCCTGCACAGAGCTGTACTGGAACGCGGTATGCACACATACACGCCTCAATAAAACGCACCAGACACCAGTACAGTGAAAAAAAAAAAAAAAAACAGGGACACATCCAGAAACTCATAAAAAATTGCACTGGAATGCATCAAAAAACGCGTCAAAAACACACATGCAGAAACTCACCTGGAACGGATCCGGAGGATGTTTTTGTGGTGTGAACAAGCGCTAAAAATAAAACGGCACAGACGCGCGCCTGCAAAAGGGACGTGTTTCTGGTGTTGCAAGAATGCATGCGATTTTGCATGCAACCCCACATTGCGCAAATATGAGCCTTAGACTATCTGACTTGTCTGCATGTAATGATTAGTAGTCATCATCCCTATATTGTCCATAGCAGGATCTGTCGTGATCTTGGGATAACCTTGTCTGTATCCCTTACATCACATGACGTAATGAGAGCAACCAATGAGGTCCATTTATCCTCTGCATACCAAAGAATCTGCTGGGAGTGAGGTGTGTGTGATGTGTGTTCCATCCATAAAATATTTATATACAGAATGTGTGTCTGATTCACCATCTACAATAATAGTAAACGTGTAGCAATAATAGTAAACATGTAGCAAAAATAGAAATCCTGTAGCAATAATAGTAAACATGTAGCAATAATAGTGAACCTGTAGCAATATATGAATTGTTCCATATCACTGCCATGGCTGATGCTGGTTGTGAGTTGTCAGGCCAGCTGTCACTTTGCAGCGATGGACGGTTGAAGTTCTCGCAGGCCGCAGACCGCGCCGCCACTCAGAGAACGCAGAAAAGGAGCTGGAAGCGAACAGCTGATTACAGTGAGACGGCTGATCTTGTCATAACCTTGTGGATGGCACTTGTGTGACCTTTGACATTTTCAAGTGACCTTGCAAGCATCCAGCATAGAGTTTCAGGCGCCTCCTGCATGTCAATGCCATCCGCCCTGCGTGTGCTTAGCTGGGTCAGTATAGCTGTCCATAGACACACAGGGAACAGCCAGATTGGGGGGTTCCTGATTGAGAAAATGCTAAAATTCATCCTGAAAAATCGCAGGTTCGGTTTTGAAAATCTGTGACATTCAAGTGCTCTGAATCGAGTGTGAAAAATACACTAAGAGGTGCACAGCGTGCAGAATTCTATAGGCCTGGTTGTAATTATCTGCATATGATTACGCAGGAAGCTCTGTGAAGTTAGTGGGGGAGGGGGGGGTCTATTCACATCTCAGTTCACACTAATGCTATGCGAGAAACGCACAAGATTCACTGCGCCTCCCCACGTTTCGCACTCTAAGCAATTGCACGGCGTCTGTGCGTTGTGTTGCGGGTGTCAATGTTATCTTAAGGACACCCCGAAAACGGATTTCAAAACGCAGTGCAATTGCTAGAATCGCATCGTGAACACCCATGTGATGCGATTCAGGTGTGGAGGAAAAAAAAAGGTTCTGCGCCCTTTTGGTGCGGATGAGATGCAATTTCAGCCATACAAACTGTATGGCTGAAATCGCACCACACAGACATCGAATGTGATGTGCACAGGAATGCGGTGCAACTCGCATGCAATGTCTGCAATCGCACCAGTGTGAACCCAGCCTTAAAAGCAGCGACAGCCTGTCCATAGAGGGCGCATGGGTGCCCCCCCCCCCCTAATCCATGCGTCCGGTTCCCTGATCTACATATCAGGGCGCCGGACTATGGATTTCAGTGGTGGGGGGGGAGGGGTGCACCTGATTAGAGTTAGAGGCTCTACAAGGCTTTAAAAAAAGGGCGGGCTCGGGGCACAGAGCACTGCGCCCCGAGCCCACCCAGTTGTGTGATGATGGCAAATACATTTTTACTATTTCCACAGTCAATTCCTCCCCGCCAATCAGGAGGCAGGCCGTGAGACCTGTTTCTTGATTGGCCAAAGCGTCAGGCGATCCTATTGGATGCCTAGCGCTTAGAAGGAACAGAGAGGAGACACACGGCGGAGGAAAGGTCGGGAGGAGCGGACACTGGAGGCGCTGCCCGCACCCAGGGAGAGGACACCACAGCCCGCCAGCCCTAGAACGGGTAGGTGCCTGGGCGGGCGGTTTTCAGCACTGCGCTGTCAGCCTCCCGGAGGGGGGAGGGGGTGGTGTCAGTGCCACCTGGAGGGGGGTGCTTGTCTGCCGCCCCCCCCCCCCCCCCCCAAACAAAAAACCCGCCAGCTGCCACTTCTTAAAGGGATTGTAAAGTCTCATGGTTTTTCACCTTAATGCATTCTATGCATTAGGATGAAAAACCTTCTGTGCTGCAGCCTCCCCCCAGAGCCCCCCTTTTTCTTACCTGAGCCGTTCCAGTGATGTGCATGAGCCCAGCAGCTCCAGCTGCTGTCTTTGTCCTTATTGGATAGATTAATGGCAGCAGGGGGACGGGGCCGAGTCCTGCTGTCTGTGTAAATGGACGCAGCAGCGGGACTCGGGAGCCCCCCCATGGAAAGTGGGCACCCAATGAAGGGGAGGAGCCAGGAGTGCCGGCAGGGCACTCCTTACAAAATCATTACACAGAGCAGGTAAGTTTACTGTGGTGTTGTGTGTTTTTTTTTTTTTTTGTTTTTTTTTATCGAACCTTTACTTACAACCCGTTTCATTCTAAACCTGTACAATGCTGTTTTATAATTCTGCAAAGTATTGTCAACTCTTGACATAGCTGTGGGGGGAATGTAGTCATTTAAAAAATAAACAAAAAGAGGCCTGGGGTTCCCCTTAATATTCCAACAAGACCCCTATCCAGGCATGAAGCCTGTGTGGCCAGGAAAGTGAGGGCAGTACCCCCCCCACCACACACACACACACACACCTTCCTATACCATACCAAGCCACATGCCTTTCAACATTCGAGGGGGGGGGGGGGGGGGCTACAAAGCCTTACCCCTTTTCCTTTTCCGTACATCATTGTCCCAGTGCTGAAGAATGAGGGACTCTCCCCCACCTCTTTGTGCCCCAGAAAAGGAGGTGAGGGTAACAGTAAAATGGGGGAACTTATGGTGGAATCTATAAAGCCCACTTTTATGATAAGGGGGCACACCGCTTTCCACCCCAGGAGAATGTCTGCAAGGGTACAGTAATACAACTTACTCTTCCCACATTGATTTAAAAGAAATAATTAAAATACTTTTTATTAAATAAACCACAAACACTTACTTGTCAGCTTTTTATTACGGCCCTTCAAAGTAAATTCAGCATCATTTAGGGCATCCTGTAAGCAAGGTAATCCACATCATTCACGGTGACCCCCTTGCCCACCGATCTGTACAAGTCACACTCCTGCCGGTGAATGACAGACTCTCGGCTGTAAATTGACAGCCAGGAATCTTGGGAGATGATACGGACTTGATCAATGATGTCACCTGGGATTCCCATCAGTATTTTTTAAATTGCCATTGTCATTTAGAAGTGTGCGCAGCCTTCAGAAACTTGGTTACCATTTATTTTATTGCAAAAAATATATACACAGAAATCTGGATTTTTAGGGTGCCAAAATTAATGTAACAAAAATGTATTCATAAAATCACAAATTTTAACGCAGATAAAAACAATCATAGTCATAAAACCATCACAAAAGATCCATGTTGTCATAATGTAAGTATAGTAACTTTAGCTCAACATGTTTCACCATGTAACGGCTTCCTCAGGAGGCTTGTTACTTACTCAGTTTGAAAAAAGACACAAGGCCATCTAGTTCAACCAAAAAAATAAATAAATCATACAATCCCATATACGCAATCCTTCACCCACAGTTGATCCAGAGGAAGGCAAAAAACCCCAGCAAAGCATGATCCAATATGCTCCAGCAGGGGGAGAAATTCCTTCCTGATCCGCCGAGAGGCAATCGTATTTTCCCTGGATCAACTTTACCTATAAATGTCAGTACCCAGTTATATTATGTACATTATAGAAAGTATCCAGGCCTTTTTTAAAGCAATCTACTGAGCTGGCCAGAACCACCTCTGGAGGGAGTCTATTCCACATTCACTACTCTTCACTACTGTGAAGAAACCTTTCCGTATTTGGAGATTAAATCTTTTTTTCCTCTAGACATAAAGGCCCTTGTCCTCTGCGATGACCTTTAAAGTCAATAACTCAACACCAAGTTCGCTATATGGACCACTTATGTATTTAAACGTGTTGATCATATCCCCCCTTAACCGCTTGCCGACCGCCCACAGTCGATTGACGGCGGCAGAATGGCTCTCTCGCGCAAATCGGCGTAGCTGTACGGCGGGCGCTTTAACCACTAGACATCCGCGCTATGGCCGAATGACGGCCACAGCGCGGACCTGCATTCCCGGGAGGCCGTCATATGACGGCCTCCCCTGTGCATGCTCCCTGCGCGCGCTGTGATCACCGAATCACTGAGACTCGGCTGATCACCGATCCGAGTAAGGGGCCAGTCCTGGCCCCTTACCATGTGATCAGCTGTCAGCCAATGACAGCTGATCACATGATGTAAACAAAAGATCGGTAATCGTTGTTTTGTTTTTTTTTTACTCACGCTGACAGCGCGAGTAGAAAAAAAAGCCGATCACCGGCTGAGATGTCAGGGACATCTGTCCCGAAGTGGAAGAGGCACATGTGCCACCTATAACTTTTGCGCAAACCAATCAATATACAATTGCGTTTTTTTTTTTTTTTTTTTTTTTTTTTTTTTTTTTTTTACCAAAAATATGTAGAAGAATACATATTGGCCTAAACTGAGGGAAAAAAATTGTTTTTATATATATATTTTTTGGGGATATATAATTTTTTTTTTTTTCAAAATTGTCGGTATTTTTTGTTTATAGCGCAAAAAATAAAAAATGCAGAGATGATCAAATACCACCAAAAGAAAGCTCTATTTCTGGGAAAAAAAAGGACATACACTTTGTTTGGGTACATCGTCGCACGACTGCGCAATTGTCAGTTAAAGCGACGCAGAGCCATATCGTGAAAAATAACCTGGTCAGGAAGGGGGTACATTTTTACGGGGCTGAAGTGCTTAATCTCCTCTTCTCAAGAGAGAATAAATTCAGTTCCTCTAATCTTTCCTCATAGCTGAGCTCCTCTATGCCTCTTATTAGTTTGGTTGCCCTTCTCTGCACTTTCTCCAGTTCCCCGATATCCTTTTTGAGAACTGAACCATACCTCTCTTAATACAAGAAAGGACTTTGCTCGCTTTGGAAACCGCAGTTTGGTATTGCAGCTATTATTAAGCTTATGATCTACAAAAAACTCCCAGATCCTTCTCCACCTTTCATTCCCCCTAGTATGTATGATGCATATTCTTAGCCCCCAAGTGCATAACTTTACATTTATCAACATAAACCTCATTTGCCACTCAGTTGCCCAATTAGACAGAGCATTGAGGTCGGCCTGTAAGTTGGAGACATCCTGTAAGGACGTTATTTCACTGCATAGCTTAGGTGTCATCTGCAAAGACAGAAATGGTACTTTCTTTTATAAATAGATATAGGAATATGTGTGGAATTTTTAAGGTGCACTTGCGGCGCTGCCCCGATTCCCAAAAAGTCGTTTCTGTACTACTTTTGGCAATTTTCATTGACATCTGTGCAGAAACCCACACAGATGTCACTGAAATCCCCCCCCCCCCCCCCCCCACCGAAGTCGGGACTGACATGCAGGAATGAAATCGTACCGAATTCAGCTGAACTCGGACGATTTCATTCCCGGTGTCAGTGTGAACCAGGGCTTAGGGCCAGTTCACTCCGGAACAGGTGCGTTCCTGTGCGGTGCAATTTTAACAGCCCATTCATTTCCTAGCACTACTTTTTCAAAACGCGCTGCACCAATCTGCATGGTACATATAATTCGGTGATTATAAATGTACTGCATTTGCAGTCTGCATTTGGGGTGCCATTAACAGAACATTGGCGCCTGCATGCAGAACGAATAGGCAGGGGTTAACCTGCAGTGCAGGAAACTCGCACGCAATGTTTCTTTCATGCATCGCATTTTGGTGTGAACCGGCCCTCAAAGCTTGTCTCCACCCTGCCTGAATCATGTGGACATTTCCTATTGGCTGTCTACTGGTGAGGTCCTCTCAGGATCCAGAAAAGTAATGATGTCAGTGGGAGGGGATAGAGGGACCCCTACTGGATTAACAGTCCCCACATCCAACGAGGGATCTGGAAAGAGGACTCCGGTGAATATACAGTAAATTGGTTCACCAGGTAAGAAAAAAAAAATCAGGATGGGTTGGAGCCAGGGCCAGGACGGGGGGGGGGGGCAGCTGCCCTGGGCGCAATGATTTATTGCAGGGATGTGGACACCCTGACCCTAATCCTAAGGAAGGGGGGGGTTCAGTTTGTGATCTTTGCCTTGGGCGCTGGGTGGCCTTGTCCCGGCACTGGTGGGAGGGGGATCATAAATTGCCGTCTGAGCCCCTTTTGATTTTTGGGTGTTATGCCAAGAGTATCAGTATTTGCAATCACATCGGTACTGACCACACAGAACCACTCTGATGCATAGGAGGGGGCGGGGTTATAGTTTACCTTTATCGTTTTTCTGAAAAGGTGAACTATCACTTTAAGTTTATTTCCCTATTAGATTGTAAGCTCTTATGAGCAAAGCCCTCTTAACCCTCTTGTATTTTATTGTATTGTAGCCTTACTGTCTCCCTTTTTTATATTGTAAATATAATAATTGCAATCAGTGTCCCCTTTGAAGAGATTTCCTGCAGCTTCCTGTTCCGGTGACACAGTTGCTACTTTTCATGCATACAGTGGGAAGTGCCAGTTGAATATTTTTTATTTTTTTGTGTATTGTGATACTCGTTGCTACGAGTCCCCAGGTGATGACATTTTTGCTTGGCTTGGATGGCAGTTTGTTGCTGAACTTGTGACATTCTGGGTTTTTGTGTATGAAGAGGGAGCAGCATTGCCGACACTCCCTGTGGATCTGATGTGAGGGCAGAGATTGAGTCATTATTATTCTGCTCTGACAAATACTGAGCCGAGGGTGCCAAAAATTTGTGTAATCATTTTAAAGCTCAACTCCGGGAACAAAAACTTTCATTTGATATTCCACTTGTGTGCCCCAGATGCTCTTACAAACCCAGATTGTATCTTGTAAAATTAGTAGTGACATCATCGCTGTGCTGTACATAGCCTGTTGCAGGGATGTGGGAGGGGCCAAGCAGGCTCCACCTACTACGGAAAAAAACTACAGGAGGGGGCGGAGACAAGACCAGTCACCCTGCACAAGGAGAGGGAGCAGAGTTGTGGGAGGGGCCCAGCAAGCTCCACCCACTACAGGCTGCCTGTAGAAAACTACAGGAGGGGGAGGAGACAAGACCAGTCACCCTGCACAAGGAAAGAGAGAAGAACTGGGAGGGGCCCAGCAGGCTCCACCCACTACAGGCTGCCTATAGAAAACTACAGGAGGGGCGGAGACAAGACCAGTCACCCTGCACAAGGAGAGAGAGCAGCAGAGATCGGTCTTTAATACAGGAAGTCTCACACTGGATTACTGCACAGATCTGGAAGAAACACACAAAGCACACTGAGGGGTCTGTTTATAAAAGGTTTGTTCCGCGAATGTCACGTAGGCGTGGCAGAGGGTATCCGGTTTGCTTTGTCCATTCTGGACACCTGTGGGTGGCAATTAAAGAACCCAATCTCCAGTTTTTCTGTGTATGGTAGGGGGGATGGGTGTAACAATTGCACCATTTGGTTAACAGAACATGGCAATCTTCTTCCTGTCTAACATTGTGACATTGGAGGTTTATTTCTGAAACTTCCTCCAAACACGGCGCTCGCACTCTGCTGAACTATCGCATCAATTTAAAGGATATGTAGATTTGTAGACTGGGTCTTTTATCTAAAAAAAAAAAGGAAATGTTCCCAGTTTTCAGCTTTATAAGGCTTGGTTCACACTATTGCGGCGACTCCACTTTACACTCGCTGGCACTCAAATCGCAAGAAAGTCGCATCAAAGTAGTGCAGGAAGCTGTTCAAAGTCTCTGTGACTTTAAATCGCATAGATTGGCATGGATACCATTGCAATCATCAGTCTGCGACTTCATGTGACTTTGGGGTCAATTCACTAAGGGTTAAAAAAACGGGCAAAAAAATGCGGTAAATCAGTTTTGAAAGTGCAATTCACTAAGAATTTTGCTTTAAATACCAAATGCGGTATTTCTTTGATTTTAGCGGTAATTACCGCATTATTTAATGTGGTAATTTATCGCATTGAGCTGGTTGCTAAGGAGAGGGCTGGGAAGAGGCTGAATTAAAAAAAAAAAAAACATGCCGGCAATTAAAAAGGATGAAAAAAAAAAAAGCAGCGTGGGGTCCCCTCCATCCATACCAGCTGTAGAATGTATAGAACATGCTGCAGCAAAAATGGCATTTTCAAAGAAAAAAAAAATGAATGAAATGACATTTCAATACCATTGTCAGCAATAGAAAAATTGTAAAAAACGGCATGGGGCCCCCCCAAAAATCCATGCCAGACCTTTATCCAAGCATGCAGCCCAACAAACTTTTCCCAGGGCACCTTGTTCCCATGTTGACAAAGGGCCTCAACCCTTACAACCCTGGCCAGTGGTTGTGGGGGGTCTGCGGGCAGGGGGCTTATCGGAATCTGGAAGCCACCTTTAACAAGCGGGCCCCCTGAAGGGTATGGTATGCATGGAGGGGGGGGGGGTGACCCCATGTCGTGTTTTTTTTTTTTTTTTCTTCCCTTTCATAATTTTTAATTGTCGGCATTTTTATTTATTTATTTATTTTTTTTACATTCAGCTGGCAGCAGGGAACCCGCTGCCAACTGATGAATCATCCGTTAGAGATGCGGCGGCTGGCTTCCCGGCCCGCTCCTTAGCAACCAGCTATTTGTCAAAAAACAGCGTGGCGACCCCCACGCTGTTTTTTGACAAATACTGCATGTGATGCCATCAGAAAAACCCTGGTGGAAAATATGGCTTTTTTTTTTTTTTTTTTTTTTTTTTTTTTTTTATGAATTGAACTTAATTTACCGAATGCCATCATTTATGCAAATGAGTCACGTAACCACTTCATTGCATGCGCTAAACGTCCTTGAATTGACCCCTTTGTGTCCAAAGTCGCACTAGTGTGAATGGAGCCTAATCCTCCCTGTCACTTGCTTTGTGCTCTTCCTTCCTTACAGTCTGCTCATCATTGTGGGAGGGGTTTGGCAAAATCTGCACCTCCCATGAGCCCATCCTACCCTGTTTCCCCGAAAATAAGACCTAGCGTGATTGTCGGTGATGGCTGCAATATAAGCCCTACCCCCCAAATAAGCCCTACCCTGTCTCCCCGAAAATAAGCCCTACCCTGAAAAGAAGCCCTACAAGGACTTTAACTAGGGCTTATTTGGGGGGTAGGGCTTATATTGCAGCCATCACCGACAATCACGCTAGGTCTTATTTTCGGGGAAACAGGGTAATGAGAATGACAGCAGGCGGGGCTATGTTTGGGCAGATGTTGATTGACTGACTAGCCGCTTGTCAATCAATACACTGATAGGCAAGCCCCTATAACATCACCATGTTGGGCTGTAGTCCAAGTGGGCGCTGCCTACATAAGGATGACAACACTGCTGTGAATTGTTGTCACACTATGAAAGGAAGTGGAGTAGGAAGAGTTTGGCTGGATCAACCAATCAATGCAGCTCATTGGCTAGGTATTAGATGCAGCCATGGTTGGGTTACCCATATATTTACTTTAAAGGAGATCTTCACCAATTACCAGAAACTTTTCTTCTTTGGTTCCTCCTCCCTCCCTCCCTCCTACATAATTTGAACGTTTTATTATTTTACTTTTTTATAAAAGTATGTTTCCTCTTTTTTGTGCTCTGGATACCTTGTCTAAGTGAGACTTAGGTAGAGATTCTCTATTGCCTTCCAGGATTGCCACATCACATCCAGGAGGCCATGTTCTGCTCAAACACGATACTGCTCTTTGCCTGGTATCTGGGACCTGGCAGAGATCTGCACATATGTAGGGGATTCCCATGCATGCGCACAGATCCCAAATATCTGGCATGGACCGGTATAGAGCTTTGGGTCTCTGCTCAGGCTTCTGTAGCCAAGTCCGATGGATTCAGTTATGGGTGCGGGCCTACTCCAGTGGTGTCCCTAGGGTTGGTGTCACCCCCTGCTAGCCCACCACAGTGCTCTGTCCTCCCGCTGTGGAGTGACAGGACAGAGCACTGTGGCAGGCTAGCAGGGGTGGGTTGGGGTGACACCATGTTTACCGTAGCAACCCCCAACCATCCACCCCCCAGCTAGCCTGCACAGTGCTCTGTCCTGTCTCCCCACAGTGGCAGGACAGAGCACTGGGGCAGGCTAGCAAGGGTGGGTGGTTGGGGGTTGGTGCGGTAAATGTGGCGTCACCCCACCTGCTAGCCTGCCACAGTGCTCTGGGTTATCATCGCTGCTCCCCCCCCCCAACCACCAACCTGCCACAGTGCTACCTGATGGTGTCTCCCAGGTGCGGTCCGCATTCCCAATAGCGACTCCACTGCCTGACTCTGTACAATCTGTAGGCAGAGATGGCATCCAGATCACCGCACACCTTGCATCCCATCTGTCACACAAGTAGTAGCAGCCTCAGCCGAGCTCTGTCTAAGCCAAGACCCCCTCAACGCGCTTCACCCTGCCAATGGGGCTTAGTCATGGAGGTAGAGATTCCTTGTGACATTGCATTATTGTATTGTATTGTATTGCATCATGAGCCATTGCTGTGATTTGATAAACAAGCAACACCAGGAGTAAACTGATGAGAATATCATTTGTTTGTTTGTTTTTTGTGTTTTTTTTTTTTTTCTTCTTTTTTTCATACTAGTCTCCTATAAAAATCCAATAGGTTACTAGAGTTACAAAGATTCCCGTAAGACAGAATACAACTTCCCACGATGATGTAATCATGTTATAATGTATTCTTTAGTTTCTAATCATGCATGGTCTTGGTCACTCCAAATTTTTTTCTTTTTCTATAGACGAACACTGTATTGATTGAATGAAAATCATTCATTCTGATATCATACAAGAAAAATGTTTGTTTATCCTTTCGCGTTTATTTTACATGCACTGTCGTAATCGACTCTCGAAAGCTGTGTACTTGCTATCAATCAGATTATCAGACGATCTCTTCGAATGAGGTATTTTTCGTAAGATTTCCTCATTGTGTGTACTCGGCATTAGACATCTGCGCGTGTACGGGATATTTACAGATGGGCGAGTGATGAAAGTGAGGCGATGGGAAGCAAATATTACAGGAGAGAACTTCCTCTTTAATGCCCCACTTCTATGCTGTACATACTGGCCTTCCCATCTCTCCCGTAACCCCCCCCCCCCCACCACCACCACCACCAACCAACCATCATTGCTCCATTTGGCTGCTAGAAGCAAAGAGAAGTCCTCTGTAAGCTCTAAGTCACAATGAGGAGCATGCACAGTGCTGAAAACCCTCTCCCCAACCTCATGTGACAGTGCTAGGTGCTGAGCGACCAATCACAAAGCAGCAGTGCTGGCACATGGGAGGAACTGGAGTGAGTCGCATGCTTCCCATACCCAGGAGTAGCGGGTAATTTCCAGGCTATTGGTGGCCAATACAGGAGTGAAGAGAAGGTTGGAATAAGTTGATGGTGAGACCTTCAATAAAGTGAACCTGTTTTTCCCAGCTTGGGCTAAGCACAAGTCCACTTTAAGACCTTCCAACTCTCCTGATAAGTTCTACCATTCTCCATAGTCACCATGATGTGGTACTTCTTCGGGGGTTTAATTCGCAGATAATGAACAGGTTCTTATTGACGGTGATCCAGAGGTTGGAGATGTGGCCTGTTTGTTTATTGACTCATTGGGGATAGAGGAGAGATATTGGCCTTTGTACAACTTTTCTTTCAATTCTCTGTGTTTGATTGCCACACCTTCACCTACAGCTAAACCATACAGCCATTTACCTGGTATAACCTCCGGCGGCTCTGTAAGCTGCTGGTGTCGAGCCAGTAAAGCAATGTTCCACAGATGTGCTCATACATTCATATACCTCTTGCAGAATTGGTAAAATCATAGCCATTTTTGCACCATGCAACAGCCTGCTCGCAATATGTCCAATGGCACCAGGGGAGAAAGCTCAAAGGAGCCATAACTGTAGGATTAATGAGAACAAAAATCATAAAGGATACTGTAAAAAAACCATAAAGTCACAACCATAAACACGATGGTAGAGAGGAGTCAAGAAGGCCCACAAAGAGAAAAGCATCATCCCTACATAGAGATAGGCATGGACTTTACGACACAACAATGATCAGAAACCCAAGGCCAAGTCAACCCTGCAGTGGCTGCAGTAGAAAAATTGAAGGTTCTGTAGTGGCCTCTTTAATTGTTGGGCCACTTTGGGTCTTAAACTTGCACCTCATGCTGGACCACTAAAGAATTTACAAGAACTGGAGGTTTGCTGCCAAAAAGAATGGACAGCTCCAAAATATTGGACACTAAAGGGCCTCGTTCACAATTATTACAGGAAACCTAAAGCCCTCATTGATGCTTAATGAGGCAATTCGCACTAATAAAGTAAATCTTTAACCCCCAAACATAAACCTTGATGGTGCATGCAGCTCTGCGTGTACATCCCCAAACATCATTAAGTCCTTTATATAACCAAAGGATTTTTACTTGCAAGATCACCCTAAAGGGAAATTCTGCTTTATGTCATTCTCCCCACTCCTCTAACACTTCGTTTTTGTAGGCACTCGCTCCCACTTTCGGTCAGATCGTCTAGGCGATTATACTGGAGGTTTGCTCCCCACCCCCCACCTGCAACCTCTTGGCACATGTCACAGGTCCCAGGAGGCTGCAGGACCATTCACACAGTGCAGCACCTCGTGCATGCAAAGTGGTAAGCTGCTTGTGAAGTCACAACCGGCTTTCCACACTAAACATGCCGACACTGGGGGCGCAAAGAACCGGCCTGGGTTAGGACAGCGCTGAATCCTTGGATAGGTAAAAGTCAGCAGCTACAGTATTTGTAGCTGCCCAAACCAAGTGAACTTTGTAACAAACCTGGTCAGACATGCCGACTTTATTTTTTTCATAAATGCAAATTTATGAAGCCGAGAGCGCTGGAGTGTAGAGGGCAGGTAGCCGAGAGCGCTGGAATGGGAAGGGCAGGTAGCCGAGAGCGCTGGAGTGGGGAGGACAGGTAGCCGAGAGCGCTGGAGTGGGGAGGGCAGGTAGCCGAGAGCGCTGGAGTGGGGAGGGCAGGTAGCCGAGAGCGCTGGAGTGGGGAGGGCAGGTAGCCGAGAGCGCTGGAGTGGGGAGGGCAGGTAGCCGAGAGCGCTGGAGTGGGGAGGGCAGGTAGCCGAGAGCGCTGGAGTGGGGAGGGCAGGTAGCCGAGAGCGCTGGAGTGGGGAGGGCAGGTAGCCGAGAGCGCTGGAGTGGGGAGGGCAGGTAGCCGAGAGCGCTGGAGTGGGGAGGGCAGGTAGCCGAGAGCGCTGGAGTGGGGAGGGCAGGTAGCCGAGAGCGCTGGAGTGGGGAGGGCAGGTAGCCGAGAGCGCTGGAGTGGGGAGGGCAGGTAGCCGAGAGCGCTGGAGTGGGGAGGGCAGGTAGCCGAGAGCGCTGGAGTGGGGAGGGCAGGAAGCCGAGAGCGCTGGAGTGGGGAGGGCAGGAAGCCGAGAGCGCTGGAGTGGGGAGGGCAGGGAGCCGAGAGCGCTGGAGTGGGGAGGGCAGGGAGCCGAGAGCGCTGGAGTGGGGAGGGCAGGGAGCCGAGAGCACTGGAGTGGGGAGGGCAGGGAGCCGAGAGCGCTGGAGTGGGGAGGGCAGGGAGCCGAGAGCGCTGGAGTGGGGAGGGCAGGGAGCCGAGAGCGCTGGAGTGGGGAGGGCAGGAAGCCGAGAGCGCTGGAGTGGGGAGGGCAGGAAGCCGAGAGCGCTGGAGTGGGGAGGGCAGGAAGCCGAGAGCGCTGGAGTGGGGCGGGCAGGAAGCCGAGAGCGCTGGAGTGGGGAGGGCAGGAAGCCGAGAGCGCTGGAGTGGGGAGGGCAGGAAGCCGAGAGCGCTGGAGTGGGGAGGGCAGGGAGCGCTGGAGTGGGGAGGGCAGGGAGCGCTGGAGAAGGGGAGGGCAGGAAGCCCCGGGCGCACGAGAAGGGGAGGGCAGGAAGCCCCGGGCGCCGGATGCAGGGGGGGCAGGAAGCCCAGGATGCAGGGAGGGGGAAGCCCAGGGTGCCAGATGCAGGAGGCCCAGGGCGCCGGATGCAGGGGAGGGCAGGAGGCCCAGGGCGCCGGATGCAGGGGGAGGGCAGGAGGCCCAGGGCGCCGGATGCAGGGGGAGGGCAGGAGGCCCAGGGCGCCGGATGCAGGGGGAGGGCAGGAAGCCCCAGGCGCCGGATGCAGGGGGGGAGGGCAGGAAGCCGAGAGCGCTGGAGTGGGGAGGGCAGGAAGCCGAGAGCGCTGGAGTGGGGAGGGCAGGGAGCGCTGGAGAAGGGGAGGGCAGGAAGCCCCGGGCGCACGAGAAGGGGAGGGCAGGAAGCGCCGGGCGCCGGATGCAGGGGGGGCAGGAAGCCCAGGATGCGGGGGGGGGGAAGCCCAGGGCGCCAGATTCAGGAGGCCCAGGGCGCCGGATGCAGGGGGAGGGCAGGAAGCCCCAGGCGCCGGATGCAGGGGGAGGGCAGGAAGCCCCAGGCGCCGGATGCAGGGGGGGGGCAGGAAGCCCAGGGCACCAGATGCAGGGGGGGGCAGGAAGCCCAGGGCGCCGAATGCAGGGGAGGGTAGGAAGCCCAGGGCGCCGAATGCAGGGGAGGGTAGGAAGCCCAGGATGCAGGGGAGGGCAGGAAGCCCAGGGCGCAGGATGCAGGGGGGGTGCCTAGGGTGCCAGATGCAGGAGGCCCAGGGCCCTGGATGCAGGGGGGGGGCAGGAGGCCCAGGGCCCTGGATGCAGGGGGGGGGCAGGAGGCCCAGGGCCCTGGATGCAGGGGGGGGGCAGGAGGCCCAGGGCCCTGGATGCAGGGGGGGGGCAGGAGGCCCAGGGCCCTGGATGCAGGGGGGGGGCAGGAGGCCCAGGGCCCTGGATGCAGGGGGGGGGCAGGAGGCCCAGGGCCCTGGATGCAGGGGGGGGCAGGAAGCCCAGGGCGCCGGATGCAGGGGAGGGCACGAGGTCCAGGGCGCCGGATGCCTGGGGAGGGCAGGAGGCCCAGGGCGCCGGATGCCTGGGGAGGGCAGGAGGCCCAGGGCGCCGGATGCCTGGGGAGGGCAGGAGGCCCAGGGCGCCGGATGCCTGGGGAGGGCAGGAGGCCCAGGGCGCCGGATGCCTGGGGAGGGCAGGAGGCCCAGGGCGCCGGAGTGGGGTGGGCAATAAGCAGCATAGTGCAACTGTTTGTCTTTTTGGTAGCTCCCTTAAATGTCTTCCACAACAGCATTCATACTGTGAAAGGGAGGAATGGCACTGGGAGTCAGTTGACCTCTACATCAGTGCACATGTGCTTAAAGAGAACATGATTATAGGAAGTAATGGCCTTGTGTGCTATCCAATCAGCAGGCTGCATGGTGTGTTCTTGCCTATGCTGTGCTGCAGTGAAGGTCTAAGACCAGGTTATTTAGCCTGGCAGTTGTATTTGGATCACAAGACGGGCTGAACAGGATTTCACATTGTTTTGTTGCAAACGCTGCTCCCATATATGTGTACTGTATGTATCTGCTCATCGGGGATGATTTCTCTCTATTTTGCTGATATGGAAGTTCTCAGGTAAAGATGTTGGATCAGTTGTCTTATAGCCGGTTGGATTGCTGTGGTGGGTCATTGTGACCTTCTGTAGACCTTATTGGATGTGGCTAATAAATCAGACTCTGAATCCTGTTAGGTTTCTATTAATAACACCGGGGCGGCTCTACGTCACATCGTCTGAACAGGAGAGGAATTCTGGAAGACATACGGAATGTCGAGGAGACTCTCCAAATGTAAGACAGGGCGGCTTTATTCGGTCTTTGGGGTTTGTAGCGATCCGTAATTTCCTGGAAGAACCACCAAAAGGCGCATATATTTCACATGTAGTGTGAAAGAGACCCTGTCATGAATATACACTAATTGTCAAAAGTATTGGGACACCTGACTTTACACACGCGTGAACTTTAATGGCGTCTTAATCCGTAGGGTTCAATATTGAGTTGGCCAACTCTTTGCAGCTATAACAGCTTCAACTCTTCTGGGAAGGCCGTCCACAAGGTTTAGGAGTGTGTCTATGGGAATGTCTGACCATTCTTCCAGAAGCGCACTTGTGAGGTCAGGCACTGATGTTGGATGAGAAGACCTGGCTCGCAGTCTCCATTCCTGTTCATCCCAAAGATGTTCTATTGGGTTGAGGTCAGGACTCTGTGCAGGCCAGTCAAGTTCCTCCACCCCAAACTCGCTCATCCATGTCTTTATGGACCTTGCTTTGTGCACTGGTGCGCAGTCATGTTGGAACAGGAAGGGGCCATCCTCAAACTGTTCTCACAAAGTTGGGAGTATGAAATTGTCCAAAATGTCTTGGTATGTTGATGCCTTAAGAGTTCCCTTCACTGGAACTGAGGGGCCAAACCCAACCCCTAAAAAACAACCCCACACCATAATCCCCCCTCCACCAAATGATTTGGACCAGTGCATGAGTGAGTTTGGGGTGGAGGAAGGAGGCGCAGTGCGATTCCTGTCTGACTTGCATACAGTTTCCCGCACTGCACTGTGAACCCAGGCTGAAATCACTGAAGCTGAAAGTCCGGGTTCACAATGGAGCGGTGGGGATACCGCGCACGATATGGACAGGAATTCGCAGAACATTCCTGTTCAAATCGCATGCAATTCTTTGCATTGGGATTTGAGCCCAATTATTTTGTATAGACGCAAATCGCTCCGCAGGGTTATCCGTACTCGGTATCAGCGAGTACTTGACCGAAAGAATCGGTACTCGTACTCAACGAAAGAGATGGGCTCAGGCGTGTTGGGGATTCTAGTCCCAACCCACCTGCCCGATCCCGCCAGGAAGCCGACACTGCACACCGCTAATCGCAGGCAGTGAGACATTTCCTGGTCTGTGCAGCTACGGACCGGGAAATGTCTCACTGCCTGTAATTAGCGGTGTGCAGTGTTGGCTTCCTGGTGGGATCGGGCAGGTCGATCGGAACTAGGATCCCGAACACGCCCGAGCCCAACGCTACTCACTGATTTAAAAAAAAAAGGGGGTATTGGTGCATTCCTAGTCAGAACACATTTAGTTCATTGGTGTTTGCATATCTGTAGTTCTACCTGTCCACCACTAGGGGGTGACAACTCACCCAACAGTCATTCAGCTCTATCTTCTGGCTGGTAACAAAATCAGCTGCTGAAAGTTTAACTCTCTTTCAGGGGAGCTGCCAATGCTGACTGGTTTGTGAAGGTGCCAGTCCTGAGACTACCGTCCTGAGCCTTCCTTTTGTAACTTAACGAGTCGTATTGTCAAATAAGCAGATCTGCGTCAAGTGTGGGGACGTTTCACTGGCTGCATGCTTGTTTCAGGTTATTGACTCGCTATTTGAGGAAAGATCAGCCCTGTGCTTGTAACTTCAAAAACAAGTCAGTGGTGGGCGCTGCCATACTATGTTTCTTTTTTTTTTTAATGTTCCCCTAGAATGATAGCTTGGGGCTGCCCTATAGAGATTACACAGTCATCCCATTATTGTGGATTTGTGTTTGTACACAGTAATATGTTTAAATCTATAATTAATTAATGAGGAGCAGGAGGAGGATGGATTAGGACTCAGAGAGGGATGGTGGAAGAGGGGGATGGAGGGGGGGTGGATGGAGGAGCAGGAGGGGGGGTGTAGATGGAGGAGCAGGAGGGGGGGGGGTGTAGATGGAGGAGCAGGAGGGGGTGGATGTAGCAGCAGGAGGGGGGTGGATGGAGGAGCAGGAGGGGGATGGATGGATGAGAAGGTGGATGGAGGGAACAGGAGGGGGGAATGGATGGAGGGAGCAGGAGGGGGGAATGGATGGAGGAGCAGGAGGGGGGGTGTAGATGGAGGAGCAGGAGGGGGGGGGTGTAGATGGAGGAGCAGGAGGGGGGGGGTGTAGATGGAGGAGCAGGAGGGGGGGGGGTGTAGATGGAGGAGCAGGAGGGGGGGGGTGTAGATGGAGGAGCAGGAGGGGGGGGGGTGTAGATGGAGGAGCAGGAGGGGGGGGGGTGTAGATGGAGGAGCAGGAGGGGGGGGGGTGTAGATGGAGGAGCAGGGGGGGGGGTGTAGATGGAGGAGCAGGGGGGGGGGTGTAGATGGAGGAGCAGGAGGGGGGGTGTAGATGGAGGAGCAGGAGAGGGGTGGATGTAGCAGCAGGAGGGGGGTGGATGGATGGATGAGAAGGTGGATGGAGGAGCAGGAGGGGGATGGATGGAGGAGCAGAAGGGGGATGGATAAGAAGGTAGATGGAGGAGCAGGAGGGAGAATGGATGGAGGGAGCAGGAGGGGGGAATGGATGGAGGAGCAGGAGGGGGGAATGGATGGAGGGAGCAGGAGGGGGGAATGGATGGAGGAGCAGGAGGGAGAATGGATGAGAAGGGGAATGGATGAAGGAGCAAGAGGGGGATGGATGGAGGGGGGTGAATGGAGGGGGGTGGATGGAGGGGGGTGGATGGAGGAGCAGGAGGGGGTTGGATGGAGGAGAAGAATGGGAATGGATGAAAAGGTGGATGGGGGAGCAGAAGGGGGATGGATGAGAAGGTGGATGGAGGAGCAGGAGAGGGGGTGGATGGAGGAGCAGGAGGGGTATGGATGAGAAGGTGGATGGAGGAACAGGAAGGGGATGGATGAGAAGGGGAATGGATGAAGGAGCAAGAGGGGGATGGATGGAGGGGGATGGATGCAGGGGGATGGATGGAGGAGCAGAAGGGGAATGGATGAGAAGGTGGATGGAGGAGCAGGAGGGGGATGGATGAGAAGGTGGATGGAGGAGCAGGAGGGGGATGGATGAGAAGGTGGATGGAGGAGCAGGAGGGGGATGGATGAGAAGGTGGATGGAGGAGCAGGAGGGGGAATGGATGGAGGGGGTGGATGGAGGAGCAGGAGGGGAATGGATGAGAAGGGGAATGGATGGATGGAGGAGCAGAAGGGGTATGGATGAGAAAGTGGATGGAGGAACAGGAAGGGGATGGATGAGAAGGTGGATGGAGGAGCAGGAGAGGGAATGGAGGGAGGAGCAGGAGGGGAATGGATGAAGGAGCAAGAGGGGGATGGATGGATGAGCAGGAGGGGTTGGATGGAGGAGAAGAATGGTAATGGATGAAAAGGTGGATGGAGGAGCAGAAGGGGAATGGATGAGAAGGTGGATGGAGGAGCAGGAGGGGAATGGATGAGAAGGTGGATGGAGGAGCAGGAGGGGGATGGATGGAGGAGCAGGAGGGGGATGGATGGAGGAGCAGGAGGGGGATGGATGGAGGAGCAGGAGGGGGATGGATGGAGGAGCAGGAGGGGGATGGATGGAGGAGCAGGAGGGGGTTGGATGGAGGAGCAGAAGGGGAATGGATGAGAAGGTGGATGGAGGAGCAGGAGGGGGATGGATGAGAAGGTGGATGGAGGAGCAGGAGGGGATGGATGAGAAGGTGGATGGAGGACCAGGAGGGGGAATGGATGGTGGAGCAGGAGGAGGATGGATGAGAAGGTGGATGGAGGAGCAGGAGGGGGAATGGATGGAGGAGCAGGAGGGGGTGGATGGAGGAGCAGGAGGGGGATGGATGGAGGAGCAGGAGGGGGATGGATGAGAAGGTGGATGGAGGAACAGGAGGGGGATGGATGGAGGAGCAGGAGGGGGATGGATGGAGGAGCAGAAGGGGAATGGATGAGAAGGTGGATGGAGGAACAGGAGGGGGATGGATGGAGGAGCAGAAGGGGGATGGATGAGAAGGTGGATGGAGGAGCAGGAGGGAGAATGGATGGAGGAGCAGGAGGGAGAATGGATGGAGGAGCAGGAGGGAGAATGAATGGAGGAGCAGGAGGGGAATGGATGAGAAGGGGAATGGATGAAGGAGCAAGAGGGGGATGGATGGAGGGGGATGGATGGAGGAGCAGGAGGGGGAATGGATGGAGAAGCAGGAGGGGGTGGATGGAGGAGCAGGAGGATGATGGATGGAGGAGCAGGAGGGGGATGGATGAGAAGGTGGATGGAGGAACAGGAGGGGGATGGATGGAGGAGCAGGAGGGGGATGGATGGAGGAGCAGAAGGGGAATGGATGAGAAGGTGGATGGAGGAACAGGAGGGAGAATGGATGGAGGAGCAGGAGGGGAATGGATGAGAAGGGGAATGGATGAAGGAGCAAGAGGGGGATGGATGGAGGGGGATGGATGGAGGAGCAGGAGGGGGTTGGATGGAGGAGAAGAATGGGAATGGATGAAAAGGGGGATGGATGAGAAGGTGGATGGAGGAGCAGGAGGGGGAATGGATGGAGGAGCAGGAGGGGTATGGATGAGAAGGGGAATGGATGAAGGAGCAAGAGGGGGATGGATGGAGGGGGATGGATGGAGGAGAAGGGGAATGGATGAAGGAGCAAGAGGGGGATGGATGGAGGGGGATGGATGGAGGAGCAGGAGGGGAATGGATGAGAAGGGGAATGGATGAAGGAGCAAGAGGGGGATGGATGGAGGAGAAGGGGAATGGATGAGAAGGTGGATGGAGGAGCAGGAGGGGGGATGGATGAGCAGAAGGGGGATGGATGAGAAGGTGGATGGAGGAGCAGGAGGGGGAATGGATGGATGAGCAGAAGGGGGATGGATGAGAAGGTGGATGGAGGAGCAGGAGGGGGATGGATGAGAAGGTGGATGGAGGAGCAGGAGGGGGATGGATGAGAAGGTGGATGGAGGAGCAGGAGGGGGAATGGATGGAGGAGCGGGAGGGGAATGGATGAGAAGGGGAATGGATGGATGGAGGAGCAGAAGGGGTATGGATGAGAAGGTGGATGGAGGAACAGGAAGGGGATGGATGAGAAGGTGGATGGAGGAGCAGGAGAGGGTTGGATGGAGGAGAAGAATGGGAATGGATGAAAAGGTGGATGGAGGAGCAGGAGGGGGATGGATGGAGGAGCAGGAGGGGAATGGATGAGAAGGTGGATGGAGGAGCAGGAGGGGAATGGATGAGAAGGTGGATGGAGGAGCAGGAGGGGAATGGATGAGAAGGTGGATGGAGGAGCAGGAGGGGAATGGATGAGAAGGTGGATGGAGGAGCAGAAGGGGAATGGATGAGAAGGTGGATGGAGGAGCAGGAGGGGAATGGATGAGAAGGTGGATGGAGGAGCAGGAGGGGGATGGATGGAGGAGCAGAAGGGGGATGGATGAGAAGGTGGATGGAGGAGCAGGAGGGGGAATGGATGGTGGAGCAGGAGGGGGTGGATGAAGGAGCAGGAGGGGGATGGATGGAGGAGCAGAAGGGGAATGGATGAGAAGGTGGATGGAGGAGCAGGAGGGGGATGGATGGAGGAGCAGAAGGGGAATGGATGAGAAGATGGATGGAGGAGCAGGAGGGGGAATGGATGGATGAGCAGGAGGGGGATGGATGGAGGAGCAGAAGGGCTATGGATGGGAAGGTGGATGGAGGAGCAGGAGGGGGATGGATGGATGAGCAGGAGGGGGATGGATGGATGAGCAGGAGGGGGAATGGATGGATGAGCAGGAGGGGGATGGATGGAGGAGCAGAAGGGGTATGGATGGGAAGGTGGATGGAGGAGCAGGAGGGGGATGAATGGAGGAGCAGGAGGGGGATGAATGGAGGAGCAGGAGGGGGATGGATGGAGGAGCAGAAGGGGTATGGATGGGACAGTGGATGGAGGAGCAGGAGGGGAATGGATGGAGGAGCAGTAGGGGGATGGATGAGAAAGTGGATGGAGGAGCAGGAGGGGAATGGATGGAGGAGCAGTAGGGGGGTGGATGATAAAGTGGATGGAGGAGCAGGAGGGGGATGGATGAGAAGGTGGATGGGTGAGCAGAAGGGGGATGGATGAGCAGGAGGGGGATGGATGGAGGAGCAGAAGGGCTATGGATGGGAAGGTGGATGGAGGAGCAGGAGGGGGATGGATGGAGGAGGGGGAATGGATGGATGAGCAGGAGGGGGATGGATGGAGGAGCAGAAGGGCTATGGATGGGAAGGTGGATGGAGGAGCAGGAGGGGGATGAATGGAGGAGCAGGAGGGGGATGGATGGAGGAGCAGAAGGGGTATGGATGGGGCAGTGGATGGAGGAGCAGGAGGGGAATGGATGGAGGAGCAGTAGGGGGATGGATGAGAAAGTGGATGGAGGAGCAGGAGGGGGATGGATGAGAAGGTGGATGGGTGAGCAGAAGGGGGATGGATGAGCAGGAGGGGGATGGATGAGGAGGTGGATGGAGGGGCAGGAGGGAGATGGATTGAGGAGAAGGAGGGGGATGCATAATGATAGTATTCGCAATATTATTAGTATTAGAAGTATTATTATTAATGATAGTATTATTTATTAAATAAAGTGGTAATGCATTAAATCCTCCTGTTTTTGTTACTGTCTTTTGTCCCATTTGGGGAGATTTCCTATAACTTCCTGTCCTCGAGACATGACAGAAAATGGAATAGAATAGAGAAATTCTCTCCTTGGACAGTTTTTCCTCTTGTGGAAGATTTCCTTTCACCGCGTCTTTCAGTGACAACTTTACAATTTTGGAATTTCTATGTCCTTTTTTTTTCCCCCTAAACAAATAGGAAGATTATCCCCAGCAGAGGCATTGGCAGCAATAAAAACCTGACAGGAGTTCTAATCCCACTCCACACTTTATTCAAAGTAATAAAAAAAAAGTTTATAATGTATAGATTTGTTTTATAGGCATGTATATATTTATAGGTATATAAAATCTATAACCTGTTTCCGTATACTCCACTAAAATGAATACGCAATTTCCAATCCATCCTTCTATTTCTACAATTGGGCACTTACTGTTCAGCCAAAATCTCCTGGTAAGATGTAGTATTGTATTTTGTCCACAAGGTGTCACCAATGAGCAGGTTCTTGTTACTGTGACCTTAATCGAATTGGAAAGGATTAGGTTACTGCATTGGGTGGGGTTGAGTGGGGGGTTGGGGGGACCAAATACTGGACCCTCCACCTATGCTGTAATCAGGATCCCTGTGCAAAGGTCAGCAGGGAGGGATGGGAAACAGGTGCTCCATATGGCTCCATTTACAGTCGGACTTCTATAAATGTTACCTCCGACGGATTCCAGAGGGCAGAGCTGCTGGGGAGCCGACAGAGGCAGCGAGGGACGGGATTCTGGGCGTTGAACCTCACCTAAATGACATTTAGTTTGCTAAAGAATCAAGTATCATCATTTCTTTTATTTTTTATTTTTTTATCCCAAATTTAATACCAGTATTGCTGATCTACAGCATCCTCTTTGCAATCACTTCCTGACTAGGTTTTTTGAATACCTCCCCTCCTCCAGTCTGGTCGCTGGGCTGTGAATGAGCATCACCAGATGAGGAACTCTCTGTGCTCTTCACCTTTTTTATTTTGCCTTAACACCTCACCCCCCCCCCCCCCCCCAGCCTCTGGTGCCTGAAACATGTTAGGATGACATAGCTGTGAATGTACAAGAGATGGATTGACTGTTCTTTTCTCAGTTTGTAATGGGGCATCCACGGCACAGCCATATTGGCTCCTTGCATATTCATGTAGGAAGAGAAATCTCCCCAATGTGAACATAAAACATTAGATGTTTTGTTTCATTGTATAAATTGTTTAATTTTCTTTTTTGTTTGAACTTGTAGCACTTTGAGATCATTTGATGAAAAGCACACTATAAATAAAATGTATTGTTATTATTTATAAAATGTAATAAAAACATGACCTTATTTTATACCCAGTGATCTCATTACTGGGTCTCTGTGTTTCTCTAGGCAATGCAGGCAGATCAAGGCTGGTGGGAGGGGCCGACAAGGTGCTCCTGTCAAGTGTCCTCAGCCCTGATGGAAACGTTGGGAGGAGTTAAGCAAATATCAAAATGCCTTGATGGGGGGAGGGGGGTGTTGAAAAGTGGGTGTTCCTAGGCAGGCTGCTTTTGCATGCTGAGCCTCCATGATGGAAAGAACTGGAATCCAATGATTAACAGGGGCGGGCCAGGGACAGTCAAGCTGGGGAGGAAAGAGCTAGAGGATGCTGGACATCCTCCAGCCAGGAAATGAGGTGGGCTCTATATGACTTGCTGCAGCTTTTAACGCACATTGTGAGAAGCTCACAGTGTGCAGTGAAATCAGAGGAAGCCATTTCAGTCCAGGAGAGGAGCCGGTACAACTGTGCGAGAGTAAAGGGGAGGCCGGAGGCGTTTCTATTTTATTTATAATATATATATATATATATATATATATATATAATATTTACACACAGTATCTCACAGAAGTGAGTACACCCCTCACATTAATGTAAATCTTTTATTATATCTTTTCATGTGACAACACTGAAGAAATGACACTTTGCTACAATGTAAAGTAGTGAGTGTACAGCTTGTATAACAGTGTAAATTTTCTGTCCCTTCAAAATAACTCAACACACAGCCATTAATGTCTAAACCGCTGGCAACAAAAGTGAGTACACCCCTAAGTGAAAATGTCCAAATTGGGCCCAATTAGCCATTTTTCCTCACCGGTGTCATGTGGGGAGCAGGTGTGTTAAATTGGGTCAGCAAATGGATAGGAAAAATACCGCGCCAATCTAGTAAATCAAAGCAGCAGCCAACACTACAGAACGACTAGGACTGTGTAGAATAAATAAATGGAAAAGTGTAGCGCTAAAGTAAATGCAGTGGAAAAAGGGGGTTTGGGACAGGGGGAGGTCAATCCACATTTGAAGTGGCACGTAACCCCATCCAGGCCAAAACCGGATAGATGTGTAAACAAACAGTATCAACACCTATATAAAGGGGTGCAATGCTCTTTCTTTTGGGAAAGATGCAAATAAACATGAAGATAAAAATAAAGTGAAATATATCAACAAATTATAATCTCAATAGTCCACACTTTTGATAGTGAAGAAATATATATATGGTGTCAAAAGTGTCCACAATGATGGTGGGGGAGTATAACTCCCAAGTGAATAATGAAAACTTAATAAATTAGTCCATATGTTGCATAGTGCAGTTGAAACAAATGGAATCCAAGGCAGATATCCTCACAGTAAAGAGACTCCAAATCAAAGTGAAGGGTAGAATACTCTTACCGACTTCGGTGGACTCACAGGCCGTGGGCGGTGAGTCAAAAGAGCTTGTACTGTCTTACGATGGATGACAGTGTAAAGATGGGTTGTACACCAGAAGGAATCCTCCTTGGATGGGGGGCCCGGAACCTGTCCTGAAGGTCTGCACGATCACCGTCTTTGTCAGCATACATGGACCATATAGAAAGAAACGTGTAAATCCAAAAAATTGGCTTCTCAATTGGCATTTATTAGATCACTCAAGATCATCAAAACAATCCATAAAAAAAATTTTAGGTTAAAAAGTAATAGAATCGATTCAGGTAAAATTTGAAGAAAAATAAGCGTGGTGTGGGTGGCTGGGTACAGGGTCTCCTTGCTGTACCCAGCCACCCACCCCACACTGCATCAAATTGGTCCGCATGGCCGTCGTCCCAGAAGGAAGCCTCTTCTAAAGATGATGCACAAGAAAGCCCACAAACTGTTTGCTGAAGACAGGCAGACTAAGGACATGGATTACTGGAACCATGTCCTGTGGTCTGATGAGACCAAGATAAACTTATTTGGTTCAGATGGTGACAAGCGTGTGTGGCGGCAACCAGGTGAGGAGTACCACCTACAGTCAAGCATGGTGGTGGGAGTGTCATGGTCTGGGGCTACATGAGTGCTGCCGGCACTGGGGAGCTACAGTTCATTGAGGGAACCATGAATGCCAACATGTACTGTGACATACTGAAGCAGAGCATGATCCCCTCCCTTCAGAGACTGGGCCGCAGGGCAGTATTCCAACATGATAACCACCCCAAACACACCTCCAAGACGACCACTGCCTTGCTAAAGAAGCTGAGGGTAAAGGTGATGGACTGGCCAAGCATGTCTCCAGACCTAAACCCTATTGGGCATCTGTGGGACATCCTCAAACTGAAGATGGAGGAGCGCAAGGTCTCTAACATCCACCAGCTCCTTGATGTCGTCATGGAGGAGTGGAAGAGGACTCCAGTGACAACCTGTGAAGCTCTGGTGACCTCCATGCCCAAGAGGGTTAAGGCAGTGCTGGAAAATAATGGTGGCCACACAAAATATTGACACTTTGGGCCCAATTTGGACATTTTCACTTAGGGGTGTACTCACTTTTGTTGCCAGTGGTTTAGACATTAATGGCTGTGTGTTGAGTTATTTTGAGGGGACAGCAAATTTACACTGTTATACAAGCTGTACACTCACTACTTTACATTGTAGCAAAGTGTCATTTCTTCAGTGTTGTCACATGAAAAGATAGAATAAAATATTTACAAAAATGTGAGGGGTGTACTTATTTATATAAACTTTTTCCTGCTTTTATAATTCTCTAAGTGGATCTGCTGACCTATTTGGGACCCCGAAGCCAAAGGTGATCTGACAGGTTTAGGTCAAATCAGAATAAATTCAGCTGACACTTGATTAGTTGCGGTCTCTATTACTGGCCGGTTAGGATTGGGCAGTGCCAAGATTGAGGTCGGCTGCCAAGTCATGTAAACAAGATGCCAAAAAGTTCCTGCATTGCAGAGTGACACTAGAGAGCAGCGCTGTCCCTGGGACACCTGGCACAATGCACAGAGACACTGGAGGGAGCCGTGCCTGGAATAGTACATTACGAAGGGTGGGTGTGGACGGGGAGGAAGGTGGGGGGCGGCCATTCATACCTGGTCCATCATATTGTGACTGCAGTGTGCGTTGCACAGCTTAGAATCTGTAGCAGTCTACAGTAAGACTAGAGTGCCCGGAGCATGTGACACTAAAGATGTCACCATGCCTAAAATACATGGCACTGTGACCCCATGCTGCACGTCATTACACGGTGCACTGATCAGTGGGACAGCTACACCCTGGGGCCATTGCCTATAATCCCACTCTACAGTAGGGCAGCTCTGCCCTGTAGGGGGCCACGGCCATCGGGGCAGCTCTGCCCTGTAGGGGGCCACGGCCATCGGGGCAGTTCAGCCCTGTATGGGGCTGCGGGGCAGCTCTGCCCTGTAGGGGGCCACGGCCAGCGGGGCAGTTCAGCCCTGTAGGGGGCTGCGGGGCAGCTCTGCCCTGTAGGGGGCCATGGCCACCAGGGCAGTTCAGCCCTGTAGGGGGCCACGGCCAGCCGGGCAGTTCAGCCCTGTAGGGGGCCACAGCCATCTCTTCCCTGTAGAGGGCCACGGCCAGTAGGGCAGCTAGGCCCCATAGGGGGCCACGGCCAGTAGGGCAGCTGGGCTCTGAAGGGGGCCACGGCCAGTAGGGCAGCTGGGCTCTGTAGAGGGCCACGGCCAGTAGGGCAGCTGGGCTCTGTAGAGGGCCACGGCCAGTAGGGCAGCTGGGCTCTGTAGGGGGCCATGGCCAGTAGGGCAGCTGGGCTCTGTAGAGGGCCACGGCCAGTAGGGCAGCTGGGCCCTGTAGGGGGCCACGGCCAGTAGGGCAACTTGGCCCTGTAGGGGGCCACGGCCAGTAGGGCAGCTGGGCCCTGTAGGGGGCCACGGCCAGTAGGGCAGCTGGGCCCTGTAGGGGGCCACGGCCAGTAGGGCAGCTGGGCCCTGTAGGGGGCCACGGCCAGTAGGGCAGCTGGGCCCTGTAGGGGGCCACGGCCAGTAGGGCAGCTGGGCCCTGTAGGGGGCCACGGCCAGTAGGGCAGCTGGGCCCTGTAGGGGGCCACGGCCAGTAGGGCAGCTGGGCCCTGTAGGGGGCCACGGCCAGTAGGGCAGCTGGGCTCTGTAGGGGGCCGCGGCCAGTAGGGCAGCTGGGCTCTGTAGGGGGCCGCGGCCAGTAGGGCAGCTGGGCTCTGTAGGGGGCCGCGGCCAGTAGGGCAGCTGGGCTCTGTAGGGGGCCGCGGCCAGTAGGGCAGCTGGGCTCTGTAGGGGGCCACGGCCAGTAGGGCAGCTGGGCTCTGTAGGGGGCCACGGCCAGTAGGGCAGCTGGGCTCTGTAGGGGGCCACGGCCTGTAATCCCTGGCACAGTGCACTGATGAGCCTGGCATAGCTCAGCATGTTTGGCACATTGCAGTGGTTCTTTAAAACAGGGCAATGTCAGGCATGCAAGGAAAATTAAAAATATGCATTTTTGTGTTGACCTCAAGTAAATGCTTTTGAAAAAAAAATTAAAAATTGGGTTTTCTGTGGAACAAATCAATTCCAAAAATGCACATGCTGTAGTTGTACTACAGGTTGACTGTGACCCTTCTGGTGCCCGCATAGGTTGGTGCAGACCGAGCCGTTGTGTATTTCTTACTCTCGAACAATCTCTGCCTCTCCCCAGTCAGATCATGCCTGGCATGCCACCAGAGCTACCGGGTGTATCCTAAAATACCCGTCATTTACCTTCTCCCTGCCGCGTTGGCGCCAGAGGGCAGACGTGCCTTGTAGTCTTCACCGTCCCACCGTAACCGGCCTCCTCACCAAAAGAATAATTTTTCTCTCAGAGAAACTTCTAAGTCTTCCTGTGAAGGTGTAAAGTAAAAAAGCTCCGTAGATATTGGAAATTGCCCGTCCTCTGACATTGATCGCTGAGGACATGTGTAAGACGCGTTCTTCGGTTACACTTAGAAACCACTTTGACTTGGGATCCGGAGCTATTTTTGGTCTCCTCTCCCTGAATGTCTCAACTGGTGGATTTGACATTGCTGCTCCTGAAATTAATTTCTTCCATTTACCTCCTTTGGTATTTGTTTTATTTTGCACACTAATTTATCTCCTGGGTGGATTTTGATGATTTGAAGTAATGGATGACAGCCCTCTGCCGCTGCTTACGGTACCGACGGCGCCGTATTACCAGCAGAGACCGGGAACAAGCGGGTTGAGGAAGAGGACGTTCTATTTCGAGACCAAGCCGAACTACCTGCAGAACTTCGTACAAAGCATTTTTTTCTCCATCGACCTCCGAGACCGCCAGGGGTCCACCATGGTGGTGGGCGGGGACGGAAGATATTTTAATAAGTTCGCCATCGAGACAATAGTTCAAATGGCTGCCGCAAATGGGGTTGGTAGATTGTATTCATGTGTTTGTTTTTTGCTAAACTTCATGTTAGACCACTTTTTTTTATTTTATTTTTTTTTCATACAATTTTTTTTTCTTTTTATAATATATAATATTATTTTATTTATTTATTTATTTTTATGTTTTTAACCCTTATTATGGAGTTTTCTTATGTAGTTTTTCCCGTGAATGAATATTTGTTTGTGGTTTTTCCTGTTCTGTGAATGTTGACATTTGTGGCGTTTTGATTTGTCATCTTGCCAGAAGGGAGCATTTTATGTAGCATTGCCTATCTGACAGGATGACAGAGCTAACCTGCTTTTAAGATTCCTCGAATGAGTGAGATTTTGATTCTGACAAGTAAAGAAGGGGGGGGGGGAGGGCAATGACAACGGCCAGTTTCCAGTCTCCGCCTTCGCAGCTGTAACAAATCTTGAGTTCTAGAAATTGTGCTTTAAATACAGCTATTTATTTGTCTTTTATTTCAATTTTAGGCTTGTAAATTATTCCACTATTTTTTTTTTATTAAAGACAAAAGATACATTTAGGCTTTAAATTCTACCACTACCATTTTTCTATAGTTTATTGATAAATCAATAATAAAGGCCATTATAACAACATTCAGGTTACGTGTAAATATTTGCTCTATATGCAATAATGGCTTCCTTTTTTTTTTTTCTTCTTTTTAATTTAGGCTTTAAATTCTTCCACTACCATTCTAATATCGTTTATTGATAAATCAATAATAAAGGCCAATATAACAACATCCATGTTGCATGTAAATATTTGCTCTATGTAATTACGGCTCCTTTTTTTTTTTATTTTTTTTTTTTTTTTATAATTCATAAAAATGAATAAAACTGGAACATCATAAGAAGGATGGTTTTATATGAAAGTAAGTATTTGCTGTGTTCAATTGTGACACCTTGTATTTTTTTTTTTTTTTTTTTTTTTTTGGGTTTCTTAATTTTTCCACTACACATGTATTAAAAAAAGTAAATCAAACAGAAATGTCCGAAGAAGTAAGGTTTTGGTTAATATGCATTTTTGCTGTGTTTAATTGCAGTCCCTTTGTATTTTTTTTAGGCTTCCATATTCCTCTACTACCATATATTTATTTTTTCTATAATTATTAAGAAAAATAAAATAGGGGCACCATAAGAGGGTTTTTTTTTTTTTTTGTTATTTTTTTGTGGAAATAAGTAATTTGCGGTGCTGAAAGTCTGAGCTGTTTTTAAAGTATTTTCCTTCTGTATTATTCTTATTATATACATTTTTTTTTTTTTTGCATGCGTATAAACCCGATGTTCAAGTGACTGAAAAGATTAGATGTATTTATATTGTTTTTTTCTTTTTTCCCCTCATATAGCTGTGTTATTAAATGAGCTAAATCTTTAAATTTGAGAATCTATAACTACATTTTTTTTTTTTTACTTAAAAAAAAAAACAAAAAAACCTTTTGTTTTGAATAGAAAAGCAAAGTGGTAAAAAGCCTGTAAGCCCCATTTTTGACATCTCTTCCATAGGGGAGATTTGGGTTCATTTCCTGTCTAATAAAGGAAGTTATTGGAAATTTCTGCAAAGTGAGTGGAAATTCTCTCATCTAAGTTGTCGAAGCAGCAGGTGCCCCTTGTATTTTACGACAACTCTTTTAAATGTTGAACTTTTCATTACTTGAGATGACTATGGTCACTGAGACTAATAAAGGAATAGTTATTTATTCCTTTTGACCTTCCAACCCAGTTCAGATCTTAACTCTCTCTGAATTCTCTGAATTTTGCAAGTCTTGAAGCAGGACCCTTGCAAACCCCAAAAATAGTTCTGGTGACAACCAGGGATTCCCTCATCTTGGAAGGATTTCCTCTCACTTCCTGTTTTTTGGCTATGGGACAGGAAGTGAAGGGAAATCTTCCCCATGGCACAATTTGACAAAAAAAAAAAAACCCTCCCTTACTCAATCCAAAATGAAGGAAAAAAAAAACCTGCCTTTTAGTTCTACTTCTAAGCTTTTATGAGATTTTAGTGATTGGGATTACATCTACGTTTTAAAAGTTCTGGCTTGAGTTCCATTTTAAGTAGCTGAATGCTGGAAGGAAGGAAGCATTTGTAAGTTTATATAGCAATGTTGGTATTGTAGCATCAGGGCTCGATGGAACAATCAATTTACTGCCTAAAGAATTTTAAAATGTTTTCTTAAAAAAATTTTTTTTTTTTTTTACCCTGCTTTTCTTATTTCAGATTGGCCGGCTAGTCATCGGACAGAATGGCATCCTCTCCACCCCGGCCGTGTCCTGCATCATCCGTAAGATCAAAGCCATCGGCGGCATCATCCTGACCGCCAGCCACAACCCCGGCGGTCCCCATGGAGACTTCGGAATTAAATTCAACACTTCTAACGGAGGTCAGTAGGTCATCTCTGCTTTATAAATTGATGGGGGGGGGCCTCTATAAATTGGTCAGGGTGAATTGCTATGAAAACCTGTACTAAAAGCTTGGTCGGCGGTAAAGGATGTTCGTTCCAATCCTTCTGTGCATACCTCCCTGGACACCCCATTATGGTTTAATCCCGAGCGGTCGGGACTTGTCAATCTCTGATCCATATATTTGCGAGAGTAGAGGTATTGCATACTTAGATCACATCTGTCTTGAGGGTCAGTTGCAAACCTTCGATAGGTTAAAAGCACCAGTATGGTTTACCTAACTCGATTCTGTTTAGATATTTACAGCTCAGACATGACTTTTTAACACTCAATTTGACCATCAGCAAATTGCTCTCTATACCTCGACTCTGGAAAATCTCCTCGAGGATGAGTCCATGGTCAAACCTCTGTCCACCATTTATAAACAGTTACTACCATCGATTTCATACTGGACTCGAGTCCCTCAGAACTAAGTAGCTTGTTGACTTCCCTGAGTTAGATGAGGAAGATTGGGAGGAGATATGGGAATTAACTTTTTCACAATTGGTGTCCACCAGGAATAGGTTCATTCAGTTTAAGATCCTGCATAGAGTCTACCTCACCCCCATGTTAGGATATACTCATCTGTCCTGGCCACCTGCTGAAGGTGTGGTTCATTCTCAGCAGGTTTCAACCATGTCTTCTGGCAGTGTCCCTAAATCCAACGTTCTGGACGGCCGTGACTTCATTCATTCTCTCTGTCACCACCATTCAGGTGGCACTAAAGAGTGAGGTGTGTCTGCTGGGACTGGTAGACCTTCTAGCTCCCCGTAGGGCCTCCAGAACAATTTTGGGTTTATTACTTAATCATGCCGATAAAGCTATCGTACTCAGGTGGAAATCCTCCTCAGCTCCTTGGCTAAACTTTTGGCAACATTTGGTTAATTTAGCTTTACCACTCAATAAGGCTACTTGCCTTTCTCGTGGCAGCGCCACAAAGTTTCACAAAATATGGGATATTTGAGCAGAATCCCTGTCTATAAATACTGATTCTACTACGCCTGATTAACATGTATACCAGTGTAATTTATGTGTTCCAGAGAAATGGTATTCTATGTTATTACTCTTTGTGATTAGAGTACTCGGCTAGGTGATTATCCTGTGAAAAGTAGAAAAGGTCAAAAATAGACAGCCAACACATTTCAAGGCTCAACACCCACCCCCCACAAATAAAAAAAAAAAAATGTAAAAAAATAATTTCCTTTCAGCTTCTGGTTGGTTGCTTCCTGTAGGTGCCCATGATATCACAGGACCCCATCGCAAGGTCATGGGAAATTCAGGATCACCAATCTCAAGCTCTGTGCAGGGATTTGGGTTCACCAGCTTTCCCAGGATCCTGCTAGAAGGCCCAGTCAAGTCACCCTCGACTGCCAGAGGCTGAAAGGTGACCTCTTCCCATTGGCAGCCCATTGATTTTTAATGGGCCGTCAACACAAGGCAATGCAGGTTTCAATGGACCTGCTCCTTTATTTCATGAAAAAAACACGTAAACTGGCCCTTTGTTTAGAAAGTTTGGAACCCCTGCTATAAACATTTGCTGTCTCAGTATATACTGACCTATGCTGCACAACTGTTTTTTGTTGTATACAAATAATCTAAAGTTCTCTCCATTTACTAAGTCCACCTAAGCCTGAAAGCAGAACTCCGGGCAAAAACTTTTTCCTATTTCCTTGTTGCTGATCTCCTACCTTCACCAACTATGGCATCCATCTTATTCTGAGCTCTGTAGTTTTTATGTAATAGCCTGCTAATTTTAAAGAAAAAACAGGGGTTTTCTGTTTGTGAGATCGGTGGCTGCTATTCCTCCTGTACCTCCAGCCACCGGTCTTGGCACTTCCCATTTGTAGTCCTATCTACAGCAAGCAGAGATGTACGTCCTTCCCCGATTGCTGTAGTGGGCGGAGGGATCTCTTAAACCCCCGGTCTGTACCGCCCATAGAGATGGTCTCCTCCTCCCTCCTTCTCTGCTCCCTGCCAGCACCACGCCCAACACCTCCCACCGCCGGCTGCACGCCAGCCATCCACCCACCTGTCACTGCTACACTTGGGATTGTTAGGAGAGCCGGCCGAATGACACAGACCAATGATCTCCTGTTGTGACAGATCTTGTAGGTGAATTTCCGGCCACTGTAAAGTTCCGCCTCCTGGACCGGCATTGGACCAGTGTGTTGTCTACCACTTTACAGCGCCCGCCTGGAGTTACACCTGCAAGATCTGTCACACCGGGAGACCATCGGTCTGTGTCATCCGGCTGACTCTCCTAACAATCCCTGCTGCGCTGATGGGCACAGATAAGCTGCGCTGATGGGCATAGATAAGCTGCGCTGATGGGCACAGATAAGCTGCGCTGATGGGCACAGATAAGCTGCGCTGATGGGCACAGATAAGCTGCGCTGATGGGCACAGATAAGCTGCGCTGATGGGCACAGATAAGCTGCGCTGATGGGCACAGATAAGCTGCGCTGATGGGCACAGATAAGCTGCGCTGATGGGCACAGATAAGCTGCGCTGATGGGCACAGATAAGCTGCGCTGATGGGCACAGATAAGCTGCGCTGATGGGCACAGATAAGCTGCGCTGATGGGCACAGATAAGCTGCGCTGATGGGCACAGATAAGCTGCGCTGCTGGGCACAGATAAGCTGCGCTCATGGGCACAGATAAGCTGCGCTCATGGGCACTGATGAAGCTGCGCTCATGGGCACTGATGAAGCTGCGCTCATGGGCACTGATGAAGCTGCGCTCATGGGCACAGATAAGCTGCGCTCATGGGCACTGATGAAGCTGCCCTGATGGGCACTGATGAGGCTGCCCTGATGGGCACTGAGGCGGCTGCACTGATGGGCACTGAGGAGGCTGCACTATAATGGGTACTGGGGCGGCACTGATAAACTGCACCAATGAAGCTGCATTGATATGCTGCTCTGATGGGCACTGATGAGGCAGCACTGATATGCCGCACTGATATGCCGCACTGATGAGGCAGCACTGTTGAGGCTTCACTTATGGGTACTGATGAGCTACACTGATAAGACAGTACTGATATGCGGCACTGATGGGCACTGATAAGGCTGCACTGATGGGCATTAATAAGCTACACTGATGGGCAATGATGAGGCTGCACTGATAAGCAGTGAACACCGTCCACTGGCAAATATCTATAGGAGGGGTTTCCACTGTCCCTGCAAAGTTTATTTTTTTTTTATGTTTTATTTTCAGTCTGATGTTTATTATATGTGACATTACATTTTACCGAGACAGGTATTGTGGTAATATTGAAGTTTATTGAGATTTCCATACATTAGAGGGTTCTACCATTATTGTGTTATTGATTAGTAAGTTAGTGCTGCACTTTTTTTTTTTTTTCCTCATGCCGACTTTTACTTGTGCCACATGCTGATGTAAAGCAGCATGTCGTGGCTCTTTCTGTTTTGCGGCTAGGGATGTGCTCATATACTCCGTACAAGCACTGATTGCTGTTCTAAAGATCTCAAAGCTACAGCAGGAGGAGGAATGTTTCTAATACTAAATTACAGCAGAGTACAGCGGGTACAATATATAATTATGGACATGTGTGTACAGTTCAGTAATATGTTTGTCTCCTGTTGTGGCTGAAGGGGAAAGCACGAACATGCTTTGCATTTATAAGGCTGTAACCTACCTATCCTGCTGTGTGTTGCTGAGTAGTATGGCTGGCTGCAGAATGAGGGGGTGTGATATATATTGAAGTGAGCTTGTTCACATTTAACATATACAGGCCTAGTGTACCCTCCCACATTTACTGCAATTCCCGAAGCATGATGGGAAGTGTAGTTTGATTATAGTGTAGATAGAGAGAAGAGGATATGATGCAATCCCTGGTGAAACACCTCCTCCTTGGCAGAATAGATGCTGCATTTTTTGAATTACAGAAAGGACTTTCTGAAAATGCAATTAGACTTTTCTCTTCAATGGTAAGGAATTTCACAAATGTAATAACTGTTTAGTGTTTTGTGTAGGGGGGGTGTACTTATTTGGGGATTTTTTGCCGATCCCGGAGTTCTGCTTTAAAGTTTACTGAGCCCTGATGAAGGGGGAATTTTGTGCCTGGAACACATTGGATGTTTTCTGTGATCATTTGATAGACAATTAAACAATTTGATCTGTTGTATGTTTTATGCTTTGAAGTTCCCACTACCACTTCCCACTGCACCAAAAATGGTGAATTTTCCCGAGATTGTGGCGTGTGCCAAATTATCTGAATGATTTATATTTTTTGAATGTTTTGTTGATTAATGTTCCTCCTTGTCTGTGGCAGGGCCGGCACCCGAAGCCATCACAGATAAGATCTTCCAGCTCAGCAAAACCATCGAGGAATACGCCATCTGCCCAGACCTGAAGGTTGACTTGTCGACTATCGGCAGACAACAGTTCGATCTGGAGAACAAGTTCAAGCCGTTTACCGGTAACAACACCATGTTTTTCTATGTAACGTAACTGCTTCCCACCCGCGCCGTAAAATGATGGACAGGCGGGAACCCGATTGTTCTGGGAGGAAGTCATATGACGCCTCCACCGGTCTGATGACTTATCACTATACCAGCCTGCTGCCAGTGTCATGTGATTGCTGTGACCAATCACAAAACCGTTGTAAACAATGAATGGTTGTATACAATTGTGTTGCTAGCTGTGATTGGCCACAGTGATTAAATGGTACAAACAGGGCTAATCACAACAATAGATAGTGTCTACACATTGTCATTCTGTAAAAATATTTGCTTATAGCAGTAAAATTCACTGCTATAAGCAAAGATAGTCCAGTGTTTCCCCGAAAATAAGACCTACCCCGAAAATAAGACCTAGCGTTATTTTCCAGGAGGGCTGCAATATAAGCCCTACCCCGAAAATAAGCCCTAGTTTAAAATACTTGTAAAATCCTATAATCCACTCTATTACAGTAGCATATAATGTACAATGTGTAATGTACTACGGTAATGAAGTGGATTATAGGATTTTACAAGCATTTTAACTCGGTTCACACTGGGGATTCCTGTCAGGCAGAGAGAGAGAGAGGGGGAGAGAACACAGCACATTACATAGTAAGACCTACCCCTAAAATAAGCCCTACTGTGTCTTTTGTTGCCAAAATTAATTTAAGACCCCCCCCCCCCGCCACCTTCTGCTGTCTTCCCAGGCTCTCCCATCCCGCAGGGTAACCCCAGATCGCAGCTGGCAAAACCGGCTAACCATACAACTCTATGGTTTCTCAAGGACCCCGATTGTCTCTAGGAAACCGAAAGCGACAAGCATTTTCCTCACTTCTGGTTTCCCAGATGTAAAGTGGGGACGGAAAGTATTCAGACTCCCTTACATTTTTTACTCTTTATTATATTGCAGCCATTTGCTAAAATCATTTAAGTTCATTTTTTTCCTCATTAATGTACACACAGCACCCCATATTGACAGAAAAACACAGAATTGTTGACATTTTTGCAGATTTATTATTATTGTTGTGAAGCCACTCCTTTGTTATTTTAGCTGTGTGCTTAGGGTCATTGTCTTGTTGGAAGGTAAACCTTCTCCCCAGTCCGAGGTCCTGAGCACTCTGATGAAGGTTTTTGTCCAGGATATCCCTGTACTTGGCTGAGTGAAAAATTTAAGGGGGTCTGAATACTTTCCATCCCCACTGTAATAAGCGCCATTTTTAAAAGGACAAACCATCTGAACACACATGGTGTGATCAGATGCTTGTAAGGGCAGAGCAGACATCTGGCATCTAATAGACTCCAGATCTCTCCATAAAGAGTACCTGTCACATGCCTATTGCTGTCACAAGGGATGTTTACATTCCTTGTAACAGCAATAAAAGTGATCAAAATGTGTTGTTTTTTTTTAAAGAAACTGTGTAAAAAAACAAAAACAAAAAATCATAAAAAAAAAAAAAAAAACATTTTAAAGCACCCCTGTGATCGCGCACAAAGGTACTTGCACCACACTTGTGAGGTATTGCAGCGAGCGGTATAGTGACATCAATAATTCTAGCACCTGACCTCCTGTGTAACTCTAAATTGGTAACCTGTAAAGGCTTCTAAAGCGTCATCTACAGGGATTTTTACATACTGTAGTTTGGCGCCGTTCCACACACCTACGCATTTTTAAAGCGTGACATGTTAGGTATTTATTTACTTCATCTTTTATAATTTATCAAACAATTGAGTATTTTATTTAGTTTTTTTCATAATAAAACTCATTAAATTGTACTGTTTCTCAAAAGCAATGCATTTAAAAAAAACGCTGCGCAAATATTGTCGTTATGTTAGAGTGATTTGTTTCATATTCGTTATTTTTAAAATAGATTTGAAATTCTATTTCTATTCTATTATGTTTTATTTTGTTCTAGTCTATTCTTTTATCTTCTATTTTATTCTAGTCTATTATTTTCTTTTCTATTCTATAAAGCAGCATAAGTAGGAATCATCATCTTATTTCACTTTTATGCCTTACTGTATTGATTGCAATATGTTTCTATTTCAAATTCGCATTCATTTTCAAATTTAAAAAAAATTTAGTTTTGTTCTAATTGTAACGGAACATCCCACACTCCGCTTGAGTGCTTCCGTCAGTATACCGCATCCTCCAGTCTGATATCAGATATTATAGCCGCCTATTGCAATCAAGAACTAGGCATGACTCGTTTGGCTGCAAAGCTGGAACTCTCTTTTTGAAACTCAGACACATAATAGGAATATAATTACTATAACCAACATATACTATAAACATTACGTTTAATTGGCCACCTGGATGACTCGGAGGTCTCCATTCCAGGTCAGACTTGCCGACTTCGAGCTCACAAGGTACAATACACATTATTACAAGTATAAACACATCCCTCAATGGTTTGCTAGCAGACAGGCAATAGGTGAGTAATTTAGCACCATAAGCAATACAAACGGTGATTTCCCCCTTCCTCAGACTAGCTAGTAGACAACGGGAGACCTAGGGCTTTCCAGATCTCATTCTATCTTTCTTTTCACATACATCTGTCCACTGAGTCCCAAGCTGGGGGGAGCACATCATGGCCTCCCTAACAATTTTTTGCATTACATAACAGAACATCTTCCTAAATGCTTGTAGCTCCATCAAATGTCAGGGCCCATAGTTGGTAGGGAAGAGGCTAGCATTCAGTCCTCTCCAAAAGCCTCTGTCCCGGGTGAGCCTATCACACTAATTTATTTAGTATTCGTTACTATTGTGATTCGGAAATTCAGATACACACGAATCTCCGAATAATGAAAATTTCGTCCAGATTATTGGACATCGTACCTGTCTAATGGTGACAACAGTGGACCATGACTACGTAATGTGCATTAGCACAGCCATTTCTAGTCCCCATTGGATTCCTATGTAACAGGATACCAACGCAGGAGCACAGTTGAGAGACAGAGTTGTCACCCCGTAACAGGAAGTGCCTGAAGAAGGACCTTCATTGCAGGATCACCAGATATGATCTCTCTTCATTTGTGCTCTTTCACAGTTGAGATTGTGGATTCGGTGGAGGCGTATGGAAACATGCTGAGGAATATCTTTGACTTCAGTGCCTTAAAAGAACTGCTTTCAGGACAGAACCGGCTGCATATCCGACTCGACGCCATGCATGGAGGTAACCTGTCTGGGGTAAAAAATTCATAACATTTGCTCTTTGAATTAAAAAGTATCTCTAGCCAGTTTTTTCTTTTCCTAATTATTAGATCAGGGGTGCCCAATCTTTTGAAGAGTGAGGGCCACTTAAGCGACTTGGTAACCGGTCACGGCCCACAAAGAGCGGAGGGGGCGGATGACAGGTCCGTGTCCACTCCGCATATGCAGAGCAGACACGGACACAGCCCACTCTACTCTATGGGCCATCTAATCCAGATAGAAGGGGACTGATCCCCTTCTGTTTTTTTAGCGGATTGAATTAGAGGTAGGCGGGTATGCCGCTCTATAGAGGTGAATGGAGAGTCCAGTTGGGTCGGACCGATTGTGTAAAAGGGGCCTAAGGCTGCTTTCACACTGATTCGCTGTGGTTGACCCACACCGCAGTGCACCTGTGGCTTTCCTGCAGGTTTGTTGCACTTTACCGTAGTCTTCTATTATATCCTGCAGGTGTGAAGCGCACCAAATCCACAGGTAATAGCAGAAGTCTATGGCACTGCGTTGCACCTGCAAATCAGTTTGAAAGCAACCCAGTAACCACTGCAGAACAGGTCTGCCCATATATACAATGTGATTTTAGTAATAAACATACCTTTAACAGTCTTCCATTCCAGTATTGCCGCTGTTGCTGTCCCAGGCAGAGTGCATTTGGTGTCACTACGCCTATGACAGGAGGCGGCGCTATACAGGGAGCATTGGCTTATGTTGCTCTGCTCCACAGCCGCTTGGTTCCTCTACCACCAGCTTCATTCACAACACTGATGCTCTGGGATGGCGGGTCGGCAACCCGCGATCTAGACTTGCCCGCACAACATCCTGGAGCAGGAGGTCACGTGCCACATCAGAGGGCTCTGCGGGCCACATGTGGCACCCCTGTTTTAGAGTGTGGAAGAGTCAGAAGCCCTTTCGGGTTTTCATTATCAGATTGTGATGCCCTGCTTGGGATCTGGTGCCCTAGTTAAGTGTGACCTCTGGTTTTTTAGAAGATTACTGGCAGGTTTCTTTCTTTTATAGTGGAAGTTGTAGGTGCTCGTGGATTAAAGTCCCAGAAAAATAGGAGGAGGAGGGCTTTACAAGTCCACATATAGTTTTTTAATAGTCTTGAAGAAGGCGGTCTTGTAATGCCTCTAATACCCGTTGGGCACTCTATGCTGGGTTCCTCTGATTATTTTGTCAGCAATATATGTATTCTTCTTATTTGATTTATTTTTCTAAAACTCAGTGTAACAAATTAGAAAAATAGCCGGCAACTCCAATCCAGAAGAATAATTTATTGGCACATGTAGGAAAACAAAAAAGCTGAGGCGTGACCAAGGCTCTCCAGCCGAAACGCGCCGGATTTTTTGGTTTCCTACATGTGCCAATAGATTATTCTTCTGGATTGGAGTTGCCGGGTATTTTTCTATTTTGTCTACCTATTTGGGTGTTGTTTGGAGGACACCGCAGCCTGAGCCACCCACCCGTGGACTCCGCCCTGCCTGTTGGTATTCCCCTGTTCTGAGCGCTGCACCTTTTCTGTTTGTAAATGTAACAAATGTCCCAAAAGTAAAAAGTCGGGGGGGTCCCCACTTCAAGGCTCAGCTTCGCCATGATGTTTCTGTTTTCATTCCTCAGTTGTCGGGCCTTATGTAAAGAAGATCCTTTGTGAGGAGCTTGGGGCCCCGGCAAACTCTGCTGTAAATTGCATCCCTCTGGAAGATTTTGGAGGGCACCACCCTGACCCCAACCTGACCTACGCATCGGAGCTGGTGAACACCATGAAGACGGGGGAGTACGACTTTGGGGCAGCGTTCGATGGTGATGGGGTAAGGGCACGTGCAAGGTACTAAGAATAAATACTTTTTTTTTAAAGCTGAACTCCAGGCACAAAAAACCTTCAACCTAAATAAATATTTTCTCCCAAAACCAGAAAGGATATAAATCCACTTTGTGTGCACCAAATGCCTCTGCTAACCCAGATATTGCCTTGTAAAAGTAGAAGTGACATAATCACTGTGCTGTACCTGGCCTTTGCAGAGAGCAGAGCTGTGGGAGGGACCCAGCAGGCAGTCCCACTACAGACTGCCTGCAGAAAACTACAGGAGGGGGCGGAGACAAGACCAGTCACCCTGCACAAGGATGGAGAGCAGAGGTGTGGGAGAGGTCAAGCAGGCCCCACCCACTACAGGCTGCCTGCAGAAAACTACAGGAGGGGGCGGAGACAAGACCAGTCACCCTGCACAAAGAGAGAGCAGAAGTGTGGGAGAGGCCCAGCAGGCCCCACCCACTACAGGCTGCCTGCAGAAAACTACAGGAGGGGGCGGAGACAAGACCAGTCACCCTGCACAAAGAGAGAGCAGAAGTGTGGGAGAGGCCCAGCAGGCCCCACCCACTACAGACTACCTGCAGAAAACTACAGGAAGGGGCAGAGACAAGACCAGTCACCTTGCACAAGGAGAGAGCAGCAGTGAGCGGTCTTTATTACAGGAAGCTCCTGCTCTTAAACTCATCAAAAAAAAAAAAAATGTTGTGCTTGTGTTGCCATTCATTGTTAATGGCATGCCAAACACGGCAAAAAAAAACGCATATTTTTTTCACGCAGAAAAAAGAATGTCAAACGCCTGCTTAAGAAGTGTGCAAAGCTCAAGTTACTTTACCATGTGTGTTTGCTTGTAGGACAGCCCACTGAAATAAAAGGGCTGCCTTTATGCATGTGGTGCAAAAAATGCACATATGTGTGGCGTGATTTTGTGCACTTTGATGAATGCTAAATGTGAGTACAGGCCTATGGCTTATCACACTACAGAGGTTATTTACTGCACCCCTGAAAAGCGGTCTGTGGTTGATTGCTTTTCAGAGGGCAGTGAAACTATACTTCCACCAGTGTGACAAGCGTTTGGCTCGTGATGTCGCTCCAGTCCTCCAACACTATAGAGTCGATCAGAGACAATCTGGTCTCTGGTAACCTCTATGGCCAGCCGCGCAACTCGTCGGATCGTTTCTCAGGTTCACTGGTTAAACGGTAAGCCCAAGAAACACCAGCGAGCGGTGGAAAGGCGGGGGGGGCCTGACCCCTCCTGCTGCTTGGGAAAGTGATCCAGCAGCTAATTAGCTCGTATATCAAAGCGTTTCCCCATAGGAATCATTGAAAACTCCAATAATTAGTTCCAGTATCACTGCTAGTGTATGCAGTACTGCATGTGGCCAGAGGTGGGGGGCGCCGGAGACACTCTGGACCGAAGTGTCTCCGAGCGTCCCTAGCGCCCCCTGCACCTCTGGCCAAATGTGGTACTGCACACCCCAGATGCTTGAATCCTGGGGTATTGCGAAACGCTCGTAAACCGCATTACTCGCAATCCGAGGTTTTACTGTTTAATATATATACTGTGCCGACAGTTTGTGCAGAGCTTTACAATATAAAGGGAGACAGTACAGTTACAATACAAGAGGAGCTTACAATCTAATAGGGAGGGACAAGTGGTACAACAGGTGATAACTGTGGGGGATGAGTTGATGGAAGAATTTAAAGTCCAGTAGTTACACAGAGGCAGAATAGATAGGCTTCCCTCAACAGAGGAGTTTTCAGGGGTTGCCTAAAGGTGGACAGAGTAGGAGATAGTCGTACAGATTGAGGTAGAGCGTTCCAGAGGATGGGAGAGGCTCTTGAGAACGAGCATGTAATGAGGAGACAAGTGAACTAGAGAGCAGGAGGTCTTGGGAGGAGCAGAGAGGACGGTTTGGTTTATATATTGAGTCGAGATCGGTGATGGCTTTGTATGATGTTTTAGTATTTTACATTTAATACACTGAAGCAAATGAAGGGATTGGCAGAGCCCTGATGATGAAATGCGTTGAGAATACCGCTACTTGCATATGGAATGAACTCAGAAAATGAAGCAAATTAATGGCATTTAATTGATACATTGTATTCATGTATACAAGTATGATTTATGGCCATACATGCACTTATAGGGGGCCATTTAGCGTGCGCTGCGGTTCGGCCTCAGCGCGGTTATACAGTGCATCCGGAAAGTATTTAGAGCTTCACATTTTTCACATTTTATGTTACAGCCTTATGCCAAAATGGATTAAATTAATTATTTCCCTTAAAATTATACAAACAATACCCCATAATGACAACATGAAAGAAGTTTGTTTTGAAATCTTTGCAAATTTATTAAAAATGAAAAAAGGAAAAAATCCCATGTACATAAATATTCACAGCCTTCGACATGACACTCAAAATTGAGCACAGGTGCCTCCTGTATCCACTGATCATTCTTGAGATGTTTCTACAACTTGATTGGAGTCCACCTGTGGTAAATTCAGTAGATTGGACATGATTTGGAAAGGCACACACCTATCTATATAAGGTCCCACAGTTAACAGTGCATGTCAGAGCACAAACCAAGCCATGAGGTCCAAGGAATTGTCTGTAGACCTCGGAGACAGGATTGTATATGTAATGTCTGCAGCATTGAAGGTCCCGATGAGCACAGTGGCATTCATCTGTAAATGGAAGAAGTTCGGAACCACCAGGACTCTTCCTAGAGCGGGCCGCCCCGCCAAACTGACTTTGGGGCTTTAGTCAGGGAGGTGGCCAAGAACCCCCGATGGTCACTCTGACAGAGCTCCAGCGTTTCTCTGTGGAGAGAGGAGAACCTTCCAGAAGAACAACCATCTCTGCAGCACTCCACCAATCAGACCTGTATGGTAGAGTGGCCAGACGGAAGCCACTCCTCAGTAAAAGGCACATGACAACCACCCTGGAGTTTGCCAAAAGGCACCTGAAGGACTCTCAGACCATGAGAAACAAAATCCTCTGGTCTCATGAAACAAAGATTGAACTCTATGGCATGAATGGCAAGCCTCATGGTCTGGAGGAAACCAGGCACCGCTCATCACCTGGCCAATACCATCCCAACAGTGAAGCATGGTGGTGGCAGCATCATGCTGTGGGGATGTTTTTCAGTGGCAGGAACTGGTAGACTAGTCGGCATCAAGGGAAAGATGAATGCAGCAATGTACAGAGACCGCCTTGATTAAAACCTGCTCCAGAGCGCTTTGGACCTCAAACTGGGGTGAAAGTTCATCTTCCAACAGGACAACAACCCTAAGAACACAGCCAGGATAACAAAGGAGTGACTACAGGACAACTCTGTGAATGTTCTTCAGTGGCCCAGCCAGAGCCCAGACTTGAGCCCGATTAAACATCTCTGGAGAGATCTGAAAATGGCTGTGCACCGACACTCCCCATCCAACCTGATGGAGCTTGAGAGGTCCTGCAAAGAAGAATGGGAGAAACTGCCCAAAAATAGGTGTGCCAAGCTTGTAGCATCATACTCAAAAAGACTTGAGGCGCTAGCGCCCGAAAAGAGCCCCTAAAGCACCGCAAAAACGACCAGCGCTTTAGCGCTGTTTTAGGGGTGCTTCAATGTGAATGGGGTCTTAAGGCTGTGATACTTATGTACATGTGATTTTTTTTTTTTTTTTTTTATAAATTTGCAAAGGTTTCAAACAAACTTCTTTCACGTTGTCATTATGGGGGATTGTTTGTAGAATTTTGAGGAAAATAATTAATTTAATCCATTTTGGAATAAGGCTGTAACATAAAAAAATGTGGGGAAAAGTGAAGCGCTGTGAATACTTTCTGAATGCTCTGTATGTGCGGTTTAAGGTGCACTTTCATTGAATTCTATTAGACCGTGTGTTTTCCTGTTGCAACTTTCATGCGCTTTCATAAAATGCCCAGTCTAATAGAAGTGAATGGGACCAAACATAAAGGCATGGGTAAACCACACATACAATCACGCTGCGGCTGCCGCCAAACCGGCATAGGGAATTTTGTCCCATAATTGTGGGTTGTGGTGTCACACCATGCTACAGGGTTATACCATTCTGTGATTCATGCTGGTAATCTCCCCACATCCTAAGTGGCACTCATTGTTATCTCTCTTCCTTTTTGTCAGGACCGGAACATGATTCTCGGGAAGAATGGATTTTTCGTCAATCCTTCGGACTCCGTAGCGGTCATCGCAGCCAATATTTTCAGTATTCCCTACTTCCAGCAGACGGGCGTGCGAGGGCTGGCCAGGAGCATGCCAACCAGCGGAGCTCTGGACCGGTAAAGTGAGGGAAGGGTTCAATCTGTTTAAAGGGAATCATTTTAGAGAGGAACATGGAGGCTGCCATTGGTGGCTTCCCATTCTGCAGATGTTGCCTGGCTGTCATGGTGATCCTTAACCGCTTCTCGACCAGCGCTCGCCGTTTTACGTCGGAAGAATGGCACTGGTGGGCAAAAGGGTGTACAGGTACGTCCCCTTTAAGAAGCGGCGCTGCGGGCGCGCGCGTTCTCCGTGACCGTGGGTCCCGCGGACTCTATGTCCGCCGGGTGCCCGCGACCATGTCACGGAGAGGTAGAACGGGGAGATGCTTTTGTAAACAAGGCATTTCCCCATTCTGCCTAGTGACAGGACAGAGATCTACTGCTCCCTGATCATCGGGAGCAGTGATCGCTGTCGTGTGTTGTAGCCCCTCCCACCCACAGTTAGAATCACTCCCTAGGACACACTTAACCCCTTCATCGCCCCCTAGTGGTTAACCCCTTCCCTGCCAGTCTCATTTACACAGTAATCAGTGCAATTTTATAGCACTGATCACTGTATAAATGACAATGGTCCCAAAATAGTGTCAAGTGTCCAATCTGTCCGCTATAATGTCGCAGTCACGATAAAAATCGCAGATTGCCGCCATTACTAATAATAAAAATGCCATAATGCTATCCCCTATTTCGTAGACGCTATAAATGTTGCGCAAACCAATCAATATACGCTTATTGCGATTTTTTTTTTTTTTTTTTTTTTTTTTACCAAAAATATGTAGAAGAATACAGCCAAAAGTAAAAAAATAATGCTTTTTTGTTTCAAAATTGTCGCTCTTTTTTTGTTTAAAGCGCAAAAAATAAAAAAGGCAGAGGAAGCTCTATTTGTGGGGATAAAAAGGGTGTCAATTTTGTTTGGGTACAACATCGCACAACTTCGCAATTGTCAGTTAAAGCGACGCAGTGCCAAGTCGCAAAAAGTTTTCCGGTCAAGAAGGAGGTAAATCCTTCCGGGGCTGAAGTGGTTAAAGTGGGTGTAAACCCGAAAAATGTTTTTTTTTTTTAATAAGGCTTGCACCTTGTACCGTATAGGATTTCATGTCATCTGTGCCCAGTCTTGCCACAAAGCATTAATTCAGCTCTGAGCAGTTCTTTTATCTTTTTTCAGTGAGATAAAAACTGACACACAGAGAAATAGGAGTCAGTTCTTCCCTCTTGCTGTGACAGACAGGTGATTTCCTTATCTCATGCACAGCCTGAGAGAGGCATTCTGTGTACTTCCCATCCCCCCCCCTCCTTTCTTCTCTAGCTCTCCCAGGATTGGCTGCTCCACACCTCAGCGTGATTAGGCATGCTAAGGTCATGTGGTTACTTTCCTGTCTTTTCACTGGATGTTAGAGATCATAGCAGAAGTTCAGTGTAAGAAATACACAGGAGAAAATGCATATTGACAAGGGGAGTGTAGAGGTGGGCGGGGAGTCTACTAACATTACGACTCCACCCACCGAGCTCCAGACAACAGACCCCGCCCACAGAATCTGCAGTTTTTCGGGTCTCATAACAGACAGAGGGGAGACATTTGACAGGTAGAGGTACATGCAGGAGGCGTGTATATCCTTATAGATAACCCCTATGGCAGTAGTTTAGAAAGCATGAGAGTGGGTTTACATCCACTTTAAGCTTCAGTACTTTTGAGGCAATCAACCAGAATAATTATGCAGATGAGGACTTCTGACTTTTTTTTATTTTCTGACTTTTTTTTTATTTTCTGACTTCCTTGTTCTGTATACTTTGTGCCGGGTTGGTGACTCAAAAGTGGTGAAGCCTAAGGATCACCATCAAAGGCAACTCACATTTCCAAATGGAGATCAGCAATGGCAGCCCCCATATTTCTTTTGGAAAAGATCACTTTTTAAGATTCAGGAAGAAATTTCTGGGAAGAGCTGAATTATCAAATAAGCACCTGAAACAAGGACTGCCTATGTGGTGTCCAAGTCTCCGGTCTGAGTCCCAACCCCCCCCCCCCCCCCCCCCCACACACACACACACACCCAGATACCTGATGGCCGAATAATAAAAAAGAACCTCCGTAAAGATGAAGGAAGCACAGATCCACAGTATTCATGAAGCAAAAGTGGGGAGATCCTTGCGCTGTAGGTCATCAGGTACAACTTCCTCTCCAGCACAGAGATCAGTGAGCAGCACAGTAGTGACATCACCAAATCTCACCCCAAATCTGGGGGGATTAGCAATCAGTGGCAGCAATGCCTTAGGTGATCTCACTCTGTGGATATACAACTATAAGGCTTGAGGCCCAAGCTATTTTTTATAGGTGGAATGTGGTTACAAATGTATATTTATTCAGGGCACTGCTTAACCACTTCAACACCAGGCACTTACCCCCCTTTCTGCCTAAGCCAATTTTCTGTTTTCAGCACTGTCACTTTTTAAATGGCAGTTGCGCGGTCATGCTACGCTGTACCCAAACAAAATTTTTATCATTTTGTTCCCACAAATAGAGATTTATTTTGGTGGTATTTGATCACCTCTGCAGGTTTTTATTTTTTGCTAAACACATAAAAAATTACCGAACATTTTGAAAAAAATTTTTTTTCTCTGTTTCTGTTATAAAATTTTGTAAAATAGTAGGTTTTCTCCTTCACCGATGGGCACTGATAAGCTGCAATGACGGGCACTGATAAGGTGGCACTGATGAGGTGGCACTAATAGGCACTGGTAGGTGGCGCTGATGGGTGGCACTGATATGCAGCACTAATGGGCATTGATAGGTGGCACTGATAGGCGACACTGATGGGCACTGAAAGGCTGCACTGATGGGTACTTATGAGTGGCACTGATAGGTGGCACTGATAGGCAGCACTGATGGCACTGGCAGGCATTGTTAATGGGCACTGATTGGCAGCTGCCTGGGCACTGATTGGCAGCTGCCTGGGCACTGATTGGCAGCTGCCTGGGCACTGATTAGCATATCCCTGGTGGTCTAGGGTGGCATACCTGGTAGGCTTCCTTTATGGCAATCCCTGTTGGTCCTGGCGGCATCCCTGGTGGTCCTGGCGGGCATCCGCGGAGGGGGGGCTGCGCTGATAAACAATCAGCACAGACCCCCCCTGTCTGGAGGGCCACCGGTCGGCTCTCCTCTACTCGTGTCAGAAACGAGTGAGGAAAAGCCGATAAACGGCTCTTCCTGTTTACCACGTGATCAGCCCTGTCCAATCACTGCTGATCACGATGTAAAGGGCCTCCGTCAGAGGCTCTTTACCGAGATCGGTGATGCGGTGTGTCAGACTGACACGCCGCACCACTGATCGCCGAGCGACCGCAGCTTATCCTGCTGGATGTCATATGATGCCCAGTCAGGATAACTGAACCCTCGCCCCGCTGTCATTTTGCATAGGCCGGGGGGAAGTGGTTAAGCACAATCGGCATTGCTTAGATGTTTCCTTTTAAGCTAACAAAATCTTAGAGTAACTCCACTTTTGTTGAGAGAAAAAAAAAAACATTCCCCTCTGGGTGATCTCTGTACATTGCAAGAATTTTACCAAACTTTGTTGCAGATTCCTACCTTTTGTTATTATGAAGAAATAGCTGTCTGTGTCCATGTGCAGAGTAAATGTGAATGGGAGTGACTTTATAGTCCTCAATCAGCTGCTGCACCTGCAGGGCTCTGAGGAAAGTGGTGGGGCCTGCATTGCTTTTTTAGATGAGATTTCCCTTTTTGGGGAGTATCTCACCAAAAATAATAATTTTTGTTGCAGGGGATGCTCAAAAAATGATTAGCATATTTAGTGCAGACTTCTGGGGAAATCAGTCAGCCAATCACACAAGCAGGAAATGACATTTCTGGGTGGCGTTCTGTATACCATCTGTGTAAAGAACGCCTCCAGGTAGCCATAGTGTTTTTTACATAAAACTACAGAGCTGCAGATTGAAAAAGAAAAGCAATTTAATAAAATTTAGTTAAAATATGATTGTGTTGCAATTGTATACGCTATATCAGGGATATGCAATTAGCGGACCTCCAGCTGTTGCAGAACTACAAGTCCCATGAGGCATAGCAAGACTCTGACACCCACAAGCCTGACACCCAGAGGCAGAGGCATGATGGGACTTGTAGTTTTGCAACAGCTGGAGGTCCGCTAGTTGCATATCCCCACGCTATATTATTATTATTATTATTCGTTTTTTGTTTTTGTTTTTTGCTTTTAGTTTTTCCCCACGAAAGTGGAGTTACCCTTTAAATTTTTTGGTTCAGGTCCACTGTGAAGCAAAGGGAGTAGATGGGGAAACATGAGAATATTACTCAAGCTCTGTTCTACCCTCCTCTTCCTCCTAAAGACTGTTTGCCAGGTTTATATCCCTAAACAATTTTTATAGAGTTGTAAAGTTAATTTTTCTTTTTCCATTAAAATATTACAAAGTGGGGCTTGCGCCCTCCATCCATTCTGTTTTTATGATATCTTGTATAATTTGATGTATTACACTCCCTTTATACTCCATAAAAATTTTATTAAGAAAAAAAATGACCATTCCATTTCCAAATGATCAAAGGAAAAGGAGTCGGCCCCCACAGCGCTGATATTCGAGTTTTGAGCGGATGATGAGAGATTTAATCCTGTCCTGACCTTTACATCTCTCTTTAGGGCTTTGGAAGAGAAATTCCAAAATGTGATTTCCCAGCCCTGCTTGTCTATTGTAGTCGTGACCCCGGGATGCTTATTTCTCATGTTTCCTAGCTGTGCGACAGTTAAGATCTCAGCATTTCTATATTAGCGGTCATTTTAAAGTGCAAGTTCACCTTTAGGAAGACTTTCATTAAATCTCCCATATAATTCTATATACCAGTGGTCTCCAAACTGCTGCCCTTTGCTCGATTTTCTCTGGCCCTTGGGGCATTATTCTCCCCACTGTCAGCAACAATGGGGCATAATTCCTGGCACTGAGGCTGCATTCACACCTGAGCATAGCGGGGGTTTTTTGCGCGACTTGCGTGTTTGTATGCATCGTTTTTGGCGTTTTTTTTTATTATTAGCCGATAGGGAAAACTATTATCTGTTGCATCATTTGTTGTTAGGTATTTCAGCTTTTTTTCCCTCCTCCTCCTCCTTCTTTCTTCTTTCTTCCTTCCTTCTTCTTCCTTCTTTCTTCTTCTTTCTTCTTCCTTCTTCTTTCTTTCTTCTTCTTCTTTCTTCTTCTTCTTCTTCTTCTTCTTCTTCTTCTTCTTCCTTCTTCCTTCTTCCTTCTTCCTTCTTCCTTCTTCCTTCTTCCTTCTTCCTTCTTCCTTCTTCCTTCTTCTTCCTTCTTCTTCTTCTTCCTTCTTCTTCTTCTTCCTTCTTCTTCTTCTTCCTTCTTCTTCTTCTTCTTCCTTCTTCTTCTTCTTCTTCCTTCTTCTTCTTCTTCTTCCTTCTTCTTCTTCCTCCTTCTTCTTCTTCTTCTTCTTCCTCCTTCTTCCTCCTCCTTCTTCTTTCTTCTTCTTCTTTCTTCTTCTTCTTTCTTCTTCTTCTTTCTTCTTCTTCTTTCTTCTTTCTTCTTCTTTCCTCCTTCTTCTTCTTCCTCCTTCTTCTTCTTCCTCCTTCTTCTTCTCCTCCTGCTTTTCCTTTTCTTCCTCCTCCTTCCTTCTTCTTCTCCTCCTGCTTTTCCTTTTCCTCCTTCTCCTCCTGCTTTTCCTTTTCCTCCTTCTTCCTTCTTCTTCTCCTCCTGCTTTTCCTTTTCCTCCTTCTTCTCCTTTTACTCTTCTTCTTCTCCCTTCTCCCTTCTTATTTTATTATTATAATGTTTTTTTGTTGGGGTAAGAGTTCAGTTTAAGTTTAGAGTTATTTATTATTTTATTTATTATTCTATGAATAATACAAAATTAATAAATAAATGTAACATAAGTACACAAATGAAAATCATAAATAAAAAAATTAATTCAATAAATGAATACTAAATAACAATAAAATAATTAATTAATCCTTACCCCTTTAAAAAAAATAAAAATAATAATTATAATAAATAACCACCCTAACACAAAATAAATTATTAATGTATTTTTTTTTGTTCCAGTTTGAATGCTTATATTATTATTAATTCTAATAATAAATATTTAATATTTTTTAAGGTTAGAGGTTAATTATTATTAATGTATTATTACATATTAATTTATCTTACGATGATTTTTAGTTATTTGTGTATTTATTTTACATTTATCTGTTCATTATATGATTACTATTTTATTTCTTAAATTTTTCATTTGAGCAGAAAATCACGCGAATACGCACAGAAACGCACGAATGGAGCGTTTCCATTAATTTCTATGAGAATAGAAACGTGCCAAAAAACACCCAAATCGCCTCGATTTGAGCGACAAAGAAAGCTCCAGAACTTGTTTGCGCTTCAGGCGACATGGAGTGGAGATGTGAACCAACTCCATAGAGAATCATTGATTTTTTATTTTATTTTTTCCCTCCTCCGGCGTTTTTGAGCTTCAAGCTACAAAACGCTCAGGTGTGAATGCAGACTGACACAGACAATGGGGCACTAGCCCTCTCAATGACACCAATGATCGGGCACTACAGTGAGAGAAAAAAGTATTTGATCCCCTGCTGATTTTGTACGTTTGCCCACTGACAAAGAAATACAGTCAGGTCCATAAATATTGGGACATCAACACAATTCTAATCTTTTTGGCTCTATACACCACCATAATGGATTTGAAATGGAACAAACAAGATGTGCTTTAACTGCAGACGTTCAGCTTTAATTTGAGGGTATTTACATCCAAATCAGGTGAACGGTGTAGGAATTACAACAGTTTGTATATGTGCCTCCCACTTTTTAAGGGACCAAAAGTAATGGGACAATTGGCTGCTCAGCTGTTCCATGTCCAGGTGTGTGTTATTCCCTCATTATCCCATTTACAAGGTGCAGATAAAAGGTCCAGAGTTCATTTCATGTGTGCTATTTGCATTTGGAATCTGCTGCTGTCAACTCTCAATATGAGATCCAAAGAGCTGTCACTATCAGTGAAGCAAGCCATCATTGGGCTGAAAAAACAAAACAAACCCATCAGAGAGATAGCAAAAACATTAGGTGTGGCCAAATCAACTGTTTGGAACATCCTTAAAAAGAAAGAATGCACCGGTGAGCTCAGCAACACCAAAAGACCCGGAAGACCACGGAAAACAACTGTGGTGGATGACCGAAGAATTCATTCCTTGGTGAAGAAAACACCCTTCACAACAGTTGGCCACATCAAGAACACTCTCCAGGAGGTAGGTGTATGTGTGTCAAAGTCAACAATCAAGAGAAGACTTCACCAGAGTGAATACAGAGGGTTCACCACAAGATGTAAACCATTGGTAAGCCTCAAAAACAGGAAGGCCAGATTAGAGTTTTCCTAACAACATCTAAAAAAGCCTTCACAGTTCTGGAACAACCTCCTATGGACAGATGAGACCAAGATCAACTTGTACCAGAGTGATGGGAAGAGAAGAGTATGGAGAAGGAAAGGAACTGCTCATGATCCAAAGCATACCACCTCATCTGTGAAGCATGGTGGTGGTAGTGTCATGGCGTGGGCATGTATGGCTGCCAATAGAACTGGTTCTCTTGTATTTATTGATGATGTGACTGCTGTCAAAAGCAGCAGGATGAATTCTGAAGTGTTTCGGACAATATTATCTGCTCATATTCAGCAAAATGCTTCAGAACTCATTGGACGGCGCTTCACGGTGCAGATGGACAATGACCCGAAGCATACTGCGAGGCACCCAAAGAGTTTTTTAAGGGAAAGGAGTGGAATGTTATGCAATGGCCAAGTCAATCACCTGACCTGATTCCGATTGAGTATCCATTTCACTTGCTGAAGACAAAACTGAAGGGAAAATGCCCCAAGAACAAGCAGGAACTGAAGACAGTTGCAGTAGAGGCCTGGCAGAGCATCACCAGCGATGAAACCCAGCGTCTGGTGATGTCTATGCGTTCCAGACTTCAGGCTGTAATTGACTGAAAAGGATTTGCAACCAAGTATTAAAAAGTGAAAGTTTGATGGATTATTGTTAATCTGTCCCATTACTTCTGGTCCCTTAAAAAGTGGGAGTCACATATACAAACTGTTGTAATGTAGTTCACCTGATTTGGATGTAAATACCTTCAAATAAAAGCTGAAAGTCTGCAGTTAAAGCACATCTTGTTCGTTTCATTTCAAAACCATTGTGGTGGTGTATAGAGCCAAAAAGATGAGAATTGTGTCGATGTCCCAATATTTATGGACCTGACTGTAAATGATCGGTCTATAATTTTAATGGTCGGAAAAACGCATTTCACATAATGTATAAATTGATTTGCATTTTAATGAGTGAAATAAGTATTTAATCCACTATCAATCGGCAAGATTTCTGGCTCCCAGGTGTCTTCTATACAAGAGCTGAAATTAGGAGCACTCTCTTAACCACTTCAGCCCCGGAAGGATTTACCCCCTTCCTGACCAGAGCACTTTTTACAATTTGGCACTGCGTCGCTTTAACTGCTAATTGCGCGGTCATGCAATGCTGTACCCAAACAAAATTTGCGTCCTTTTCTTCCCACAAATAGAGCTTTCTTTTGATGGTATTTGATCACCTCTGCGGTTTTTATTTTTTGCACTATAAACGGAAAAAGACTGAAAATTTTGAAAGAAATTTATATTTTCTACTTTTTGTTATAAAAAAAATCCAATAAACTCAATTTTAGTCATACATTTAGGCCAAAATGTATTCGGCCACATGTCTTTGGTAAAAAAAAATGTCAATAAGTGTATATTTATTGGTTTGCGCAAAAGTTATAGCGCCTACAAACTAGGGTACATTTTCTGGAATTTACACAGCTTTTAGTTTATGACTGCCTATGTCATTTCTTGAGGTGCTAAAATGGCAGGGCAGTACAAAACCCCCACAAATGACCCCATTTTGGAAAGTAGACACCCCAAGGAAATTGCTGAGAGGCATGTTGAGCCCATTAAATATTAAATTTTTTTTGTCCCAAGTGATTGAATAATGGTTAAAAAAAAAAAAAAAAAAAAAATTTACAAAAAGTTGTCACTAAATGATATATTGCTCACACAGGCCATGGTTATATGTGGAATTGCACCCCAAAATACATTTTCTGGATATTTTTGTTGTTCTGTCTCTCACTGTTAAAATAATGCGACCGTTAAAATTATAGACTGATCATTTCTTTGTCAGTGGGCAAATGTACAAAATCAGCAGGGGGTCAAATACTTTTTCCCCTCACTGTATTCCTCCCACTGACACCAATGACGGGGCACTATTCCTTCCACTGGCACCAATAATGGGGCACTATTCCTTCCACTGGCACCAATGATGGGGCACTATTCCTTCCACTGGCACCAATTAAGGGGCACTATTTCTTCCACTGGCACCAATGATCTAACATTACGCCTCCCGCTAAGCCCAAAAATGGGGTTCTAAACATGGAACAGGATATAGTCAAAAGCTATGATACAAGAGATGGTCAAAGACTGTGGCCATTGTACAGGAGATGGTCAGAGACTGCAGACATGATACAGGAGATGGTCAGAGACTGCAGACATGATACAGGAGATGGTCAGAGACTGCAGGTATGATACAAGAGATGATCAGAGACTGTGGGCATGATATATGACTGGGGTCTCCAAACATTTTAAACAAAGGGGCAGTTTATTGTCCTTAAGACTTTAGGGGGGCCGGATTGTGGCCAGTGATGGTAAAAAATAATAAACATTGCCACAGGATTGGTGGTCAGTTACATAGCATCTTTGGTCAGTAGGAGGAGGAATGGTGTCCCATCATTGGTATTCCTGGGAGGGATAGTGTCCCATCATTGGTATTCCTGGGAGGGATAGTGCCCCATCCTTGGTATTCCTAAGACTGATAGTGTCCCATCCTTGGTATTCCTGGGAGGGATAGTGCCCCATCCTTGGTATTCCTGGGAGGGATAGTGCCCCATCCTTGGTATTCCTGGGAGGGATAGTGCCCCATCCTTGGTATTCCTGGGAGGGATAGTGCCCCATCCTTGGTATTCCTGGGAGGGATAGTGCCCCATCCTTGGTATTCCTGGGAGGGATAGTGCCCCATCCTTGGTATTCCTGGGAGGGATAGTGCCCCATCCTTGGTATTCCTGGGAGGGATAGTGCCCCATCATTGGTATTCCTGGGAGGAATAGTGCCCCATCATTGGTATTCCTGGGAGGAATAGTGCCCCATCATTGGTATTCCTGGGAGGAATAGTATCCCATCATTGGTATTCCTGGGAGGAATAGTGTCCCATCATTGGTATTCCTGGGAGGAATAAGTGCCCCATCATTGGTATTCCTAGGAGGCATAGTGTCCCATCATTGGAATTCCTGGGAGGCATAGTGTCCCATCATTGGTATTCCTGGGAGGCATAGTGTCCCATCATTGGTATTCCTGGGAGGCATAGTGTCCCATCATTGGTATTCCTGGGAGGCATAGTGTCCCATCATTGGTATTCCTGGGAGGGATAGTGTCCCATCATTGGTATTCCTGGGAGGAATAGTGCCCCATCATTGGTATTCCTGGGAGGAATAGTGCCCCATCATTTTTATTCCTGGGAGGAATAGTGCCCCATCATTTTTATTCCTGGGAGGAATAGTGCCCCATCATTGGTATTCCTAGGAGGGATATTGTCCCATCATTGGTGTCAGTGGGAGGAATAGTGTCCCATCATCGGTATTCCTGGGAGGAATAGTGTCCCATCATTGGTATTCCTGGGAGGAATAGTGTCCCATCATTGGTATTCCTGGGAGGAATAGTGTCCCATCATTGGTATTCCTGGGAGGAATAGTGTCCCATCATTGGTATTCCTGGGAGGAATAGTGTCCCATCATTGGTATTCCTGGGAGGAATAGTGTCCCATCATTGGTATTCCTGGGAGGAATAGTGTCCCATCATTGGTATTCCTGGGGGGAATAGTGTCCCATCATTGGTATTCCTGGGAGGAATAGTGTCCCATCATTGGTATTCCTAGGAGGGATAGTGTCCCATCATTGGTGTCAGTGGGAGGAATAGTGTCCCATCATCGGTATTCCTGGGAGGAATAGTGTCCCATCATTGGTATTCCTAGGAGGAATAGTGTCCCATCATTGGTATTCCTGGGAGGAATAGTGTCCCATCATTGGTATTCCTGGGAGGAATAGTGTCCCATCATTGGTATTCCTGGGAGGAATAGTGTCCCATCATTGGTATTCCTGGGGGGAATAGTGTCCCATCATTGGTATTCCTGGGAGGAATAGTGTCCCATCATTGGTATTCCTAGGAGGGATAGTGTCCCATCATTGGTATTCCTAGGAGGGATAGTGTCCCATCATTGGTATTCCTAGGAGGGATAGTGTCCCATCATTGGTATTCCTGGGAGGGATAGTGCCCCAAGGGCTAGATAAAGGCCAACAAAGGGCCGCAGTTTGGAGACCACTGATATAGGAGATGTCAGATACTGTGAACATGATACATGAGTTATTGGAGATTAGGGAAATCTTAGATAAGACTGCTAGAAATCACTACAATAACAGGGCACTAGGGACACTACAATAACATGGCACTAGGGAAACACAGATTGGTGACTGCAAGGGTCCAAGGGCTGTTTGAAATGTGTTAAATGGCCGCATGTGGCCCCCAGTTCACAGGTTGGGCACCAGAACTCTAAAGGGTTACAGTGTAACTTTAATTTTGAATTAATGGAAATAAAATAAGTGTGTGTCCAATTAATAGAAGAATAAAAGAACGGTACATAACAGTAACTCCGCCAGCGGATCTTTTTACAAGGCCGATCCTTGTCCACTCTCCGTCCTGTGATCCTCCCCCGGGACTCAGGAAAAACACATTTTTTCACCGATGATTAATGCTTCTCACTTGCATATGAATTAAACAATGTAATCCCAGCCACTAAAAACACATGAGGTCAGAACAGTGCATACCATAAAATATTAAAATCTAGATTAAAATTATAAAATAAACTTTGCTCTCCTCTTTGCACCCCCGTCCTCGGCTCTGTCTTGGCAACAAGCTGCAAACAAAAAGCTCCAAAGCCTTTTTAGATGTGCAATTCCATAAAAGTTTTAGAAAGTGGACGTGTTTATTGCGTGATGTGTAGGTCTGCGCGTCCAACTCCTACAATTAAATTATATGAACTTAAAAAAAAAAAAAAGTCGGATCCTTTTAAAAAGGGACGAGGCGCTCTTAAAATATCCAGTGAAGTGTGAAAACCTTAATCCGGTGTTTTTATTGCGATATTTTTTTTTTTTTTGTCTTTTTAAGAGTGGCAAAAGCTACAAAGATCGCCTTATACGAGACGCCGACCGGGTGGAAATTCTTCGGGAACTTGATGGACGCCAATAAGCTGTCGCTGTGTGGCGAGGAGAGTTTTGGAACAGGTCAGTAAAATAATGAACACACTTTTTAAGTTTAAAGTGAACCTGTCCTGGGAGAAAGATGGTGGCCATTTTTAAATTTTTTTTTTTGGCTGCCAGGGCCGTTTTTGCCATTTGTTTTGCACAGATTTCCAAAATCATTTCAGGCCTGAAGAATAACCCCCCCAAATATTACATACACTATATTACCAAAAGTATTGGGACACCTGTCTTTACATGCACATAAACTTTAATGGTATCCCAGTCTTATGCCCCGCACACACGGTCGGATTTTCCGACGGAAAATGTGTGATAGGACCCTGTTGTCGGAAATTCCGACCGTGTGTAGGCTCCATCACACATTTTCCATCGGAATTTCCGACACACAAAGTTTGAGAGCAGGCTATAAAATTTTCCGACAACAAAATCCGTTGTCGGAATTTCCGATCGTGTGCGCACAAATCCGACGCACAAAGTGCCACGCATGCTCAGAATAAATAAAGAGAGGAAAGCTATTGGCTACTGCCCCGTTTAAAGTCCCGACGTACGTGTTTTACGTCACCGCGTTCAGAACGATCGGATTTTCCAACAACTTTGTGTGACCGTGTGTATGCAAGACAAGTTTGAACCAAATCCATGCATTTTGTTGTCGGAATGTCCGATCGTGTGTACAGGGCATTAGTCCGTAGGGTTTAATATTGAGTTAAGTAGGGGTACCACTTACAATTTTTACATATTTGTGATTTTACTTTTATTGTAATTTTTGGACTTGTATCAATTTAACACTTTTGATGATTGCATTGCAATATCAGCACTTTATTATTGCTTATTTGCACAATTTTGTATCCATACATAATATGGTGTTTTGCACTTTGTTGCATTTTTGCACTTTACTTGCTATTTATATAGTATCATTTTGATCTTTTACAATTCATATAGTATTGATTTTCAAATTTTTTTTTGCATTTCAGCTATTGGGATTTTTTTGCACACTGTTTTTGTTTTTTAATTTGTAGTATGTACACAATAAGGTATATAATTATTTACAAGATTACATGTCATTTTATTTATATGTGTGTATATATGTGTATATGTGTGTGTGTGTGTATATATGTGTGTGTGTGTGTGTATATATATATATATATATATATATATATATATATATATATATATATATATATATATATATATATATATATATATATATACCGTATTTATCGGCGTATAACACGGTGGGAATTTTAAGGAAAAAAACTTTTAGGAGGAAAGTTTAAGGAAAAAAACTTACATTTAAATGTCCATCAATGCAGCCTTGTCAGTGTCCATCTGTAGTGTTGTCCCTGATTGCAGCCTTGTCCCCCATTGCAGCCTTGTTAGTGTCCATCTGTAGTCTGTGCATCTTTGAAAATGGCGCCGCCGTTCTCGGCCGCTTTCGGCCATTCTCGGACGCTTTCGGCCGCTCTCGGACGCACTCGGCTTTCGGCGGCTCCCGCGGGACTGCGAGAGGCGCCGAGAATGGCCGAAAGCCGCCGAGAGCCGCCGAGAATTGCCGAAGGCGAGCAAGAGCCGCCGATAATGGCCGAAAGCGGGCGAGAACGGCGGCGCCATTTTCAAAGCCGCCGAGAAAAGCTAAAACCTGCTGAGAGCGGCCGAAAAGCTTACAATCGGCAGGGGATCGACGTATAACACGCACCCACGATTTTCCCCTGATTTTCAGGGGGGAAAAGTGCGTGTTATACGCCGATAAATACGGTATATTATGGTTGCGATGACCGCCGGCCACGAGCGATCGCGGGCACGAGAGGCAGAACAGGGACGTGTGTGTGTGTGTGTGTGTGTGTGTGTGTGTGTGTGTGTGTGTGTGTAAACACACAAATTGCAATGTGTCCGATGTGTCCGCCATAATGTCGCAGTCACGATAAAAATCGCATATTGCTGCCATTACTAAGAAAAAATAATAATAATAATAATAAAAATGCCATAAAACTATCCCCTATTTTGTAGACGCTATAACTTTTGCGCAAACCAATCAACATAGGCTTATTGCGATTTTTTTTTTTTTTTACCAAAAATATGTAGAAGAATACACATCCGCCTAAACTGAGAAAAAAATAGCTTTTTTTTAAAAAAAATTGGGATGTTTATTATAGCAAAAAGTAAAAAATATTGATTTTTTTTTTTTTTTTCAAAATTGTCGCTCTTTTTTTGTTTATAGCGCAAAAAATAAAAACCGCAGAGGCGATCAAATACCACCAAGAGAAAGCTCTATTTGTGGGAAAAAAAGGACGTCAATTTTTGTTCGGGTGCAACATCGCACGACCGTGCAATTGTCAGTTAAAGCGACACAGTGCCGAATCGCAAAAAATGGCCTGGTCATTCAGCAGCCAAATCTTCCGGGGCTGAAGTGGTTAATCAGGGCTGAAGGTGTCACTGATGGGCCCGTTAGGGAGAACACATTTCTTTTTACACAACATCTTCCAGTAATCCATTTGTGTCAAATTGTGTGTGTGTGTTATTTTCTCGGGTAACTATGCGTCTGAGTATAACCGCAGTCTTTTTATGAGGCCAAACCCTCCACTAATTAGCCGTGTAATCTGCCAGGACATATATTCATGTAAAATTGCATAAACATTGGAGTGCAGATTGAAGGAACATAAAATGATATTTATAGAGAAGTTCTAGCAGAACTCATACTTTAGGTCTGGCACGGAATCAGAGAAAACTATTTTTTTCTTATTTTTTTTTTTTTTTTTTTTACTTTTTTTTCTTTTTTTTTTTTTTTTTTATTCTGCAAATGTAACATAGAAGTTTTTCTGGGGAAATAGAGGGACTTTCCAAGCGACTAACCACACTCCTCCCGCTCTGCGCAGACCTTTATTTTAGATGCTGAGTTTTTTGTTTGGCGGCTGAATTTGGGCCAGTTTATTTTTTTTATTCTTTATTCTATTTGAGCGAAGTACAAATTCCATTCAGACTTTTATATGGATGTCTATGGAAGCCAAACATTGGATGTGAGCGGCCGCACGCTTCCAGTCCATAGAGGAGCAGGGAATGTATTCGGGGAGGTCGGTCGCCTCCTAAGTACGCAATAAATGATTTCCTGCAGCAGATCGGTGGCCAATTGTCCAATAAACCAAATTAACAAAAAAAAAATTCTGCAGAATTTGCAGAATAAAAAAAAAATCAAAAAATTGCAGGATAAAAAAAAAAAAAGTTTGTGCCAACTTTGAGAGAGCCTTGTAAAAAGAAAAAAAAAGAAAAAAATAGTTCTCTCTGATCAAGCACTACTTGATCTGTATTATTGCAATGGTCATATTAACAAATATGTAAACCCAACATTTACATATTCCTGATATGTGGGCTGCTGTACCATGTACTTGTATGAAAAAGTATCCTGTTCTCTTTGTATTTCTTCTTTTATGTGAAATCTCTGGTGTTCCTGTCAGTCCCTCTGCTTTCCTATTAAAAACTGACCACACTAGTTATGAGAGCACTATTCGTTTTCCTTAAACAAGAGATGCATACAATTTTTAGTAAATTTTTGTCTCCTTTGTGTCAAAACCAACATGGTTAAAACATTTTTTTTTTTTCAATGAACATTTAAATAGGGTCGGATCACATCAGGGAAAAAGATGGTCTCTGGGCCGTTCTCGCCTGGTTATCCATCATTGCTACCCGCAAACAGAGTGTAGAAGACATCCTAAAAGACCATTGGCAGAAATTCGGGCGAAATTTCTTCACCAGGTAAAAAAATAGTTCTCCATAATTTGGTCTTGGTGCAAAAAAATTGTTGTTGAGCTTAACTTTCGGGAAATATTCTCTATTGGGGATGAGCAAGAAGTCAACAACATTGATTTAGAAACAATCGCAATCAAATTTTGCCACGCTCACTATTTAGGGAAAATTTGCCCTAAAAAAATAAAAAATAAAACATGGGTTTGTCTATTAAAGTGAAACTTCACTCTCCCAATCAACATTGAAAATTGTTATTCCTTATGCTGCTAGCATTAGTAAATAGATAGATCGGAAAGTATATTATATGTACGGTAGTTGTTTTAAACCTTTTTTTTTTTTTTTTACATTTCATCAGTTACTTCCGGGTTTCTTGCCTAGGCAAATGATGTCATACATCCCAGAAGTTTTGAGGGGGAGGGGTTAACTGCAGAGAGGGGGGGGGGGTACAATTGCAGTGTTAATAATGGGATACAATTGCAGTGTTAATAATGGGATACAATTGCAGTGTTAATAATGAAATACAATTGCAGTGTTAATAATGAGATACAATTGCAGTGTTAATAATGAGATACAATTGCAGTGTTAATAATGAGATACAATTGCAGTGTTAATGATGAGATACAATTGCAGTGTTAATGATGAGATACAATTGCAGTGTTAATGATGAGATACAATTGCAGTGTTAATGATGAGATACAATTGCAGTGTTAATGATGAGATACAATTGCAGTGTTAATGATGAGATACAATTGCAGTGTTAATAATGAGATACAATTGCAGTGTTAATGATGAGATACAATTGCAGTGTTAATGATGAGATACAATTGCAGTGTTAATGATGAGATACAATTGCAGTGTTAATGATGAGATACAATTGCAGTGTTAATGATGAGATACAATTGCAGTGTTAATAATGAGATACAATTGCAGTGTTAATAATGAGATACAATTGCAGTGTTAATGATGAGATACAATTGCAGTGTTAATGATGAGATACAATTGCAGTGTTAATGATGAGATACAATTGCAGTGTTAATGATGAGATACAATTGCAGTGTTAATGATGAGATACAATTGCAGTGTTAATGATGAGATACAATTGCAGTGTTAATGATGAGATACAATTGCAGTGTTAATAATGAGATACAATTGCAGTGTTAATAATGAGATACAATTGCAGTATTAATAATGAGATACAATTGCAGTGTTAATAATGAGATACAATTGCAGTGTTAATAATGAGATACAATTGCAGTGTTCGTAATCCAATACAATTACATTATTAAATGCTAGACACAATTACTATATTGTCAGATACAATTATAGAATTATAATAAGTATTTTACATTTTTTTAAATTACTTTTCACATTTTCATCTATCAGCCTATAATAAAAACCCTGAGTATTTATTTAAAACATGCATCCAAATAAAATAAAACCTTATATGTCTTTTTAAAACAATGTGAAAGTTATTTAGGTGCGCAAATTATAGTTAACTGTTTTGTTTAGATAACCAACTCCTACTGATGCTACTAAATTAGTAGATCAATGGCCTCTAGTCTAGAAAGGGAGACGGTAAAGTAGGTGAACTCTTTCCTATTTTAGCGCAACTACATTCTTTATTACAGTACAGATTTGCAATTTAATTAATATTGTTGATCTCTACAGCCTGTCCGGCACTGAGATCTAGAATGCTTAAAGAGTTCTCCATTTAGGTGGGTAGATGCTTACCTCGTTAATTGGCAAGACTGAAAAGAGTTGCCTCATATATCACATCCAGAAGATTTTTTGAACATTTGGAGATTTTATTTTTCTATTACTTTACATCTGGGTTGGTCAACCGGTCATCCTCTGGTGTATACCTGAGGATTTGCTGAAGCAACCCAGTATGTCCCACCCAGAAGCACCATTCCCTACAGAGCCTCTACTGTTCTGCAGGTACGACTATGAGGAGGTCGACTCCGAAGGCGCCAACAAGATGATGAAGGACCTGGAAGCAGTCATGTTTGACCGATCCTTTATCGGACAGAAATTAGCGGTTGGCGACAAAGTTTACACTGTTGAAAAAGCTGATAACTTTGAATACAGCGACCCTGTTGATGGAAGCATTTCAAGAAACCAGGTGGGACTGCCATAGCGGCTGTGGTAGGAAAATCAGAATTATCCAGATTTTAGTCTTGCATTTATCTACGTGTGTGTGTGTCCCTCTTATTCCACTGAGACCCAATAGCAGAATGTGGGTGCCGCTCAGGTATGAGGTGAAGTCCAAGTTACCCCTGCACTGGCTGGCTTAGTGGAGAGGAGCTTGTCCAAGCTGCAGCAATGTCAATGAGAGAAGTCCATATGCCGCACATCAAGCAGCAGACCCATGTATGGAGAGGTAAATGGCAGCCTCAGCCTGGGTTCCGACCAGGCCATGCCCCAATATGTTTCGCTCCGCTCTTGGCAGAACGCACCACCTTGGAGGCATGGCTTCGGGGGAAGCCACCTTGGAGGCATGGCTTGGTCGGAGCCTGGGCTGAGGCTGCCATTCATCTCTCCACACAATGGGTCTGCTGTTTGATGTGCGGCATATGGACATCTCCCCTTGACATTGCCTCTTCTTCCACTGCTGTACTTATCTTCTCTTCCTGACGGTCCTCCCGTCCTGGCGCAGTCTATGTTCTGGTGTTGGGTTATTCGTTAAGGTCATTTCTTTGTGACATCAATTTTTTTGTTGTCTCTCTTCTCAGGGATTAAGGCTCATCTTCACCGATGGCTCCCGTATCATCTTTCGACTCAGTGGAACCGGCAGTGCCGGAGCAACTATCAGGTTATATATAGACAGCTATGAAAAGGATGCCCCCAAAATATACCAAGATCCTCAGGTAAATCCATTGTTGAGATGGCTCGGTTTTCCACTATGCTAGAACATTCATGGTATTCTTGTCAAGCTACTCTCCAGTTATCACAAGTTAGTATTTTTTAGATCAGACTTTCTCAGCCTTTTTGCCCCAAAGGAACACTTAAAATAATTTTCAGGTCCCAGAGATCCACCTCCCCCCACCCACCCCCTTCCTCCTTCACTTGGGCAATCCGACCAGATCCACCTGTAATTTTTTAGGTGGACCTGATTGGAAGATCCATGCATTCCTATGGACAGGCGGTTGTAAACGGACTTACACTATATTGTCAAAAGTATTGGGACGCCTGCCTTTACACGGACATGAACTTTAATGGCATCCCAGTCTTAGTCCGTAGGGTTCGATATTGAGTTGGCCCACCTTTTGCAGCTATAACAGCTTCAACTCTTCTGGGAAGGATGTCCACAAGGTTTAGGAGTGTGTCTATGGGAATGTTTGATTCATAAAGATATGGATGAGCGATTTTGGGGTGGAGGAACTTGACTGGCCTGCACAGAGTCATGGCCTCCACCCAATACAACACCTTTGGGATGAATTAGAGCAGAGACTGGGAGCCAGGACTTCTCGTTCAACATCAGTGCCTGACCTCACAAATGCTCTTCTGGAGAAATGGTCAAACATTCCCATAGACACACTCCTAAACCTTGTGGACAACCTTCCCAGAAGAGTTGAAGCTGTTATAGCTGCAAAGGGTGGGCCAACTCAATATTGAACCCTACGGGCTAAGACTGGGATGCCATTAAAGTTCATGTGCGTGCAAAGGCAGGTGTCACAATACTATTGTGTATGTCTGTTTACACCCACCTATCTCCGAGTTCAATTTGGTTTGCAAAAAAAAAAAAAAAACTAGGTGTGATCTGTCCTCTTTTGTTTGGGCGGTTTGGATCAGGGAAAGTCGGGTGTAAATGGTCAGCTGGTTTATTCCCAGCTGCCCATAGAGCAAAGCGGGCTCTGTTTGCTACCGCTCTGCAGAGTGCGTCATTTGCCCGCTCCTGCGCCAACCAGCAGAAGATTTGTGAGCCAATTCCCTGCAGTTCGGAACAGAATCCACCCCGTGAGAATAAATTGTATAAATGTGGGAATACATTGTGGTGTTTGTTATATGCATTTGTCTGTAGTACATCAAAATATAAAATATTTTTTAAAAAATTAAATTTATTTATATGTATACAGATATTGTGTATAACAATATAATACATTCAAATTTAAAAATGATTTATGCCAAAGGAAAGCCTTGCCTGCTCCCCAAGAAACCAGAATAAACAGTTTTTGTTATGCACTTTTGCTTCTAGATTGAATCGGAAATTAAATTATTTTTGCAAGAAATAGTATTGCACATAATATGTAGGCAGGTGTAGTCTGTATTCTCCACTGCAGATGGCACTGGACCTCAGCGGCAATGCAGAGGGGAGAGAAAGGGAAGAGAGACATGGTTTCTCTATGACTTCCTTGGCCACACAGGGCAGTGATCCTGTTGGATGCTCTGGTCCCATGTGACCCGGGTGGCCATCTTGGGTCAAGCAGAGTCTATTTACATCCTAAGTTTTTAAGATGGGAATGAGGGACACCTATTCGCAAAAGTATGTAGGCATAGGACACACCCCCTGTCACGCCCCCTTAAAGGAGAGATATGCCAAAAAAAAAATTGTTAAACCCACAAGTACTTTTTTTTTACAACTCCTATTCCGTTTTACTGGCTTTTGAAATTTACAAATGCAGCAATTCAGAAATTGGATGAAAGGTTTAGCACTGGGAAACACTTTTTGTGTATTTTATATACAACTATATAGTTTAGACCAAAATGAGGGACAAATGAGGAGGAAAGAGGGACAGAGGGACAGTTGGGAGCTAAGTTTTTAGGAATCTGACCTCTGGTTTTGGCACGCTTCATGCGAGTGGCTAAAGTAGGGACAGGTTCTCCCCGTCTGGCAGGGACAGGGCTAACGATAAGGATAGGTAAAAATTTCTCTGGTCCAGAATGGGTATACAGGTTTGTGATCTGAAATGGTTAATTCCAGCCTCAAAAAATGTACCAAAAAAAAACATCCACATTATTTTAAATTTCACCACTTGATTGCATTTAATTTCTTTACAATATGATCGCTATTTAAACCTCATTTACCACCTACTGTGGTGGCTTAAGGAATTCTGAGCTCTTCCAAATCCACAAAGCATTAATTTTCTCAGTTTCTAGCTGAATCCTACAGGGTGGCTCATCGCAGGACATGAAATTTTACCAAGCTTTTCATTCCTAATTTCTTCTTCGGTCTGTTGCCAAGATATTGTCTCCTGCATGTTGGCCAAACTAAATTCCTCTTTTTTTACCTTTCTGTCCACGATAGCAGTTTCCTTTGTCTACAGGTAGCTCTGGCACAAAGAATTTCTGTAGTGGAATGCAGAAAAAAAAAAAAGTTTTTATTACAATAAATAATATAGTAATACTAAATATATTACATTACATTATTATGCCTTATAATAATTTATATAAATAATAAAAAAATAAATATATATATATATATATATATATATATATATATATATATAATAGAGAGAGAGAGATCTAGATAGATAGATGGATAGATATAGATAGATAGATTGATATAGAGATATAACTAGATAGATAGATAGAGATATAACTAGATAGATAGATAGATATAGAGATATAACTAGATAGATATAGATAGATAGATCATATCTATCCATCTATCTATGATTACTATGCCTTATAATTTATATATATATATATATATATATATATATATATATATATATATATATATATATATATATATATATATATATATATATATATATATATATATATATATATCTATACATACATATCTATCTATAATATAATCTCTATAGATATATACAATTTTATAGATATACAGTATCTCACAAAAGTTGAGTACACACCTCACATTTTTGTAAATAGTTTATTCTATCTTTTCATGTGACAACACTGAAGAAATGACACTTTGCTACAATGTAAAGTAGTGAGTGTACAGCTTGTATAACAGATGGATTTTCCTAATTTGCTGACATAGCAAAAAAAAGAAATAGAAGCAATAATAAAAATAAATGTAATAATTATGATTGGTACATACATCTACAGTATCTCACAAAAGTAAGTACACCCCTTACATTTTTTGTAAATATTTTCTTCTATCTTTTCATGTGACAACACTGAAGAAATTACACTTTGCTACAATGTAAAGTAGTGAGTGTACAGCTTGTATAACAGTGTACATTTGCTGTCCCCTCAAAATAACTCAACACACAGCCATTAATGTCTAAACCGCTGGCAACAAAAGTGAGTACACCCCTAAGTGAAAATGTCCAAATTGGGCCCAAAGTGTCAATATTTTGTGTGGCCACCATTATTTTCCAGCACTGCCTTAACCCTCTTGGGCATGGAGGTCACCAGAGCTTCACAGGTTGCCAATGGAGTCCTCTTCCCCTCCTCCATGATGACATCACAGAGCTGGTGGATGTTAGAGACCTTGCGCTCCTCCACCTTCCATTTTGAGGATGTCCCACAGATGCTCAATAGGGTTTAGGTCTGGAGACATGCTTGGCCAGTCTATCACATTTACCCTCAGCTACTTTAGCAAGGCAGTGGTTGTCTTGGAGGTGTGTTTGGGGTTGTTATCATGTTGGAATACTGCCCTGCGGCCCAGTCTCTGAAGGGAGGGGATCATGCTCTGCTTCAGTATGTCACAGTACATGTTGGCATTCATGGTTCCCTCAATGATCTGTAGCTCTCCAGTGCCGGCAGCACTCATGCAGCCCCAGACCATGACACTCCCACCACCATGCTTGACTGTAGACAAGACACACTTGTCTTTGTACTCCTCACCTGGTTGCTGCCACACACTTGACACCATCTGAACCAAATAAGTTAATTTTGGTCTCATCAGACCACAGGACATGGTTCCAGTAATCCATGTCCTTAGTCTGCTTGTCTTCAGCAAACTGTTTGTGGGCTTTCTTATGCATCATCTTTAGAACAGGCTTCCTTCTGGGACGAAAGCCATGCAGACAAATTTGATGCAATGTGCGGCGTATGGTCTGAGCATGATGTTGAGCATGTGCACCCAATGTCTTTGGTCGACCATGGTGAGGCCTGTTCTGAGTGGAACCTGTCCTTATGGTCTTGGCCACCGGGCTGCAGCTCAGTTTCAGGGTCTTGGCAATCTTCTTATAGCCTAGGTCATCTATATGTAGAGCAACGATTGTTTTTTTTCAGATCCTCAGAGTTCTTTGCCATGAGGTGCCATGTATCTATACATACATATCTATCTATAATATAATCTCTATAGATATATACAATTTTATAGATATACAGTATCTCACAAAAGTTGAGTACACACCTCACATTTTTGTAAATAGTTTATTCTATCTTTTCATGTGACAACACTGAAGAAATGACACTTTGCTACAATGTAAAGTAGTGAGTGTACAGCTTGTATAACAGTGTAAATTTGCTGTCCCCTCAAAATAACTCAACACACAGCCATTAATGTCTAAACCGCTGGCAACAAAAGTCAGTACACCCCTAAATGAAAATGTCCCAAATTGGGCCCAAATAGCCATTTTCCCTTCCCTGGTGTCATGTGACTTGTTTGTGTTACAAGGTCTCAGGTGTGAATGGGGAGCAGGTGTGTTAAATTTGGTGTTATCGCTCTCACTCTCTTATACTGGTCACTGGAAGTTCAACATGGCACCTCATGGCAAAGAACTCTGAGGATCTGAAAAAAAACAATCGTTGCTCTACATATAGATGACCTAGGCTATAAGAAGATTGCCAAGACCCTGAAACTGAGCTGCAGCCCGGTGGCCAAGACCATAAGGACAGGTTCCACTCAGAACAGGCCTCACCATGGTCGACCAAAGACATTGGGTGCACATGCTCAACATCATGCTCAGACCATACGCCGCACATTGCATCAAATTTGTCTGCATGGCTTTCGTCCCAGAAGGAAGCCTGTTCTAAAGATGATGCATAAGAAAGCCCACAAACAGTTTGCTGAAGACAAGCAGACTAAGGACATGGATTACTGGAACCATGTCCTGTGGTCTGATGAGACCAAAATTAACTTATTTGGTTCAGATGGTGTCAAGTGTGTGGCAGCAACCAGGTGAGGAGTACAAAGACAAGTGTGTCTTGTCTACAGTCAAGCATGGTGGTGGGAGTGTCATGGTCTGGGGCTGCATGAGTGCTGCCGGCACTGGAGAGCTACAGATCATTGAGGGATCCATGAATGCCAACATGTACTGTGACATACTGAAGCAGAGCATGATCCCCTCCCTTCAGAGACTGGGCCGCAGGGCAGTATTCCAACATGATAACAACCCCAAACACACCTCCAAGACAACCACTGCCTTGCTAAAGTAGCTGAGGGTAAATGTGATAGACTGGCCAAGCATGTCTCCAGACCTAAACCCTATTGAGCATCTGTGGGACATCCTCAAAATGGAAGGTGGAGGAGCGCAAGGTCTCTAACATCCACCAGCTCTGTGATGTCATCATGGAGGAGGGGAAGAGGACTCCATTGGCAACCTGTGAAGCTCTGGTGACCTCCATGCCCAAGAGGGTTAAGGCAGTGCTGGAAAATAATGGTGGCCACACAAAATATTGACACTTTGGGCCCAATTTGGACATTTTCACTTAGGGGTGTACTCACTTTTGTTGCCAGCGGTTTAGACATTAATGGCTGTGTGTTGAGTTATTTTGAGGGGACAGCAAATGTACACTGTTATACAAGCTGTACACTCACTACTTTACATTGTAGCAAAGTGTAATTTCTTCAGTGTTGTCACATGAAAAGATAGAAGAAAATATTTACAAAAAATGTAAGGGGTGTACTTACTTTTGTGAGATACTGTAGATGTATGTACCAATCATAATTATTACATTTATTTTTATTATTGCTTCTATTTCTTTTTTTTGCTATGTCAGCAAATTAGGAAAATCCATCTAATTCTAACACTATAAAATGGTTCTAAGTGGTATGAAAAGTTGCGTTCCTCATTTGTACTGCACAGGGGTCTGGCTAAACATTGTGCAGGTGCAGGAAGCAGACGCCCGTTTTGTAATACTGCCCGTTAGTGTCACCTCTGTGTACACAGCTGCGAGCGCCCCTACCTGCTGCGGGTCCCAGTCGTTTTCCCACATCCTGTCCTAAAATGTTATTAGACCTGGATAAGAATATTTGTGCAGCTCTATGACATCTTTTTAGTCATTCATTAAATTAGATTTGAGTAAACAAGAAAAAAAATCCCTGACTCGGGCATTTTCCAGCCGTATGATGTGTATTTACCTGCAGATTTTCTTTAGATTATAACGTAACTTTCTCTGAAATATGATGGAAGTCCGGCTGAAAATGGAGGTTAAAGAAGAATTCAGTCAAACTTTATTTTTTATCCCTGTATCAGATGATGAAGCATTTCATGTTTTCATTTTTAGAGTGCATTCAAAAGAGATCTCTTCTTGGTAACCTCTTCCCACCAATGCAACGTATAGTATCTCACAAAAGTGAGTACACCCCTCACATTTTTGTAAATATTTTCTTCTATCTTTTCATGTGACAACACTGAAGAAATTACACTTTGCTACAATGTAAAGTAGTGAGTGTACAGCTTGTATAACAGTGTAAATTTGCTGTCCCCTCAAAATAACTCAACACACAGCCATTAATGTCTGAACCGCTGGCAACAAAAGTGAGTACACTCCTAAGTGAAAATGTCCAAATTGGGACCAAAATTTCAATATTTTGTGTGGCCACCATTATTTTCCAGCACTATCTTAACCCTCTTGGGCATGGAGTTCACCAGAGCTTCACAGGTTGCCTCTTCCACTCCTCCATGACGACATCACGGAGCTGGTGGATGTTAGAGACCTTGCGCCTTCCGTTTGAGGATGTCCCACAGATGCTCAATAGGGTTTAGGTCTGGAGACATGCTTGGCCAGTCCATCACCTTTACCCTCAGCTTCTTTAGCAAGGCAGTGGTCGTCTTGGAGGTGTGTTTGGGGTCGTTATCATGTTGGAATACTGCCCTGCGGCCCAGTCCCCGGAGGGAGGGGATCTTGCTCTGCTTCAGTATGTCACAGTACATGTTGGCATTCATGGTTCCCTCAATGATCTGTAGCTCCCCAGTGCCGGCAGCACTCATACAGCCCCAGACCATGACACTCCCACCACCATGCTTGACTGTAGGCAAGACAAACTTGTCTTTGTACTCCTCACCTGGTTGTCACCACACATGCTTGACACCATCTGAACCAAATAAGTTTATCTTGGTCTCATCAGACCACAGGACATGGTTCCAGTAATCCATGTCCTTAGTCTGCTTGTCTTCAGCAAACTGTTTGCGGCTTTCTTGTGCATCATCTTTAGAAGAGGCTTCCTTCTGGGATGACAGCCATGCAGACCAATTTGATGCAGTGTGCGGCGTATGGTCTGAGCACTGACAGGCTGACCCCCCACCCCTACAACCTCTGCAGCAATGCTGGCAGCACTCATACGTCTATTTCCCAAAGACAACCTCTGGATATGACGCTGAGCATGTGCACTCAACTTTTGGCCAACTATGGCGGGGCCTATTCTGAGTGGAACCTGTCCTGTTAAACCGCTGTATGGTCTTGGCCACCGTGCTGCAGCTCAGTTTCAGGGTCTTGGTAATCTTCTTATAGCCTAGACCATCTTTATGTAGAGCAACCATTCTTTTCAGATCCTCAGAGAGTTCTTTGCTTTGAGGTGCCATGTTGAACTTCCAGTGACCAGTATGAGAGAATGAGAGCGATAACACCAAAAGTAACACACCTGCTCCCCATTCACACCTGAGATCTTGTAACATTAATGAGTTACATGACACCGGGGAGGGAAAATGGCTAATTGGGCCCAATTTGGACATTTTCACTTAGGGGTGTACTCACTTTTGTTGCCAGCGGTTTAGACATTAATGGCTGTGTGTTGAGTTATTTTGAGGGGACAGCAAATTTACACTGTTATACAAGCTGTACACTCACTACTTTACATTGTAGCAAAGTGTCATTTCTTCAGTGTTGTCACATGAAAAGATAGAAGAAAATATTTACAAAAACGTGAGGGGTGTACTTACTTTCGTGAGATACTGTATATATGCATCAAGTAGGTTTTAATGCTGGATGTACGCACACATGAATGGGGATGTGGGGAAGAGTGTTGATAATTATTACGTGTAAGAAAGGGTGAGAAGGGTAGGGATAAGTGTTCTAAGCGGGGAAGGGTGGGGATGAGTGTTAATGGGGATAGGTAGAGATGAGTGGTATACATGGGGAAGGGTGGAGATGAGTATTATGAGTGGAGAGGGGTGGGGATGATTGTTTTACGAATGGGGAAGGGTGGGGATGAGCATTATGAATGGGGAAGGGTGGGGATGAGCATTATGAATGGGGAAGGGTGGGGATGAGCATTATGAATGGGGAAGGGTGGGGATGAGCATTATGAATGGGGAAGGGTGGGGATGAGCATTATGAATGGGGAAGGGTGGGGATGAGCATTATGAATGGGGAAGGGTGGGGATAAGTATTATCAGTGGGGAAGGGTAAGGGTAAGTGTTCTAAGCTTGGAAGGGTGGGGATGAGTATAATGAGTGGGGAAGGGTAGGGATGAGTATAATGAGTGGGGAAGGGTAGGGATGAGTGTTATAAATAGACAAGGGTGGGGATAAGTATTAACAGGGGGGAAGGGGGTAGGCATGAGTATTATGAGTGGAGAATGGTGGGGATGAGTGTCATGAGTGGGCAAGGGTGGGGATGAGTGTTATGGGTGGGGAATGGTGGGGATGAGTGTTATGGGTGGGGAATGGTGGGGATGAGTGTTATGGGTGGGGAATAGTGGGGATGAGTGTTATGGGTGGGGAATGGTGGGGATGAGTGTTATGAGTAGGGAATGGTGGGGATGAGTGTTATGGGTGGGGAATGGTGGGGATAAGTGTTATGGGTGGGGAATGGTGGGGATGAGTGTTATGAGTAGGGAATGGTGGGGATGAGTGTTATGAATAGGGAATGGTGGGGATGAGTGTTACGGGTGGGGAATGGTGGGGATGAGTGTTATGAGTAGGGAATGGTGGGGATGAGTGTTATGAGTGGGGAATGGTGGGGATGAGTGTTATGGGTGGGGAATGGTGGGGATGAGTGTTATGGGTGGGGAATGGTGGGGATGAGTGTTATGGGTGGGGAATGGTGGGGATGAGTGTTATGGGTGGGGAATGGTGGGGATGAGTGTTATGAGTGGGGAATGGTGGGGATGAGTGTTATGGGTGGGGAATGGTGGGGATGAGTGTTATGGGTGGGGAATGGTGGGGATGAGTGTTATGGGTGGGGAATGGTGGGGATGAGTGTTATGGGTGGGGAATGGTGGGGATGAGTGTTATGGGTGGGGAATGGTGGGGATGAGTGTTATGGGTGGGGAATGGTGGGGATGAGTGTTATGAGTGGGCAAGGGTGGGGATGAGTGTTATGGGTGGGGAATGGTGGGGATGAGTGTTATGGGTGGGGAATGGTGGGGATGAGTGTTATGGGTGGGGAATGGTGGGGATAAGTGTTATGGGTGGGGAATGGTGGGGATGAGTGTTATGGGTGGGGAATGGTGGGGATGAGTGTTATGGGTGGGGATGAGTGTTATGGGTGGGGAAGCATTAGAACTGTTTTTGTGTTTTTCATTATTGTCTGTGCCATGTTGGACGGCTTTCACCCCATTTCCTTGATGTCAACCGTACAGGAAGTAGGGCCAAATCTCCTCAGTGCCATTGACCGTAGTAAAAATCTGTCAGATAACCTAACCCTTTCCTTAAAAAGCAGAATGATTGGAGTTACACTTGTACCACCCTCTATACATCTCAAATTAGGCCTTCGGTGTAGAGGAAGAGTGACTACTTGGCTACTCTGATAGGAAAGAAGGAACGAAGCAAGAGTGATTTAATCCTATTCATACTATAGAGTGTGTCCTATTACAAGCTGTACAGGCAGAATTGCAGAATCAGAAAAATGGGAGTCCCTCCTCTGGTCAATCACCTATGGGGTTGTTCTTAATTCAAGATCATATTCTAGCCTATTCAAAGCAATGTTGTCAAATGACTCAACAAAAGTGGGGGAAATTGACTTTGTTGCAAAGTCTTTGGTGGTGAATATAAAGTGGCCATTTATTTCTTGGATACAGTGTATGGCTAAAGGTCCGTGGGCACCTGACCTTCAAGCCTATATGAGCTTGTTGGTTATCCCAATTCAAAACCATGAGCCCTTATGGAATTGGCCATACGTTTTGTGGCTATAAGAGCCTTCACTCTTCTAGGAAGGTTTTCTTCAAGATTTTGGAGGGTGTCTGTATGCCCAAGGAACATTTGTGAGGTCAGGTGAGACCTGGATCGCCGTTAGCATTCAAATTCATCCCTGTGGTCTTCAGTAGGGTTAAGGTCAGGGCTCTGAGCAGGACACACGTTCCTTCACACCAAACTTATCAAACCATGTCTTTTATGGAGCTGGCTTTGTACACAGGGGCACAGTCATGGTGGAACAGAAAAGGGCCTTCACCAAATTGTTACTACCGGGTTGTCTACCATGTCTTTGTATGGTGTGCCATTAACGATACCCTCCACTGGAATCATTTGGAGAGCTGTCCATACTTTTGACCATATAGTAGAGTTGCCACCTCATCCCTTTACACCCAAACACCTTTGAATTACACAGGTTCTGAGGCTAATTAAATTGTTTCATGTAACTGAAACCTGGTGTGATCTTCTAATGACGATATGTTGTTCTTTTCTCCTTCACAGGTAATGTTAGGCCCTCTGGTTACAATAGCACTTAAACTGTCCAAGCTGGAAGAGAGGACCGGCCGCACAGCCCCAACGGTCATCACATAAGCTGACGAGGCTTCATAGCAATGGAGAAGATCAATTTTTGTTCACCTGCCCACCTGGTCTGCCCCTCCCCCGTCCTGTCTGTCAATGTAGTGCGTCATTCAGCAATATGTGTGAACTGGGGATAGAAGCAGAAGAAAGTAAATTTATTTGGAAATCAGACTGAGTATTGGATTTTATTTCATGTTTACTGTCTGTTTTATACTTGCAGTGTTGTGCATCAATATTCATTGCAAGGTTAGAAACTGATGCTTGAGATTCCTGGTGGCCAATGCGTGCCTCAAGTTGGGGGCATAAATTACGATATAATGATAATGATCTCTAAATCTTGCATAGCACGTTCCCAATCTCTGACAGTCTATTTAAAGCAGAGCACAGTCTGTGCTCAAATTCATCCCAAAGGTGTTCTATCAGGTTGAGGTCAGGACTCTGTGCATGCCAGTCAAGTTCCTCCACCCCAAACTCACTCATCCATGTCTTAATGGACCTTGCTTTGTGCACTGGTGCGCAGTCATATTGGAACAGGAAGGGGCCATCCCCAAACTGTTCCCACAAAGTTGGGAGCATGAAATTGTCCAAAATGTCTTGGTATGCTGGAACTAAGGGGCCAAGCCAAACCCCTGAAAAACAACCCCACACCATAATCCCCCCTCCACCAAATGATTTGGACCCGTGCACATAGCAAAGTCCATAAAGACATGGATGAGCGAGTTTGGGGTGGAGAAACTTGACTGGCCTGCACAGAGTCCTGACCTCAACCTGATAGAACACCTTTGGAATGAATTAGAGCGCAGACTGCGAGCCAGGCCTTCTCATCCAACATCAGTGCCTGACCTCACAAATTCACTTCTGGAAGAATGGTCAAACATTCCCATAGACACACTCCTAAACCTTGTGGAAAGCCTTCCCAGAAGAGTTGAAGTTGTTACAGCTGCAAAGGATGGGCCAACTCAATATATATAAATATATATATATGTAAAACTAACACCTTCAATATGGAATTTATATGAAGCGAACTATATTCCATTACTTAATGAAATTAAAACAGAAATTTAAAAAATACGACCACTCTCATGGGTGGGACGAATAAAAATGGCCATAATCCCCCAAAAATTTGTACAAATTCCAAATGATGCCAATCGCTCTCCCACAGACATTTTTTTTTAAAACACTAAAAACAATGATCCTAAAGTTAATTTGGCAGAACAAGAAACCTAGATACTATTCTCGATAATGAGTTAAAAGTAAAGCAAACGGGGGATTAGCTGCAATGTAAATAATAAAAAAATCCTGCGAGCTACCCTAAATAAGCCCTAAGCTACAATTCGCATCAGGTATGATTAAAAAAATCCGTGTGAAGGTCAATCAAGTGCCTATACACAGCTGCTATGTATCAATCCCAATCCCATAATGTGTGAAAAACCTGTATAAAAATAGCAAAGAAAATGCAGCGCTGTGCAATAATAGCCTTAATGATAAAAAGGTACTATTACAATAATATCAACACTAAGTATACAAAAAGAGAAGTTAATTTAAAATATGGTATTTTTTCAGTAGTCAGTAGTCTGCTCAAACAAGCATGAAAATTGCTCCCCCGCCATCCTGGCCCCTCCCCTACATGTGACGACACGATTACGTGTCTTCCTCAGGGGGATTAGCTGCGCCTGGTATTAAAAGATATTTTAATGCAGTAATATTAGCATGAATGATAAAATGGACGAATTTAAAGAGTGATAAAAGATGGGTTAAGATGGAAAATACACTAAGTAGAGCAATTAAGTAAGAATATTTGGATACCACAAAAGTATAGAAAGACTTGATAAAAATACACGTGAATTGACTAGGAATGTTTTTTAAAACATGGGATATAATCTATAGACAGGCAAAACGGGAATACAATTCACCGTTAATTTCAATCTGAGGGACACATTTTTTCCCACATGGTAATGGCTTACACTTCGGAAATTGGTTAAAAAATGCACAGCTAAAAGATGTAATAAAAAAAAAAAAAAAAGGGAACATATGTCCAAATCACAAATGAAAGCACAGAAGAGAACTGATATTAAATGAATGGAGATATTTGCAGTTTAAAACATTTTGTGGGAAGCTTGGCGCAACCAATTAGAGATGGGGAGAACGTGAACCCAGTAGAGCAATTATGCCGTCAACATATATACCTTTTTTATGTGCCTTTAAAAGTCCACCCTAGGGGAAACCTTTCTTTATATATACATATATATATATATATATATATATATATATATATATATATATATATATATTATATATATAATGGGATATTTGAGTAGTAGGGAGGAAGATCATGTAGAAAAATTTGCTATGATATGGGACAAGTGGATGGAATTTAAAAAAAACGAAGAAATATACCGAATGCTGGGTAGAATAGGGAGAGAGGGGGAAAAAAATGGGACTGATTGGCACACATGAGATAATGGGGGGAGGGAAGAGAAGAGGGGGGGGGGGTATAGGGTTAATGAAATGTATGCTGTTTTTTTAGGGGAATTTGCTTATTATGGGAAATGTATATGTTTCTTTTTTGTATTTTTTATATACATGGAAAAACAAATAAACTTTAAATATTAAAAAAATAAATCAATCAATAATAAATACTTTTTTTTCTTAAATACCAGTATCTCTGAGGGTAGTCCTCCAAACTAGAACTTCTACTAGAACAAATTAAAAAAAAAATATTTAATAAAAGGGAAAAAAAACTACTGATAGCACATGTAAAATCTGTATTTCTATTACTCTCTCACAAAGGTTCTGCACTATGAGCCATTCAGTAACAGGGCTGTCGGGCTAACTTATTTGAGGCACTGTAAATATAGAGAGGTGGGATTATAACGGTGCTATCAACAGCTAAATCATAACAAATTAAAAAATATAATTTATTTTTATTGATACAAAAAAACAAAAAGCAAACAACAACCAGAATATAGAAAAAATGGTTAGACTCAGTAGTAGAGCATATACAGTACAAATATTGGGCCCAAAAGGAGAAGAAAAAAGTGGTCACAAGTGAGTGTTGATTCCCAACATGTTTCGCCAATGATGGCTTCCTCAGGGGGATAATGTAAGACCACCACAATAATAATCCAGCTCTCTATCAGTCCGGAACCAAAAGATGGAAGGAATTCTGTTACTAAATTGCCTCCCCCAGGTCAGGGAGACAGAGGCAAAGGTAAAAAAAAAGGGCCCTAGCTAGCCGGTGATATAGGGGAGACCATGCACAGTCGCAGGGAGTAAATAAAGACCCAGTATGCTCAAAAATGAAAAATGCATGGGTTTAGGGGCGCCTTGGTACCAATGTAGAGATATATATAGGAGAGTCTAAAAGTTGTTCCAATTCATAGGCGTTCAGCCTAATGAATATTGCACATAGGAACCAAAAGGAATACGGTCGGCCCCTAATGTCCAGCACATTATTTCAGGCACTGTGAGCTGTATGGGGGAGGAGTTTGGGTAACACAGGGAGGGCCAAGTATGATGAGTCTTTATCATTGGGCAATACGCAGGCAGGGTGACACAGGAAGTTTTTACAGCTGCAGGACTAAAGAGCAGTGTCACACCCCCCCCCCCCCCCCCTACAGCTGTTGGTTTAGGCTGGAGTCATAAACCGGATCACATCGATGGATTTCTTCAGTGAATTCACCTGCCAGAGAGTTTCAATTTTAAATTGCTGGAGCATTCAGCGCTGCCAGTTCCATTTACAAAAGCCAACTACAAATACAATATCCCGATCTCACACTAGATGGCGCCACATTCAAAGCTTCGAATAGATCCCTTTTTAGATTTTGCATCATCCAAAAAAAAAGAAAAGTTTAATCACATTGGCCTCTGACCAATTAATTATTAAGATGAAATTGTCTCTCTTCTGGGTTTGCGCAGTTTCTTGGATCCTCTTACAGGGAAGCACGAAACTTGCCCAAATTTTTGGCCGGTAGACACCAGAAGAAAAAGCTTTTGGCGGGGCTCCAGTGCATAATGAAAGGTCTCGGAGCGAACCTAATCCCTTGACTGATGACATCATACGCACATCTAACAGTGCCGTACTGTAGGAGCGTAGACCCCAGTCATTTAAAATGTCATGTTCCAGAAAAAAAAAAAAATCTCTGTACAATTTTTTGGCCTCGGTGAAGGACTTATTAAAGAAGGTTCTATTTAGCGATGGAGAGAGGCCACCTTGTGGAACGCGTGCCCTAATCTGCCCTCTCCGCTTCCACCGCCACCGCCGCTGCTGCTGCTGGGACGCCGAGTCAAATATCAGCTTTTTCTCAAGGATTAGGAATTAGCTGCTGTGAAAGACCTCTATTAATAGAGATGCAGGATTTTTTTTTTTTTTTTTTTTTTTTAAAGAAGCGGAAAAAAAGAATTAAAGGACAACTCTAAAAATCAAAAACATCACGCTTAATAATTGCGCTGTTAAAATTATTATTATACAGGATTTGTATAGAGCGCCAACAGTTTACACAGCGCTTTCCAATATAAAGGGGGACAATACGAATACACAAAATATGACCAATAAAAAAAATTCCTATCTGACACCATTATAACCACCCCCCTCCAAAAAAAATGCATGGAAATCACCGTCCGATGGATCACTTGATTTGGGTGCAAATCGGTGTCGTCATTATAGGTAGACAGGAAGTGAGGGAAAATCTCCCCAACAGGGACACCAACACAAGTTTAGTAGAGCGGGAGGGAGAGTAACAACTTCTGTAAACAATTTGACGAGTATAAGAAATATGATGCAAAGCAATTTCATTCTCAATTCTAACGTTCCAATTATACTTCTTACACATCACAAAAGAAGAAGAAGAAAAAAAGTTTACAATAAAAAATTAAATAAAAAATAAAAGTTAAAAAATTAAATAAAAATAAATTAAATAAAAAAAAATAAAATTCTCAATTCTAACCTTCCAATTATACTTCTTACACAACACAAAAGAAGAAGAAGAAAAAAAGAGTTTCCAATAAAAAATTAAATTAAAAAAAAATAAATTCTTATCATCACATTTAAAAAAAAGATTTTCTAAAATTGAATAGAATAAATTCTATAATATGTCAACTTTTGGTTTTTACATTTCATAAACTTTTTTTTTTCATATAATATGTACAACTTTTGGTTTTTACATTTCATAAACTTTTTTTTATTAGCCTTTTTTTCCCTTAGTTTTAACTATTTATAGAAGTGGAAAAAGAGGAATTTTATTTTAATTTTTTTATAAAAATGTGATGAATAAAAAATAAATTAATTCAATACATATTAAAATATGCAAGTTTAGTTATAACTTTAATAAACCTTTTTTATTGGATTTTTTCCCCTTAATTTTAACGATTTATAGAAGTGGATAAAGAAAAAAAACTTTTTTGTTATAAAAATGTGATGAATAAAAAAAATGAATTCAATATATATTAAAATATACAAGTTTAGTTATAACTTTAATAAACCTTTTTTATTGGATTTTTTTCCCCTTAATTTTAACGATTTATAGAAGTGGATAAAGAGAAAAAAACTTTTTTTATAAAAATGTGATGAATTAAAAAAAAATGTATTTTAATATATATAAAATATACAAGTTTAGTTATAACTTTAATAAACTTTTTTATTGGACTTTTTTCCCTTAGTTTTAACGATTTATAGAAGTGGATAAAGAATTTTTTTTTTTTTATAAAAATGTAAAGAATAAAAAAAAATGAATTCAATATATATAAAATAAAATAGTTTATCAAAGTTATAATTATATTTTATATATATTGAATTAATTTTTTTATTATATATAAAAATCTTCTTTCTTCATTTCTAAAAATAGTTAAAACTAAGTGAAAATAGTCTAATAAAAAAAGTTTATTAAAGTCATAACTAAACTTGTATATTAGACTTTTACCCTTAGATTTAACTATTTATAGAAGTGGAAAAAGAAGATTTTTTTTTTATAAAAATGTTTAAAATAAAAAAAATTAATTCAATATATATAAAATATACAAGTTTAGTTATAACTTTGATAAACTTTTTTATTGGACTTTTTTCCCTTAGTTGTAACGATTTATAGAAGTGGATAAAGAAAAAAATTTTTTTTTAGAAAAATGTGATGAATAAAAAAAAATTTAATTATATATATATTTATATATATAAAAGTTTATTAAAGTTATAACTAAACTTGTATATTTTATATATATATATATTGAATTTAAAAAAAATATTCATCACATTTTTATAAATAAAAAATATTTTTTTCACTTCTATAAATAGTTAAAACTAAGTGAAAATAGTCTAATACAAAAAAAGTTTTTTTTAAGTTATCACTAAACTTGTATATTAGACTTTTCCCCCCTAGTTTTAACTATCTATAGAAGTGGAAAAAAGATTTTTTTTTTTAATATATAATATAATAATAATTTTAAAAAATGAATTCAATATATATAAAATATACAAGTTTAGTTATAACCTTAATAAACTTTTTTCATTGGACTTTTCCCCCTTAGTTTTAATGATTTATAGAAGTGGATAAAGAAAATTTTTTTTTATAAAAATGTGATGAATAAAAAAAAAATGTGATTCAATATATATAAAATAAAAAAGTTTATTAAAGTCATAACTAAACTTGTATATTTTATATATATTGAATTTTAAAAAATGTATTCATCACATTTTTATATATAAAAAAATCGTCTTTTTTCACTTTATAAATAGTTAAAACTAAGTGAAAATAGTCTAATAAAAAAAATGTATTAACATTATAACTAAACTTGTATTTTAGACTTTTTTCCCTTAGTTTTAACTATTTTTTAGAAGTGGAAAAAGAAGATTTTTTTTTTATAAAAATGTGATGAATAGAAAAAAATTAATTCAATATATATAAAATATACAAATTTAGTTATACCTTTCATAAACTATTTTTATTAGACATTTTCCCTTAGTTTTAACTACTTATAGAAGTGGAAAAAAGATTTTTTTTTAATAAAAATGTGATGAATAAAAAAAAAATTAATTCAATATGTATGTATATATATATATATATATATATATATATATATATATATATATATATATATATATATATATATAAATTATACAAGTTGTTTAAACTTTTTTTTATTACACTTTTCTTTCTTAGTTTTAACTATAGAAGTGAAATATATATATATATATATATATATATATATATATATATATATATATATATATATATATATATATATATATATATTTTTTTTATATATGAAAAAAAGAAAAAAAAATTTGATATAAAATATACAAGTTTAGTTATAACTTTTATTAACCTTTTTTTCAGTTTGGAAAAAATGAGGGAAGTGAGTGGCTGTCACCGGGAAAGGAAGCCAAGGTTAGCAAACTAAGTAAATTAACTATTTATAGAAGGGGGAAAAAAAGAAGAAAAAAGTTTAAAGGTTAATAAAAATGCAATGAATAATAATAATAAAAAAATGGATATCAAATATACAAGTTCAGTTAGTGAGGGGAGTAAGTGGTTGTTACCAGAACAGGAAGTCAAGGTGAGCATAAAAATATTATTAGAATTATTTTTATTTTTTAACTTTTTATAGAAAAGTTTTTCACTAAAAATGCAATGAATAAAAACTTTTTTTAAATAAAAAAACTCACTTCTCTGCCTTTTGGGATAAGATCAAGTGTAGTATCTGTTATCAGTTTAATATCTGATACGTCCCCTTTCTGGGGACCATATATTAAATGGATTTTTAGAACAGGGAGATGGAAGACATTGCCCCGTCCACTCCACACGTTGAGCTGGTATTACAGTACCTTCAGGACCGAAGGAGCAAGTAAATAAAAAAAAAAATTGATATCAAATGTACAAAAAAAGGAGACATTTATAAATAAATGAGGGGAGTGAGTGGTTGTTACCAAGACAGGAAGCCAGGGTGAGCAAAAAAAACAATTTTTTTTTTTGTTGTTATAACTCTTTGTCGAAGGGAATACAAGAACAATTTATTTTTTTTCAATAAAAAAATCAATTTTTTTTTTTTTTGCTCTGTTTTTGTTTTGTGTGTTTATTTAATAGTTTAAGACCTGGTAGATCTTATGACAAATGGACGTTTAGATACGACTGTTCATATATTCACTATTCATATATTTACATTAACTGTAACTGAAGAGATATATCTGGTCTGTATAGGTCTGATTTATGAGCACTAGATTTAATTTTATGTGTAGGTTAACCAATTGTTGTGTGTATTTTGGATGATATAAATAAATAAAGAATAATAAAAAATAAAAAAAAAAATCCAATGAATAAAAATCTTTTTGATATAAAATGCACACCTTTAGTTATAACTTAATACACTTTATACCGGGCTTATTCTGGCACTTCTCTCCTTCATGTAAAAATCATCATTTTTTTGCTAGAAAATTACTCAGAACCCCCAAACATTATATGTTTTTTTAGCAGACACCCTAGGGAATAAAATGGCGCTCATTGCAACTTTTTATCTCACGCGGTATTTGCGCAATAATTTTTCAAACGCTTTTTTTGGGAAAAAAAGCGGTTTAATGAATTAAAAAATAACAAAACAGTAAAGTTAGCCTAATTGTTTTGTATAATGTGAAAGATGATGTTACGCCGAGTAAATAGATACCTAACATGTCACTCTTTAAAATTGTGCACAATCACGGAATGGCGCCAAACTTCATTACTTAAAAATCTCCATAGGCGACGCCTTAACATTTTTTACAGGTTACCAGTTTAGAGTTCTAGTGCTAGAATTGTTGCACACGCTCTAACGCATGTGGCGATACCTCACATGTGTGCTTTGAGCGGCGTTTACATATGTGGGTGGGACTTACGCGTACGTTCGCTTCTGAGCGCGAGCTACCGGGGACAGGGGCGTTTTAAATTTTTTTTATTATTTTATTTTTATTTTACTTAATTTTTTTTATTTTTACACTTTTTTTTCCATTTTTTTTGTATCACTTTTATTCCTATTACAAGGAATGTAAACATCCCTTGTAACAGGAATCTATGTGACAGGTCCTCTTTATGGAGAGATGCGGGGTCAATAGGACCCCACATCTCTCCTCCAGGCTGGAAAGCACGAGGTCGAGAAAAAAAAATTCACCGATCTCATGCTGACAGCCGCAATCGTGGCTTCGTTTATTTCCGGGTACCTGGGCGTGACGTCATAACATCGCGCCCGGGCCTCCCACGGTCATAGAGATGACTGGTGACCATATGGTCACCAGTCATCTCTATCGTCAACATCCGGCGCCGGCCGATTCTTTCTCCGGGCCCCCGATGGCACAGGAGAGCCCGGAGAAGCACCAGATGGCGGTGGGAGGGGGGGACGTCCCCTCCCGTTGCCTATAAGAACGATCAAGCGGCGGGACTGCCGCTATGATCATTCTTATCGTGCACAGAATCACCGGCTTCAAAGAATGATATCTAAATGATGCATCTAGCTGCAGGCATCATTCAGATATCACCCCACAAAGTAGAGGACGTCATTTTACTATGGCCGGGTATTGAAGTGGTTTTAAGTTAGGGACAAAAAGGACAAATAAATGAGGGAAGTGAGTGGTTGTCACCAGAACAGAAAGCCAAGGTGAGCAAAAATATTAGAATTATTATTATTTATTTTTTTTAGTTTCAACTATTTATAGAAGGGGGAAAGCGTTTTTAAACAAAAGTGCAATAAATAAAAATACAATTTGATATCAATTGTACAAGTTTATAAGTTTAATAAACATTAATAACTCCTTTTTGTTTAGTTAGGGAAAAAAGAAGACGCCCATAAATGAGGGGAATGAGTGGTTGTCACCAAGATGGGAAGCCAGGGCGAGCAAAAAAAAAATAAAAAATCAATTTTTTTTTTTTTTTTTTTTTTTAGTTTTAAGTATTTATAAGGGGGGAAAATCTAATGAATAAAAAAAATGATAAAATGCACAAAATAAAAATATAAAGGGGACAGGATGCCAAGGTGAGCAAAAAAAATATTATTAGATTTGTTTTTTAGTTTTAACAATTTATAGAAGGGGGGGGGGAGTTTTTAAATAAAAATGCAAGGATTAAAATTTGATATAAAATGTGCAACTTTAGTTGTAACTGTAATAAAGGTTATAATAAGTTATCACTAAAAAAAATAATATATTTTTGCCCACCTCGGCTTGCTGTCCTTACAACCACTCACTTCCTTCCATTTTATTTTATTTTTTTTGATTTTTTATAAATCCTTATCTTTTTATACACGTGTCATGCAGACCACCCTAGGTAACGCCCACAAGTGAAGCTGAGACTCCATAATGAAAAGAACTGAAATCTGTTGGATCCTGGATTTTGTTGTCATCGCATTGGCTGAATTAGCTGCGGCCAAATATCAGCTGTCAGCCTCTGGCCAATGGGCCGCAGGCAGGGAGTTTCCCGAACCCCGATATGACCACATGGCTGCTGCTCATTGGCCCGGGACTGACAGTTGAGTTCTAGATTCTAGAGTTATCCGGAAACCTGGAGCCCGGACCCACGCTCATTCAATATCTTTGGTGTCTATACACGCTTTGACTTTTTTTTTTTTCATCCAATATATCGTCAAGTTGATCGAAATGTTCAAAACTGCAAAAAAAAAAAAAAAATTCAAATAGCTATTACTTCCCTTCCAATCAATTTAGACTTCATATTCGATCGGATTTGATGAATTGATCGGCCAGGGTGGAAAACTATTGATTGTTTGGCATCGATCGGCAGCACTGAGATACTTTGTTTACAGATACAATTGTATTCCAACCGATCAGATTATGAGATTACAGTGTATGCTGGGAAGAGTTGCGATGGATAGACATGTGCCCTGCCGAAAAATTTGTTAGTTTTCGTTTTTGTTCGGATCCAAGGGGAACATCTGAAATGAGGGGGGAAGCTCTGCTGATTTTATCATCCAATGATGTGCAAGCTAAAATGCTGTTTTTTATTTTCCTTGCACTTGTAGTGCAAAGTGGATTTGCCTTTAGTAAATAAACCCCAAAGTGTATATATAGTGTAGATACCGTAGTTTGTGGACTCTATAACTTTCCTACAGACTAAATATTATACACTGATTTGGGTTATTTGCACCAAAGAAATGGAGCTGAATACACTGGGGCCTAAATTTCTAAAGAACGATTGTTTATTTGCAAAATTTTCTAACAGAAAAAAAAAACAAAAAACTTTTTTTCAAAATGTTTGTGTTTTTTTTTTTTGTTTAGCAAAAAATAAAAAACCCAAGTGGTGATTAACTGCTTCAGCCCCAGAAGATTCCCCCCCCCCCCTTCCTGACCAGAGCACTTTTTTGCGATTCGGCACTGCGTCGCTTTAACTGACAATTGTGCGGTCGTGCGACGTTACACATAAACAAAATTGACATCCTTTTTTCCCCACAAATAGAGCTTTCTTTTGGTGGTATTTGATCACCTCTGCAGTTTTTATTTTTTGTGCAATAAACAAAAAAAGAGCGACAATTTAGAAAAAAAAAAAAACGCATTATTTTTTACTTTTTACTATAATAAATATCCCACAAAAATTTATAAAAAACCTAATTTTTTCCTCAGTTTAGGCCGATATATATTCTTCTACATATCTTTGGTAAAAAAAATCGCAATAAGCGTATATTGATTGGTTTGCGCAAAAGTTATAGCGTCTACAAAATAGGGGATAGTTTTATGGCATTTTTATTTTTTTATTTTTTTTTTTACTAGTAATGGCGGCGATCTGTGATTTTTATCGTGACTGCAACATTATGGCGGACACGTCAGACAATTTTGACACATTTTTTGGGACCATTGGCATCAATACAGCGATCAGCGCGATTAAAAATGCATTGATTGCTGTAAAAATGTCACTGGCAGTGAAGGGGTTAACACCGGGGGCGCAGTGAAGGGGTTAAGTGTGTCCTAGTGTGTGTTCTAACTGAAGGGGGAGGGGACTGTGCAGGGGAGATGACAGATCGCTCTTCATTCTCTGTGTATGAACAGACGATCTGTCACTTCTCCCCTCATAAAACCGGAAACTGTGTGTTTAGACACACACATCCCGGTTTGTCCGTGCCTCAGCGGCGATCGCGGGAGCCCGGCGGTGATCGAGACCGACGGGCACTCGCATCGGCTTGTGGGGCGAGCAGGGGGGGCCCCCTAGTGGCCACAGGGCGAAGCGACGTTACATAAGCCGTGTCATTTTGCCGCAGTACAGCGCAGTGCGGCGGCAGGTCGGCATGTGGTTAAATACCACCCAAAGAAAGCTCTATTTGTGTGAAAAAAAAATTGATAATAATTTAGTACAGCGTTGTATGACCGCGCAATTGTCATTCAAAGGGTGACAGTTCTAAAAGCTGAACATTGTCCTGGAAGGGAAGATGGGGAAAGTCCTCGGGATTGAAGTGGTCACTCTGTATCTTCTCTGGACGGATCCTCCAGTCCTCCTCCACATCCCCTCCTCTGATTCTCATACAATGTCGGGGGTCGGGGATCCTCACACCTCGACGTTTGCATGTTAATTCCGTTTAATTCGGCATTAAAGAAATGCTGGGTGCTGGAAGGGAGGGAATTCCACAAACATGGAGATTCTTCACACTGTGTGATATTTACCGACATCCAGCGGGAGAGCCAACAAACATTAGATTGTGTGCTCACCTGACCAAGCATGGGGCCAGCAAACACTCGGCAGTGCTGTGTACGCTCTCTGTGCGCTCAGCATACACTCTGCTAAGGACCATTTACATCTAAACTGGCCATATAAAGGGGCACTCCTCCCCCAGAAGTCAGATTCTGGTCCTCAGCAGATGCTGGATGGTGTGGCTGACCCATACAACATACAGTCTGATTAACCACTTGCCAGCCGGGCCATTTCCTTTTCTTTTTTTTTTGCTAGAAAATCACTTAGAGCTCCCCAACATTTTATATATATATATATATATATATATATATATATATATATATATATATATATAAAATGTTGGGGAGCTCTAAGTGATTTTCTAGCAAAAAAAAAAGAAAAGGAAATGGTGGTCGTTGCAATATTTTATGTCACACTATTTGCGTAGCGGTCTTTCAAATGCAAATCACTTAGAGCTCCCAAACATTATATATATTTTTTTTTATTTTTTTTTGCTAGAAAATCACTTAGAGCAACTCCCAAACTATATATATATATATATATATATATATATATATATATATATATATATATATATATCTTTTTGGCAGAGACCATGTAGAATAAAATAGTGGTCGTTGCAATATTTTATGTCACACTATTTTCGTAGCGGTCTTTTAAATGCAAATCATTTAGAGCTCCCAAACATTACCAAACATTATATATATATATATATATATTTTTTTTTTTTTTTGCTAGAAAATTACTTAGAGCTCCCAAACATTTTTTATATATATATATTTTAGGCGCCGCATTGAAATTTCTATTACAGGTTACCGGTTAAGTGTTACAGAAGAGGTATTGGGCTAGAATTATTGCTCTCGCCTGAACAATTGCAGCGATACCTCACATGTGTGGTTTGAACACCGTTTACATATGCGGGCGCGACTTACACATGCGTTCGCTTCTGCGTGTGTGCTTGAAGGGACGGGCGCTTTAAAAAAAAAAAAAATTCTTATTTATTTTTACTTTTTATTTTTACACTGTCCCTTGAATTTATTTATTTATTTTTTCATCACTTTAATTCCTATTACAAGGAATGTGACCATCCCATAGAAATAAGCATGACAGGTCCTATTTATTGAGGGATCTGGGATCAAAAGGACCCCAAATCTCTTATTAACCTTTTAAAAGCAAAAAAAAAAAAAAAAATGAATATAAAAAAAAAAAAATGAATATAAAAAAAAAAAAAATTTGCCTTTTAAGGGAAAAATAATCCCTTGTGATCCTAGTGATGGTTATCTTTGCCTCACTCGGATTCCTGCCTCGCCATCAGCCGCATCAGATCGGTTCCTGGCTCACCGGGGGCTCTGGTAAGCTCGGGAACCAGCGGGAGGGGGCACCTCCTCCACGGCCTACAAAAGTGACATCACTGTGAATCCAATGCCGGGACATGTCACCGACCACTGTGAAAGGGGCCTTACACTTTAAGAGAGGGTTATACCCTCTGTCAGTTTTATTTTTTTCCGCCATCTGTGTCTCCTTTGGGGAGATTTCCTTTCACTTCCTGTCCCATATCCAAAACAGGAAGTCAGAGGAAATACCTAAAAAATGCGATGTCCCCATTAGAAGATTTCTCCTCTATTCCTGTTCTGACGACAACCCAAAATGTGGGATTTTCACTCACTTTTGGTAACGATGATAAATGGGACAAATAGAGATGGCGAATCTCTAATTATACTTCCGAAATTTCGGATTTATACTATTAAATAATAATAAATAAATGTATATAATTTAATAGTAATAGTTATTATTATTAGTTAGTTATTATTTCACATTTTTGGATTTTCGTTCTTTAGAATTTTCAGGTTTAAATTCTTATTTTCGAATTTTGGAAATTTCGTATTTGCGAATCTTCGGAAAAATTTGTTACACGGGTGTTCGTTAAATCGGATACTTCCTAATTAGGGCTGGGGAAAAAATCGATTTAAATCTTGAATCGAGTTGGGAGGTCAAATCGATTCAAAATGTAAGCAAATCGATTTTTTTAGATTTTTTCACCACGCTGGTCCTGAAGAGCTGCGGGCAGGAGTTTCTAGGCGAGGCCGCGGCTTCGGCCTAGTCCGCGAGGCCGAACGGCGGGGACTAGGCCAAGGCCGTGGCCTCGCCTAAATCACCCTGACATCATCACCCTGACATCATCACTCTGACATCATCACCCAGACATCATCACTCTGACATCATCACTCTGACATCATCACCCAGACATCATCACTCTGACATCATCACCCTGACATCATCACTCTGACATCATCACCCAGACATCATTACCCTGACATCATCACCCAGACATCATCACTCTGACATCATCACCCTGACATCATCACCCAGACATCATCACTCTGACATCATCACCCAGACATCATCACTCTGACATCATCACCCAGACATCATCACTCTGACATCATCACCCAGACATCATCACCCAGACATCATCACTCTGACATCATCACCCTGACATCATCATTCTGACATCATCACCCAGACATCATCACTCTGACATCATCACCCAGACATCATCACCCAGACATCATCACTCTGACATCATCACCCAGACATCATCACCCAGACATCATCACCCAGACATCATCACCCAGACATCATCACTCTGACATCATCACCCAGACATCATCACCCTGACATCATCATTCTGACATCATCACCCAGACATCATCACTCTGACATCATCACCCAGACATCATCACCCAGACATCATCACTCTGACATCATCACCCAGACATCATCACCCAGACATCATCACCCAGACATCATCACCCAGACATCATCATTCTGACATCATCACCCAGACATCATTACCCTGACATCATCATTCTGACATCATCACCCTGATATCATCACGTTGACATTCTTTCTGCTACAATATAACAAGAAAGTGATGAGGAGGGAAAAGAGGAGTCCCGCCCCCAGCCAGGATCCCATCTCCTCCCCACCCAGCAATACAATAGGTTGGACTCGTGTATGCACAACGCCACAGCCAGCGCTTTTCTTTTTTGTGAGAAGCTCACAGTGTGCGGTGAAATCAGAGGAAGCCATTTCAGTCCAGGAGAGGAGCCGCTACAACTGTGCGAGACTGGAGGGAAGTCCGGAGGGAGGAACTCCTGATTGTAAAAGTGACACAACGCTCATTAACACTCATTAATTAACGACGGCAATACCAGTAATTGTTCTCCAAACAAATCCATCCGCAGAGTTTACTCTCCATTATAATGTTTGTTTTTGTTGAAAAGAAGCAATAAAGAGATTTAACTGCCGGTTGCAGCAGCCTGGAAGATCAACCTCTTCATCTCTCAGGACCTCCATGTCCTGATTCCAGGGACCTCACCGATCAATAACAAGGACCGGTCTACACATTAGTGTTCATGTTGGATAAATACATGCTCAGTAATGTGTCCTCTAACAAAAGAACACAGTACTCCCCCCTGACAATGCCTGCTTTAGCTTTTCCCTCCAGAAGGACAGCGCCACCTCTGTTCAGGTATCATCCAGGGTCACCATCTACTTCCTGGGCTGGGAATGCCGACTCAGAGATGACACAGTCATGTAAATCCTGGTGCCTGTGCATTTCTCGGCTGTGTTCACAAATGTCTGACACGGATCAGCCCCCTGATGCGACAAAGTTATGTTGTTGCAGTTTGATCATTGAAGAAGAGGAGATGCTTCCCCCTGCCTACAGATTGCTACAAAGTTACAATGTACAGTCTGATCACTGGAGCAGAGGAGACTGAGGAAATGCTTCTTCCTGCCTGCAGATTACTACAATGTTACAATGTACAGTCTGCAACAAACGTGCACTGCTTATTCCAAACAAAGGAAAGTGAGGGGGGAGAAGGAGAGGTTCAGGAGATCAGAGAGTATATTACAAGGAGGCAGAAAACCCGATTACAGGGCATTACATTACATAGTGGATGTGTATGGATTGTTTTTGAAGGATAAGGACATTGATTGGTGTCTCTGTATCTTATGGTAAAGTGAAGGCCGGGGAGGGGGGGGGGGGGGTCGCTCTTGTTCTAGGAGGACGTCATATGACATCCACCATTCTTGCTGTGAATACTTACCTGTGGGGGCGCCGCTCAGTGATTGGTGGTGGGCTTCATCCCTCAGACACAGCCCATTACCGATCTCGGGAAATAGCCAATGACGAATGTTTTTTATCATGTGATCAGCTGTGTCCAATCACAGCTGATCACATGTAAATAAATGGCCATCAGTGCAGCATATCTGTGCCCGTCAGTGCAGCATATCCATACTCATCAGTGCAGCATATCCGCGCCCATCAGTGCAGCATATCAGTGCCAGTCAGTGCAGCATATCCGCGCCCATCAGTGCAGCATATCAGTGCCAGTCAGTGCAGCATATCCGCGCCCGTCAGTGCAACATATCCACGCCCATCAGTGCAGCATATCCATGACCGTCAGTGCAGCATGTCCATGCCCGTCAGTGCTGCATATCCGTGCCTGTTGTGCTGCATATCCGTGTCCGTCAGTGCTGCATATCCGTGCCCATCAGTGCAGGATATCCGTGCCCGTCAGTGCAGCATATCATACCCATCAGTGCAGCATATCCGCGCCCGACAGTGCAGCATATCCGTGCACGTCATTGCTGCATATCTGTGCCCGTCAATGCTGCATATCTGTGCCCGTCAGTGCAGCATATCCGTGCCCATTAGTGCAGCATATCTTTGCCCATCAGCGCTGCATGTCTGTGCTAGTCAGTGCAGCATATCCGTGCCCATCAGTGCAGCATATCCATGTCCGTCAGTGCAGCATATCCGTGTCCGTCAGTGCAGCATATCCGTGTCCGTCAGTGCAGCATATCTGTGCCCGTCAGTGCAGCATATCTGTGCCCGTCAGTGCAGCATATCGTGCCCGTCAGTGCAGCATATCCGTGCCCGTCAGTGCAGCATATCTGTGCCCGTCAGTGCAGTATATCCGTGCCCATCAGTGCAGCATATCCGTGCCCATCAGTGCAGCATATCTGTGCCCGTCAGTGCAGTATATCCGTGCCCATCAGTGCAGCATATCTGTGCCCGTCAGTGCAGTATATCCGTGCCCGTCAGTGCAGCATATCCATGTTCATCAGTGCAGCATATCCACGCCTGTCAGTGCAGCATATCTGTGCCCGTCAGTGCAGCATATCCGTGCCCGTCAGTGCAGCATATCTGTGCCTGTCAGTGCAGCATATCTGTGCCCGTCAGTGCAGCATATCCGTGCCCGTCAGTGCAGCATATCTGTGCCCGTCAGTGCAGTATATCCGTGCCCGTCAGTGCAGCATATCCGTGTCCGTCAGTGCAGCATATCCGTGTCCGTCAGTGCAGCATATCCGTGCCCATCAGTGCAGCATATCCGTGCCTGTCAGTGCAGCATATCTGTGTTCGTCAGTGCTGCATATCTGTGCCCGTCAGTGCAGTATATCCGTACCTGTCAGTGCAGCATATCTGTGCCCATCAGTGCAGCATTTCTGTGCCCATCAGTGCAGCATATCTGTGCCTGTCAGTGCAGCATATCCATGCCCGTCAGTGCAGCATATCTGTGCCCGTCAGTGCAGTATATCCGTGCCCATCAGTACAGCATATCCGTACCTGTCAGTGCAGTATATCTGTGCCCATCAGTGCAGCATTTCTGTGCCCATCAGTGCAGCATATCTGTGCCCGTCAGTGCAGTATATCCGTGCCCATCAGTGCAGCATATCTGTGCCCGTCAGTGCAGTATATCCGTGCCCGTCAGTGCAGCATATCCATGTCCATCAGTGCAGCATATCCACGCCTGTCAGTGCAGCATATCTGTGCCCGTCAGTGCAGCATATCCGTGCCCGTCAGTGCAGCATATCTGTGCCTGTCAGTGCAGCATATCTGTGCCCGTCAGTGCAGCATATCCGTGCCCGTCAGTGCAGCATATCTGTGCCCGTCAGTGCAGTATATCCGTGCCCGTCAGTGCAGCATATCCGTGTCCGTCAGTGCAGCATATCCGTGTCCGTCAGTGCAGCATATCCGTGCCCATCAGTGCAGCATATCCGTGCCTGTCAGTGCAGCATATCTGTGTTCGTCAGTGCTGCATATCTGTGCCCGTCAGTGCAGTATATCCGTACCTGTCAGTGCAGCATATCTGTGCCCGTCAGTGCAGCATTTCTGTGCCCATCAGTGCAGCATATCTGTGCCTGTCAGTGCAGCATATCCATGCCCGTCAGTGCAGCATATCTGTGCCCGTCAGTGCAGTATATCCGTGCCCATCAGTACAGCATATCCGTACCTGTCAGTGCAGTATATCTGTGCCCATCAGTGCAGCATTTCTGTGCCCATCAGTGCAGCATATCTGTGCCTGTCAGTGCAGCATATCAATGCCCGTCAGTGCAGCATATCCATGCCCGTCAGTGCAGCATATCTGTGCCTGTCAGTGCAGCATATCTGTGCCTGTCAGTGCTGAATATAACAAATGTTTGCTTTTGGGTTTAATTCAACTCATCCAATACAGACGATCACTGGGATAATCGATGGCTAACATCTACAAGACTACACTACGATTTAAGTTGCTGTAACAATCTCGTGTTTCATGATTCAGGATTAGTGGAAGAGAGCAAATAGACTGTTTAAATAAAATTCCAGAACGTCTTTTGCATTCCTTTCTGTCAACTGCTAATCCACAGCAGCTGGAAGATGTGCAGAATCAGGGCAGCTGAAGGGCGAGTTGGTCGGGGTGTGCCATGCCGGGACAGGAACTTGTGGTAGATTGAGAATAGTTTGGAACAATGTTTTTATTATTGTCTGTACCTTCCTGTCCTGGTGACAACCGTTCCCCGATTTCCTGTACAGGTGTCACACCATACACAGAAAGATGAGATTATTTTACATAATACCAAGCACAGTCATATCATATATGTATCATAGGAAACTACAAAAGAATAGTTTACCTATACAATGACTCTATGGCCCAAACTTTTTTTTATTTTTATTTTTATTGTTGGATAGATTGGTGAGGGGTTGGAATCCCTGTCAAGTTTTTGTTGCTTGGTAGAGGATAGAAGCGCCACTTCACATATAAATGTCCCAGAATAAGATTTTATTTACCAGGAAATGCCAACATGTTTCTGGAGTTGCAAAGTTCCTCTTCTTCGGGACTGAATGAGTCTGGACTGAAGTATCAAAAAATGGAGATTTAATACTGAGCTCTGCTGAACTTGAGGGAAGAAAAGCCTCAGTATAACACTTTCTGATACTTCAGTCTAGGCCGAATTTCATGTCCCCATTCTTATCCAGCCCTGAAGAATCTTTGCAACCCTCGAAACGTGTTGGCCATTACTAGTGAATTTTATTAAAATCTTCTTGTGGGCATTTATAGGTGGCATGGGGTTTCTATCCCTTACCTGGTCTTCATGTTCCCTGAGGACCAATTATAAGAGTCTCAGAAAAGTGACTCATAGACACTATATTACTAAAAGTATTGGGACGCCTGCCTTTACACGCACATAAACTTTAATGACATCCCAGTCTTAGTCCGTTGGGTTCAATATTGAGTTGTCTCCGTCCTTTGCAGCTATAACAGCTTCAACTCTTCTGGGAAGGCCGTCCACAAGGTTTAGGAGTGTGTCTATGGGAATGTTTGACCATTCTTCCAGAAGTGCGTTTGTGAGGTCAGGCACTGGTGTTGGACGAGAAGGCCTGTCTCGCAGTCTCCACTCTAATTTATTCTCAAGGTGTTCTATTGGGTTGAGGTCAGGACTCTGTGCAGGCCAGTCAAGTTCCTCCACCCCAAACTCACTCATCCATGTCTTTATGGACCTTGCTTTGTGCACTGGGAACAGGAAGGGGCCATCCCCAAACTGTTCCCACAAAGTTGGGATCATGAAATTGTCCAAAATGTCTTGGTATGCTGACGCCTTAAGAGTTCTGTTCACTGAAACTAAGGGGCCAAGCCCAACCCCTGAAAACCAACCCCCATCTTATTCCCCCCTCCACCAATTGATTTGGACCAGCGCACAAAACAAGGTCCATAAAGATATGGATGAGTGTGTTTGGGGTGAAGGAACTTGACTGTCCTGACATCAACACCTTTGGGATGAATTAGAGCAGAAGCTGCGAGTCAGGCCTTCTCGTCCACATCAGTGCCTGACCTCACAAATGCGCTTCTGGAAGAATGGTCAAACATTCCCATAGACACACTCCTAAACCTTGTGGACAGCCTTCCCAGAAGAGATAAAGCTGTTAAAGCTGCAAAGGGTGGGCCAACTCAATATTGAACCCTACAGACTAAGACTGGGGTGCCATTAAAGTTTATGTGTGTGTAAAAGCAGGCGTCCCAATACTTTTGTAATATAGTGTAGAACAGTGGTTCCTAACCACGAGCCATGGCCTGCTGCCGGGCTGGGCCTCCCTCCACCTGAGCCTCAAGCTAGCTGCAGGTCCCCTAACCTTTCCATAGCCTTCAGCTCCCATAGTGCCACCCAGCCTCCCACAGTGGCTCCCACCTTCCACAGTGCCACCCAGCCTCCCACAGTGCCACCCAGTCTCCCACAGTGGCTCTCACCTCCCACAATGCCACCCAGCCTCCCACAGTGGCTCTCACCTCCCACAATGCCACCCAGCCTTCCATAGTGCCACCCAGCCTCCCACAGTGCCACCCAGTCTCCCACAATGCCACCCAGCCTCCCACAGTGGCTCTCACCTCCCACAATGCCACCCAGCCTTCCATAGTGCCACCCAGCCTCCCACAGTGGCTCCCACCTCCCACAGTGCCACCCAGCCTCACACAGTGCCACCCAGACTTCCATAGTGCCCCCCACCTCCCACAGTGCCACCCAGCCTCACACAGTGCCACCCAGCCTTCCATAGTGCCCCCCACCTCCCACAGTGCCACCCAGCCTCACACAGTGCCACCCAGCCTTCCATAGTGCCCCCCACCTCCCACAGTGCCACCCAGCCTCACACAGTGCCACCCAGCCTTCCATAGTGCCCCCCACCTCCCACAGTACTGTTCATATGGTAGTATGCTGCTATGTTGGTGCCAGGAAAATTGTATTAAATACTTACCATAATTTTCATGTAATTTTACCATAAGTTCCCTTTCCTGTAGCCAAACCATGGCAGCAGAAACGTGTAACAGAAAGTTGTATCAAATACTTACCGTAATTTTCCTTTTCTGTAGCCAATCCATGGCTGAATTCACGTGGTAGTATGCTGCCATGTCGGCACCAGGAATACAGAAAATTGTATCAAATATTTACCATAATTTTCCAGCGCCAATCCATATATGCTGCCATGTTGACGCCAGGAAGAACACTTTGCCTTTGGTTTTCTGCCCCTTTACTCGCGTTACCTGGTCACTATTTCACAATGTAAATTCCGCAAAATAAGCCTACCCACTTCGAAACGCCAAAAAAATATTATCCCCTTAAAGTATTGTCAAAATAATTGCGTTTTCCAATCAGCCAAATGAAATTCACTTTTTTTTAGCCTGTGATAGATGGCGAGGCCAGTTATCAAAAAAACGAGGGCCGGGGATTAAGGTCCCTCAATTGTTTTCACGTGATGCAACGTTAAATCCCATCTTTTGAACTGGATAAAATTTCCTTCTCGTTTCCCATAAAACTTCACAAAAGTTCCAGCGCTCTCAAGTTACACACGGTGACCCAACGAAGCTGCACTTTTCCCCTCTACCAGTCTGCCGAGCTCGAGTAATCAAACCCAGACCGGCGAGCAGCTTTGCCGCGCGGAGAGCTGAGCTTTTTTTTTATTTTTAATTTTTTTTCAGACATATGAACTCCCCGGGGCGGCGAGAATCTCGAGCTCAAGAAATCCTTCAAAACCCAAATGGAAATAAGATAATACATCGGGACTGTGACTTCATCCTCGTTATCAGATGGCGGTCGCTTTTCCGCCTCTGTTTCTGATCAGCGTAAACAGCGCGCTGAGTTATTTATCGTAGACGTCAGCGCGGGGGGGGGGGGGTGCACGGTGCATTACGTGCGCCGGCATATGATTAGAATTTACAGTTCGGGATGATGATGTCGATGGCGTATCTTTTCATTGGGAACAGCCGGCCTTTGATTGTAATTAGAGTTTATTTTCGTTATATTTCCTGCGAACTGAGTTCACGGCTCTTGTGCCACTGGTTACATGTCTTCACTGATGGAACCCCACGATCGCGTGCTGGTTTCGGGAAAGCTTTTAGAAGGCTGGAAAGGTGACAAAGATGAAAAAAATGAAAGATAAAACTAAAATATGTTTATTCAGTGCCAGATCTATCATTAGGCAAGATAGGCTTTTGCCTATGGGCGGCCGAGGTAAATGGGAGGTTATTGGCCACACGTTTTTTCCCATCATGTTTAAAGCTGAACAGATATAAAAGACACATATAAGCATAACTTTGTAATCATAATACATCTTTTAATATATTTTTAACCACTTCAATACTGGGCACTTTCACCCCCTTTCTGCCCAGGCCAATTTTCAGCTTTCAGCGCTGTCACACTTTCAATGACAATTGCGCGGTCATACAACACTGTACACATAGGACATTTTTATCATTTTTTGAGACAAAAAGAGATTTCTTTTGGTGGAATTTAATCACCGCTGGGTTTTTATTTTTTGCTAAACAAATGAAAAAATATCGAAAATAATATTAATAAAATAAAAATGTTTTGCAAATAAGTAATTTTTCTTCTTCACTGATGTGTGCTAATTAGGCTGCACTGATGAGGCTGCATTAATAGGCACTCATAGGCTGCATTGATGAGGCTGCACTAATGGGCATTGATGAGGCTGCCCTGATGTGAACTAATGAGGGTGCACTGATGGCCACTGATGGGCACTGATGAGGCTGCCCTAATGGGCACTGACGAGGCTGCACAGATAGGAACTCATAGGCTGCACTGATGGGCACTGATGAGGCTGCACTAATGGGCACTGATGAGGCTGCACTGATAGGAACTCATAGGCTGCACTGATGAGGCTGCCCTGATGTGAACTAATGAGGGTGCACTGATGGGCACTGAGGAGGCTGCACTAATAGGCACTCATAGGCTGCCCTGATGTGAACTAATGAGGGTGCACTAATGGGCACTGATGGGCACTGATGAGGCTGCACTAATGGGCACTGATGAGGCTGCACTGATAGGAACTCACAGAGGCTGCACTGATGGGCACTGATGAGGCTGCACTGATAGGAACTCACAGGCTGCACTGATGAGGCTGCCCTGATGTGAACTAATGAGGGTGCACTGATGGGCACTGATGAGGCTGCACTAATAGGCACTCATAGGCTGCATTGATGAGGCTGCCCTGTTGTGAACTAATGAGGGTGCACTGATGGGCACTGATGAGGCTGCACTAATGGGCACTGATGAGGCTGCACTGATAGGAACTCATAGGCTGCACTGATGAGGCTGCCCTGATGTGAACTAATGAGGGTGCACTGATGGGCACTGATGAGGCTGCACTAATAGGCGCTCATAGGCTGCACTGATGAGGCTGCCCTGATGTGAACTAATGAGGCTGCACTGATGGGGCAGCACCAGGCCTGGACCGGCCATAGGGCAGATCGGGCATTTGCCCTGTGGGCCGGGGCTGCCAAGTCCATGGCCTATTGATTCCCGGGCCGCACAGCCAGGGGTAAGCGAGACGGCGGTCCGGAGAGAGGGATAACATAGGCCGCACTCGCTGCTCACCTTCCGCTATGCGGCCATGCCTGTGTCTCCTCCAGCTGGCTTCAGGGCTGAGCTGAGTGTCTCTCTCACACACAGCTCAGCGCCAGCGCTGACAGTTTCCCCCTCTCCTTCCGCACGGGTGGGACAGCAGAGAGAGCACATCTGCTCCTCCTCCTCCTGTGGGTGCCCCCTCCCCCACTCCCTGGGGATGTGGGGGCCGGAAGTTTGAACCCAGAATTGGAAAGGTGCTGACAGCCTATGCCTGAGCCTCCATCCTGTGGTGAGTAAGCTCATCCTCTCTCCTGCCCCCCGGTGTATAAACAAATTTAACCCCTTCATGCCAACAGTAGGCAAATACACAGCCTCCCAGCGAGTGGGCCTTAGCGCCGAGCGGGCGCATATTTGCGTACCACACTGCAAACACAGCTGTGCTGAGAGTGTGCGCCCTGCACACTCCCAGCACAATTACCGGCGGCTAGCGGGAAACTCACAATCACTGCTTGCGATCGGGAACTTTCCAATCATGTGACAGCCAATCACAGCGGTCACATGATCATAAACCCCGCCATCCGGCATCAGAAACCCCTTAAAGGGTCGGGAGGCGCCTGCACAAATGGGTTGAAACCGAGTTCCAGTCATTTTCATGTTTATTAAAAGTCAGCAGCTGCAAAAAATGTGGCATGTCAGGGGATCAGGAGTCCTTAAAGCGGAAGTTCCACTTTTGGGTGGAACTCTGCTTTAAGGGGTGCTTTGGTGAGCTGCGCAGATTCTGATGTAAGGGGGGCTGTGCGGACTCTGATGTAAGTGGGGGCTCAGTAGATTGTGATGTAAGGGGGGTTGTGCGGACTTTGATGTAATGGAGCAGGGGGCGGGAGGAGATCTGCACCGTAAGCAGAGCGTAAAAGGAACACTGTGATTAGAGAGAAGGGGGGGGGGGGGGCTGTGATTTCTAGGGTCACTGTAATGTAAAGGCACACTGTGATATAAAGAGGACTGCACTGTGTTTACCTCTTTAGGTACTGTAATCACAGTGTCCCCTTTACATTACAGTGTGGAGGGCCGACTCTGTGAATATCCTGCCCTCGCAAACGCCTACTCCCCTGGTCCCTGGAAAAATTGGCTGCTCAGTCTAAAATGCCCGGGCCTATTTTTTGTCTCAGTCAGGGCCTGGGCAGAACTGATGGGCACTAATGAGTTGGCAGTGATAAGTTGCACTGATGATGTGGCACTGATGGGCACTGATGAGGTTGCACTGATGGGCACTGATGAGGCTGCACTGATGGGCACTGATAGGTGGCACTGATGGACACTTATCTGCACTGATGAGGCTGCCCTGATGGGCACTGATAAGATGCATCGATGATCAGACCACTGATCATCAGTGCCCTGATCATCAGTGTAAACAGTGTGCTGACAGCCTTGCTGGTAACTGGCAAGTCTGTTTACATTGTGATCAGCTATGATTGGCACTTTTCCCTGATCTGTGATCAGCTGTGTCCGAAAGACACAGTAGTCACAGAGCGTGCCCGGGGCACGCTGCAGGGTGCGGGGTTCTGGGAGGACGTCTATGGACGCCTTCCCAGAACTCTGGTACAGCACTGTAACCATCTTTTGGCTATAGCGCGGTATTAAAGTGGTTAAATACAAGCAGTGTAAGTCCCTGAATTTATTATCCTATTGCAGTCCCTATACAGCAGGGTTGGCGTCCGAGAGGAAGAAGCAGCACAAGGAGCCAATCGGTTCATGAGCTGACAAGGAGCATGCTGATAGGAGGAGATAGTAAAGTGACAGAGAGATGAGCGCATCACTGTGCTGCTTCTCCTTTCACTGTCCAGTCAACGGTTGGGGGCTCGTCCGGGATGGCCTGGGCTCAGAGGAAGTGGGTTGAATGATGCTGGCCATCTAACAGCAAAAAAAAGTCTCTGAAATTAAACCTGAATATTGTTGCAAAATCTGGTAGTCATTTAACCTTTGGATGGACTATTAATTTTTTATCTTGTTAGTTTTGGCTGGGCCTTAAATCTCAGCCATAGAATGTGACAAGGCAGATGTTGATTGTCCAAGAACAGGATGGGTGGGTTTGAAAGTTGTTGAAGGCCCCCCCCCCCCCCGTTCTAGGTGCATAATCCCATCTTTGGTGTTAGGAGATCTGCATAGGTGTCAATCCTTTGGGTCACCTGGCTGATGGGTGAATTCATAACTTTCACGCCATCCTGTTCTTGGGCAATCAGCATCTACCTTGACAAATTTCATAGTGATTGGATTAAGGTGCTTGTGCTACCTGTGTGGATATAAATGATGGGGTATTTTCCTGACACTCCTAGGAACCAAAGAAGTGGATAAGCTATGAAACGTCTTCAACATTACAGAACGAGTCCAGCTGAATGTGACCAACTACTACTAGATACTCCATGACCTGGATAGACGAGAACCTTCACAGACGCCCAAAGCACAGCATTGTCCCTTTCACAGTCACCATGCGTGACGGCTCTCAGTTTACTCCTGGGAAGCTAACTCTCGACCCCAGCTGCACACCAGGATTGGTTTCATCAGTCTAATAGATGAAAATTAAAATTTGTCCAAAGCCAAAACCTTTTTACTTTTAGTTTTTCGATAGTGGGTTAAGGGTTAGAACCCCCGGCAGTTTTTATTACTAGCTCTGTTTATCTTGTTGACCATTGTCCATGGGCTGAAAGGAAAAATACAATATTTTCCAATAGGAGAGGTGATTTCCCTCACTTTGTAGAAATTTCCTCTCACTTGTTTTGTGTACAGAACAGGAAGATAAGGTAAATATCCCTAGTGAGACACAGATAATATAAAAAAGAAAAAAAAAAAAAAAGAGTATAGATATACTTGATATTTAAATGAAACTTGTCCGGATAGGAATAAGGTGGCTACCATTGCTGTCCACTGTCTAGCTGACTGTCATTCTCTGACTTCCAGCTTGAGCTATTGAGCTCTGCAAACAATAGACTTTTTATCCGCAGAGCAATATATGCCTGGTCAAATTTTTAAAAGGATACCTACTGGTGGTGATCAATACTAATAATATAAAATATTCATATGCAATACTTCATACTTTTAATTATTTTTTTTAAATGTTATTTCAGGTACTTATATAGCGCCGTCAATTCACGCAGCGCTTTACACACACACATATATATATATATATATATATATATATATATATATATATATATTGTACATTCACAAAAGTCCCTGCCCTCAAGGAGATTACAATCTAAGGTCTCTAACTCACATTCATATACTAGGACCAATTTATTCAAGAGTCAGTTACCTACCAGCATGTCTTTGGAGTGTAGGACGAAACCTATGCAAGCACAGGGAGAACATGCAAACTCCAGGCAGATAGTGCCATGGTTGGGATTCCAATCAGCAACCCTTTTGCTGCCAGGTGAAAGTGCTAACCACTACACCACTGTGCTGCCCCCAATTTAGCTAACAACATTTTTATTTTTCAAAATTTAATAAAGCAATAAAGAGAACAGTCATGGGGACAGGATTGTAAGATTTATTTTGATATTGGGTCTTTGTTAAGCAGTAAAAAACAAGGTCCACTCTGATTGCCCAGGCCCCGCCCCCTTTACAAATCACCTAACGGTAATAATGTAAAATGTATTTGTAAAAAAAGAATTACTGCAAGATTTGCTTTTAGGTGTATCTAAAGCCATTTTTTAACTACTTAAGGACCGAGCTTCTTTTTGAGATCTGTTGTTTACAAGTTAAAATCAGTTTTTTTTTTTGCTAGAAAATTACTTAAAACCCCCAAAGATTATATATTTTTTTCCAGACACCCTAGGGCAGTGATGGCAAACCGTGGCACCCCAGATGTTATGGAACTACATTTTCCATGATGCTCATGTACTCTGCAGTGTAGTCAAGCATCATGGGAAATGTAGTTCCAAAACATCTGGGGTGCCAAGGTTTGCCATCACTGCCCTAGAGAATAAAATGGCGGTCATTGCAATACTTTATGTCACACCGTATTTGCGCAGCGGTCTTACAAACGCAATTTTTTGGGAAAAAATACACTTTTTTTAACAAAAAAAGAAGAAAACAGTAAAATTAGCCCATTTTTTTTTATATTGGGAAAGATAATGTTATGCCAAGTAAATTGATATCCAACATGTCATGCTTCAAAATTGCGCCGGCTCGTGGAATGGCGACAAATTTTGACCCTTAAAAATCTCCATAGGCGATGTTTAAAATTTCTACAGGTTACCAGTTTTGAGTTACAGAGATGATCTTTTGCTAAAATTATTGCTCTCATTCTAACGATCAGGGCGATACCTCACGTGTGTGGTTTGAACACCGTTTTCATACGCGGGCCCGACTTACGTATGCGTTCGCTTTTGTGCGCAAGCCCGGTGGGACGGGGGCATTTAAAAAAAAAAAAACTTATTTATTTAACTTTTTATTTTTACACTGTCCTTTTAAAAAAAAAAATTGGGTCACTTTTATTTCTATTACAAGGAATGTAAACATCCCTTGTAATAGAAAAAAAGCATGATAGGTCCTCTTTAATGTGAGATCTGGGGTAAAAAAGACCTACACTAAAATGCAATAAAAAGAATTCCCCTTTAAGACCATTGGGCGGAGACCACCGGGGCGTGGCGGGAGGGGGGGGCAACTCTCCCGCCGCTGATAAAAGTGACCTTGCGCCGAATCCGCGGCAGAGACCACTTTTATCTGAAAGCAGACCGCCGACTGTTTAAAAGGATACTGCGGTTATGGCAGCTGTCTGCTGCCATACCAACGGCATTCCACGTTAAACAGTCGCCGTATAATAACAGCGGGCGGTCCGCAAATGGTTAAATTATGGTTTTATATTTTTTGAGATTTTTTTTTCTTTTCTTTTTGCTGTCTTTGTCATGTTTAATTAACTTGATTTCCTCTCCCAGAGGCACAAGAGGAAGCATACATACAATTCTGTCCCAGAACCCTAGGACATAGTTAACTCCACCCACAACCTGCCTCACCCAGACCCTGCCCACCTACTGGAGCGGTAAACCCCAAACCCCGCCTCTAATAATACTGGGATTACCAAAGATGCTTCACATGAAAAAGTGGATGAACGCACTGAAATGTATGAAAGTTCCAAAAAAATGTATTGGTGATCTGTCAATACAAAAACATCACAACTACAACAGGCAGGGAGCAGCGTTGAAGCGTTTCACGCTACATGCATTATTATTAAGCACATGTAGTACGAAACGCGTCAGTGCAGTTCCCTGCCTGTTGTAGCTGTGACGTTTTTGTATTGACAGATCACTGTTAAATTTGTTTGGAACTTACATACATTTCAGTGCGTTCATCCACTTTTTTTTTGTGAAGTATCCCGAGGCTTGCGAACCAGACCGGCACCTCCTTGCTTGAAATGGGGGACTAGCATAGAGGTGGACCGGCCTAGGGCAGTGTCTTTTTTCCATGGGGACAACCCACTCACAACTCCCAATTGCCGTAAGGAATTCCTTAGGCTCTTTTCATACGGGCAGCCAGGGCGTGGTAAAAACAGACGGTTGGTCCACAATTTTGCAGCTGTAGTGGCAACTCTGCACATGCTCAGTTTTCAGTGAGATTCTATGCTGAGCATTTCCTCCCTATCACATCTGAGCAGCCCGTGTGACTATAGAGTCACACATGTGGGGTGTATACACAGTGGTAAATTACAGCCCACTCCCTTCTTCCCCCTCTATGCCCACTAACCAGCTAAACCAGTCTCACCTGCCATGAATATAAAAAAAAAAATCGAGCTTCGAGGGTCATAGCTCAGTGACTTGAGGTCACAGAGACCCCAGATTCAGAGGGTATGTAGCCTAAGTCCTACCCAACCCCTGGTAAATTTGGTGCTCCTATGACCTATGGTTCCGGAGATACGGGGCTCCTTTCGCAGCCTGTCAGAAGTTACATACAGTGCAGCCAGTTTAACCGTTTACCGACCAGCCGCCGCAGTTGTACTGACACTTTTTTGCAACCTCATGTGCATCATCTTCTTCAAATTTGATCCACGCCCCGTCTCCAAGAATATAGTCATGAGTGACATGTAGATGGAAAGGACGGATCTTGAAGTTCGATAAATGGTTGATTACGACAGGCATATATCTATCTTTTATCCAGTGAGTCTAATGCCATAGGGGGATAATGCACGAGGTGAGGTGACGGTCGAATAATAAGGATTTTTGCCGTATGGGACACACATGGATGAACTGTTTTGACCGTTTATATGATTATACTGGATTTATAGACTATATGTTATTTTGAATTTTAAAGTGTTGCTAATGCTGGTTTTAATCAGCATATTTTGTTTTCATAAAAATAAACAATTCCTTTAAATATAGTGCCTGGGGGATCCCCTTAGTCTGCCTGTAAAGTGGCGCATCTGTACTGTGTATAGAACCTGCTGCAGCAAAACTGACATTTGCAAAGAAAAAAAAGACATTTAAATAGATTTTCCTGGCTGCAAAAAAAAAGAAAAGATTGCCGGCAATAGAAAAAAAATAAATGCCTCCCCTGCCCGAAAGCACCCCTCCCCCCCCCCCATGTTGAGGGCATGTGGCCTGGTATGGTTCAGGAGGAGGGGCACTTGCTTGTCGGTTTTTTTTGGATTGGGGAGGACACCCATGCGTTTGGAAGCCCACTGACAGCTGCTGACTCGTCTGTTGTTAAGGACGCGGTGGCCACCTTCTCGGCCCTGCTCCTTAAAGTGATTGTAAGGGCTCGTTTTTTTTTTTAAATAACAAACATGTCATACTTACCTCCACTGTGCAGCTCGCTTTGCACAGAGTGGCCACGAACATCCTCTTCTGGGGTCCCTTGGTAGCTCTCGCGGCTCATCCCAGCATCAAATAACCCCCTATATGAAGCGATCTCCCGAGGGGGTTACCTTGCGGGCGCGCTCCAGAGTCCAGCATTTGTGTCTATAGACACGAATGCCAGACTTGGCCCCCCGCCCCCCAGCTCCTGTGTCATTGGATTTGATTGACAGCAGCGGGAGCCAATGGCTGCGCTGCTATCAATCTATCCAATCAAGAGCTGAGAACCCCGGGCAGAGGAATAGCGCATCTCCGCAGGGTGAAATTCCAGGGCTCAGGTAAGTTAAACACTGGGGGGGGGGGGGGGGGGCGGACCTGTCACTGCCAGGTGTTTTTTCACCTTAATGCATAGGATGCATTAAGGTGATAAAGAAAGCACAAGGGTTTACAACCCCTTTCTGACTGTGCGCTACCGCCGAGCAATCGGAAAATTTTAATGTTTGGCGAACACCCGAACGGGCTAAAGTTCGGGTCGCACTTATGTTCAGCCCGAACCGTTCGCCTTTCCCTAATGTCGAGGTTGACAGGCGCCACCACCCATGTAATTCAATTAGGCCCCACCGCAACCGGAAGTCAAACACTTGGCTCGCAGTTGCAGAGTGATCCCCTAATGCAAAATTTCGGTTTTTGCATCACTTTCTGCCATAGAGACTAACAGGGAGAGTAAATCTCCCTATTGGGGGCACGGGCAACAATAAAAACCTGCCAGAGGCTCCAACTTCCACATTCTACCCAAATCTAAAATCTTAATGCAACTTTAGATACATTGACACTGTATTTGTTTCAGGTTAAAATTTCTTCCTCCTGACCTCTGTTTTTGTGAGCTGTGAACATCAGATCGTCGATTGTAGGGGGGGAGGGGGACACATAGACCACAGGGGTCCGCCGTCCGATGACAGTTGTACGCCTCCCATTGACTGAACCACACAGACACGGAATGTTTCCATTCGAAAGATTCCTCACCTATAATAAAGTGAAAATGTATTTTTAAGTCTCACGTCTCTCGGTTTCCACCCGCGAGCAGCGATTTATGAAACGCTCGGCTTGTTAGGAAGTTAATAGTAAATTCAGAAACATATTTTATGGGGAAAGATTGTCACCTCGTTCCCTACAACATCTGAGGAGTGAATCAGACATTTGGAATTCAGAATTAAATACTTTGCTCGCTTTCCTTTCCATCTTGTAATGGTCATTAAAATATTTTAATTCTCCTTTGGACGGTTCTGTCCACATGTGTTGGCAGCCAATCGGTTTTCTCCAATAAACGGTCCTCGTAGACGTAAGTCGATCTTTGATAGATTTGTCCAAAGAATGGGGAAAGGAGGGTCAGATGGGGAAAGGAGGGTCCATGGGGCTCAAATGACTCTTGAAAAATGTGTAGCTTATCTGGACATCTTTTTTTTCTATTTCTTAAAAAAATGTATTTAAAAAAATAAATAAATAAAAATGATGAATATAAAATATTGCATATTAATTGACATTTACACATAAAAGTAAGTGTGTCATAGCACTAACTTTTCTCTCTCTATACAAGTTCAACTCTCTCCAACGATTCAATCAGAGACAGGCAGATAGCTTCTGCTATGCCTTCTCTTTAGAAAACCCATAGATCTCTGAGAATCCTTTGTTTAACTACTTCCCTACTTGTCTAATTCAGACACTTCTCACATGTAAAAATCAGCATTATTTTGCTAGAAATTTACTAAGAACCCCCAAACCTAAACATTTCCATAGCAGATACTTTAAAAGCCTTTACAAGTTTCCAGTTTAAAGTTTTACAGGAGGTCTGGAGCTAGGATTATCGCTTTTCTCTCATGTTCGCGACGATACCTCACTTGTGTGGTGCGATCACCATTTACATATACGTGCGGGACTTATGTATGCATTCGCATATGCACATGAGCACAGGGAAGAGGGGCTCATTCATTTTTATTTTATTTTTTACATTTATTTTATTTAAAACTTTTTTCTTTTTTTTTTACTGTCCCTTTATTTTTTCTATCAACTTTATTGCTATCACAGGGGATGAACAACATTCCTTGTGATAGCATGGGCCGTGACAGGTCCTCTTTATGGAGAGACCTGGATTCTATTAGACTTCAGATCTCTCCTCTGGCCTCCAATGCAGCCGATCAGACACCAAATGGTCTGATTGGCTGCTTCATTGGCCAATAACAGGTCAGTAAATAACCAAAACCGGAAGTGACGAGATCCTCATCGTTTCCGGTTTCCGATGTCACAGAGAGGGAGGAACAAAGTCAGTTCTTCTCCCTCCTGATTGGATGATGGTAGGAGGGGGGGGGGGGCACCCCTGTAGAAGTGATGGCTTTTTAGCCATTCAAATCAATTGTACATAAAAGAGCATTGCCAGCTGCAAATGTTGATACCAGGATGATGCCTGTAGCTGCAGGCATCATCCTGTTACAAGCACTTAAACCCCAGAACATCTTATGACATGCCCACAGACTCTGGGGATCCTTTGTCATGTGTTTTCCCTGAACTAAATCATTAATTGGTAAAACTCTGTATCATAAGTGACTGCAATTTTTAATTTTTAATTCTTTTTGTCCAGCTTTTATTCATTCTTTGTTGCATCCCATTGTTGCTGATACTCCCCCACTCGCATGACAGGGTGACAATGCAGGGACACAATCAGGAGACAGGAATAGAGTGTTGTCACCCTATAACAGGAAGTGCCAGAACAAAGACCTTCATTGCAGCATCTCCAGGTACTATTTTACTGTAAGCTGCAGATTGCAAACTATTGGAAGTGACTATCTAATTTCTACCTTCCCTTTGTCACTCCAAAGCCCTCCTGTGATCCAATAGACAGAACAGGAATAATTTGGAACAAGGCCCAATACTGATGGCTGCAACAATGGCATGTTGGCATGGATCTTACAAGATTTATTGTCTTCCTTCCATTCCTGGACCCCTAACTCCATAGCTCTCAACTGTCCCTGATTTTAAGGGACTGTCCCTGATTTGGAGCAATGTCCCTCTGTCCCTCGTTCCCCCTCATTTGTCCCTCGTTTTGGTCTGATCTATATAGATGTACATAAAATGCACTTTTTATCTTTCAAAAAGTGTTTAACACTGTGCAAAATGAAAAAATTTGTTTCGTTTCGTTTTAATTCGTTATTTAATTAATTTGGTTTAGTTAGATTCGTTAAATTCATTAAATTCGTTTTTCAAATCAGTTTCGTTTTCGACCGAATTCGAAAATCGGTCGAATTCGAAAATATTTCAACCGGATTCGATATTATTTCAACCGCATTCGAAAATATTTCAACAGCATTCGAAATTATTTCAACTGTATTAGAAATTATTTCAATCGTATTCGATAATATTTCAATCGCATTCGAAAATATTTCTACCAAATTTGATAATATTTCAACCGCATTCGAAATTATTTCAACTTTATTCAAAATTATTTCAATCGGATTCGATAATATTTCAACCGCATTCGAAAATATTTCAACAGCATTCGAAATTATTTCAACTGTATTAGAAATTATTTCAATCGCATTCGAAAATATTTCTATTTTCGAATTTGATAATATTCAGATAATATTCAGATAATATTCCTCTTCAGCAAACCAGAAGAATGCTGCATGGTTTCGCGTCACCATGGCAGTAAAAGCTGTGAGAGGGATTGAGCGCACCCCAGACTGCATCCGTCATTGGTAAATAAAAATGATTACATTCTCTTTCTCTCTCTCTCTGTGTCTCCCAGGGGCATATCTAGTGAAAATGGCACCTATGGCAAGCACTGAAACTGCGCCCCTGTCAAAAAAAAAAAAAACAGCTAATAAAACTACAGGTTTTAAACCACTTCAGCCCCGGAAGAATTTACCCCCTTCCTGACCAGAGCACTTTTTGCGATTCGGCACTGCATCGCTTTAACTGAAAATTGCGCGGTTGTTCGACCTGGCTCCCAAACAAAATTGAAGTCCTTTTTTTCCCATAAATAGAGCTTTCTTTTGGTGGTATTTGATTACCCCTGCGGTTTTTATTTTTTGCGCTATAAACAAAATAAGAGCGACTATTTTGAAAAAAACGCATTATTTTTTAGATTTTGCTATAATAAATATCCCCCAAAAATATATAAAAAAACATTTTTTTTCCTCAGTTTAGGCCGATACGTATTCTTCTACATATTTTTGTTAAAAAAAAATCGCAATAAGCGTTTATTGATTGCTTTGCGCAAAAGTTATAGCGTTTACAAAAAAAAAAAAATAATAAATATATATATATATATATATATTATTTTTTATTCTATTCTGTTCTATTGTTACTCTATTCTATTCTATTCTATTTTTTTCTATTCAAATTTGAATAGTAAAGAATAGTAAAGAATAGAATAGAATAACAATAGAACAGAATAGAATAATATATATATATATATATATATATATATATATATATATATATATATATATATATATATATATATATATATATATATAATATTTTATTCTATTCTGTACTATTCTGACATTTTCCGAACCGACTTTGGGGCTCCGTATCTCAGGGCCACTTGGTGCTAGGAACCCTAAATTTGGTGTGCTAACCCAGTGGAACTGGTACCATAATATATCCAAGGCTGGGGTTCCTAGCACTAAGTGGCCCCGAGATACGGGGCCCCAAAATCGGTTCAGAAAATGTCATTCTCTGCTGCAGAAAAGTGCTTGACATTTTCTGAACCGAGTTTGGGGCCCCATAGCTCAGGGCTACTTGGAGCTAAGAACCTCAAATTTGGGGTGCTAACCCAGTGGAACTGGTACCATAACATATCCAAAGCTGGGGTTCCTAGCACTAAGTGGCCCCGAGATACAGGGCCCAAAATCGGTTCAGAAAATGTCATTCTCTGCTGCAGAAGTGCTTGACATTTTCCGAACCGACTTTGGGGCTCCGTATCTCAGGGCCACTTGGTGCTAGGAACCCCAAATTTGGTGTGCTAACCCAGTGGAACTGGTACCATAACATATCCAAAGCTGGGGTTCCTAGCACTAAGTGGCCCCGAGATATGGGGCCCCAAACCGGTTCGGAAAATGTCATTCTCTGCTGCAGAAAAGTGCTTGACATTTTCTAAACTGATTTTTGGGGCCCTGTATCTCGGGGCCACTTGGTGCTAGAAACCTCAGCTTTGGAAATTTTATGGTGCTAGTTCCACTGGGTTTGCACACCAAATTTGGGGTTCTCAGCACTAAGTGGCCCCAAGATATGGGGCCCCAAATTCGGTCAACTGTGTCCATCTGCAGCAATGTCATTTTGGGACTCTTTGGGTTCAGAGACCCCAAATTTTGGCTGCAGCTTCTATTCTAATCTTTTCTATTCAAATTTGAATTCATTCTATATGAATTTCAAACCATCCAATAGATGGTTATATATCAATAAATAACTAATATATATATATATATACCGTATATACTCGAGTATAAGTCGTTCTGAGTATAAGTCGAGGCCCTAATTTACCACAAAAAATGGGAAAAACTTATTGACCCGAGTATAAGACGAGGGTGAGAAATGCACAGCTACTGTAGGTGGAAAAGAGGGTCAACAATGCCCATTTGCATGCCTCACTGTGCCCATTTGCAGCCATAGGTCCCCTGAACTTCAAACTCGTTAGTTAAGGGTTCCTAGATGCCCCCTAGCTGCAGCCAAAATTTGGGGTCTCTGAACCCAAAGGGTCCCAAAATGACATTGCTGCAGATGGACACAGTTGACCGAATTTGGGGCCCCGTATCTTAGTGGAACTGGTACCATAACATATCCAAGGCTGGGGTTCCTAGCACTAAGTGGCCCCGAGATACGGGGCCCCAAAACCGGTTCGGAAAATGTCATTCTCTGCTGCAGAAAAGTGCTTGACATTTTCTGAACTGATTTTTGGGGCCCTGTATATCGGGGCCATTTGGTGCTAGAAACCTCAGCTTTGGAACATTTATGGTGCTAGTTCCACTGGGTTTGCACACCAAATTTGGGGTTCTTAGCACTAAGTGGCCCCAAGATATGGGGCCCCAAATTTGGTCAACTGTGTCCATCTGCAGCAATGTCATTTTGGGACCCTTTGGGTTCAGAGACCCCAAATTTTGGCTGCAGCTAGGGGGCATCTAGGAACCCTTAACTAACGAGTTTGAAATTCAGGGGACCTATGGCTACAAATGGGCACAGTGATGCTGCAAATGGGCATTGTTGACCCTCTTTTCCACCTACAGTAGCTGTGCATTTCTCACCCTCGTCTTATACTCGGGTCAATAAGTTTTTCCCATTTTTTGTGGTAAATTAGGGCCTCGACTTATACTCAGAACGACTTATACTCGAGTATATACGGTATATATATATATATATATATATATACACTACCGTTCAAAAGTTTGGGGTCACCCAAACAATTTTGTGTTTTCCATGAAAAGTCACACTTATTCACCACCATACGTTGTGAAATGAATAGAAAATAGAGTCAAGACATTGACAAGGTTAGAAATAATGATTTGTATTTGAAATAACATTGTTTTTACATCAAACTTTGCTTTCATCAAAGAATCCTCCTTTTGCAGCAATTACAGCATTGCACACCTTTGGCATTCTAGCTGTTAATTTATTGAGGTAAGCTGGAGAAATTGCACCCCACGCTTCTAGAAGCAGCTCGCACAAGTTGGATTGGTTGGATGGGCACTTCTGGCGTACCATACGGTCAAGCTGCTCCCACAACAGCTCAATGGGGTTCAGATCTGGTGACTGTGCTGGCCACTCCATTACCGATAGAATACCAGCTGCCTGCTTCTGCTGTAAATAGTTCTTGCACAATTTGGAGGTGTGTTTAGGGTCATTGTCCTGTTGTAGGATGAAATTGGCTCCAATCAAGCGCTGTCCACTGGGTATGGCATGGCGTTGCAAAATGGAGTGATAGCCTTCCTTATTCAGAATCCCTTTTACCCTGTACAAAGCTCCCACCTTACCAGCACCAAAGCAACCCCAGACCATCACATTACCTCCACCATGCTTAACAGATGGCGTCAGGCATTCTTCCAGCATCTTTTCATTTGTTCTGCGTCTCACAAACATTCTTCTTTGTGATCCAAACACCTCAAACTTGGATTCATCCGTCCACAACACTTTTTTCCAGTCTTCCTCTGTCCAATGTCTGTGTTCTTTTGCCCATCTTAATCTTTTTCTTTTATTGGCCAGTCTCAGATATGGCTTTTTCTTTGCCACTCTGCCCTGAAGCCCAAAATCCCGCAGCCGCCTCTTCACTGTAGATGTTGACACTGGTGTTTTGCGGGTACTATTTAATGAAGATGCCAGTTGGGGACCTGTGAGGCGTCTGTTTCTTAAACTAGAGACTCTAATGTGCTTATCTTCTTGCTTAGTTGTGCAACGCGGCCTCCCACTTCTTTTTCTACTCTGGTTAGAGCCTGTTTGTGCTGTCCTCTGAAGGGAGTAGTACACACCGTTGTAGGAAATCTTCAATTTCTTTGCAATTTCTCGCATGGAATAGCCTTCATTTCTAAGAACAAGAATAGACTGTCGAGTTTCAGATGAAAGTTCTCTTTTTCTGGCCATTTTGAGCGTTTAATTGACCCCACAAATGTGATGCTCCAGAAACTCAATCTGCTCACAGGAAGGTCAGTTTTGTAGCTTCTGGAAGGAGCTAGACTGTTTTTAGATGTGTGAACATGATTGCACAAGGGTTTGCTAATCATCAATTAGCCTTCTGAGCCAATGAGCAAACACATTGTACCATTAGAACACTGGAGTGATAGTTGCTGGAAATGGGCCTCTATACACCTATGTAGATATTGCACCAAAAACTAGACATTTGCAGTTAGAATAGTCATTTACCACATTAGCAATGTATAGAGTATATTTGTTTAAAGTTAGGACTAGTTTAAAGTTAGCTTCATTTAAAAGTACAGTGCTTTTCCTTCAAAAATAAGGACATTTCAATGTGACCCCAAACTTTTGAACGGTAGTGTATATATATATATATATATATATATATATATTAGTTATTTATTGATATATAACCATCTATTGGATGGTTTGAAATTCATATAGAATGAATTCAAATTTGAATAGAAAAGATTAGAATAGAAGCTGCAGCCAAAATTTGGGGTCTCTGAACCCAAAGGGTCCCAAAATGACATTGCTGCAGATGGACACAGTTGACCGAATTTGGGGCCCCATATCTTGGGGCCACTTAGTGCTAAGAACCCCAAATTTGGTGTGCAAACCCAGTGGAACTAGCACCATAAAAGTTCCAAAGCTGAGGTTTCTAGCACCAAGTGGCCCCGAGATACAGGGCCCCAAAAATCAGTTCAGAAAATGTCAAGCACTTTTCTGCAGCAGAGAATGACATTTTCCGAACCGGTTTTGGGGCCCCGTATATCGGGGCCACTTAGTGCTAGGAACCCCAGCCTTGGATATGTTATGGTACCAGTTCCACTGGGTTAGCACACCAAATTTGGGGTTCCTAGCACCAAGTGGCCCTGAGATACGGGGCCCCAAATTCGGTTCGGAAAATGTCAAGCACTTTTCTGCAGCAGAGAATGACATTTTCTGAACCGATTTTGGGCCCTGTATCTCGGGGCCACTTGGTGCTAGGAACCCCAAATTTGGTGTGCTAACCCAGTGGAACTGGTATCATAATATATCCAAGGCTGGGGTTCCTAGTACTAAGTGGCCCCGAGATACGGGGCCCCAAAACCGGTTCAGAAAATGTCATTCTCTGCTGCAGAAAAGTGCTTGACATTTTCTGAACTGATTTTTGGGGCCCTGTATCTCGGGGCCACTTGGTGCTAGAAACCTCAGCTTTGGAACTTTTATGGTGCTAGTTGCACTGGGTTTGCACACCAAATTTGGGGTTCTTAGCACTAAGTGGCCCCAAGATATGGGGCTCCAAATTCGGTCAACTGTGTCCATCTGCAGCAATGTCATTTTGGGACCCTTTGGGTTCAGAGACCCCAAATTTTGGCTGCAGCTTCTATTCTAATCTTTTCTATTCAAATTTGAATTCATTCTATATGAATTTCAAACCATCCAATAGATGGTTATATATCAATAAATAACTAATATATATATATATATATATATATATATACCATATATACTCGAGTATAAGTCGTTCTGAGTATAAGTCGAGGCCCTAATTTACCACAAAAAATGGGAAAAACTTATTGACCCGAGTATAAGACGAGGGTGAGAAATGCACAGCTACTGTAGGTGGAAAAGAGGGTCAACAATGCCCATTTGCAGCATCACTGTGCCCATTTGCAGCCATAGGTCCCCTGAACTTCAAACTTGTTAGTTAAGGGTTCCTAGATGCCCCCTAGCTGCAGCCAAAATTTGGGGTCTCTGAACCCAAAGGGTCCCAAAATGACATTGCTGCAGATGGACACAGTTGACCGAATTTGGGGCCCCATATCTTGGGGCCACTTAGTGCTAAGAACCCCAAATTGGTGTGCAAACCCAGTGGAACTAGCACCATAAAAGTTCCAAAGCTGGGGTTCCTAGCACCAAGTGGCCCTGAGATACGGGGCCCCAAAGTCGGTTCGGAAAATGTCAAGCACTTTTCTGCAGCAGAGAATGACATTTTCTGAACCGATTTTGGGCCCTGTATCTCGGGGCCACTTAGTGCTAGGAACCCCAGCTTTGGATATGTTATGGTACCAGTTCCACTGGGTTAGCACACCAAATTTGAGGTTCTTAGCTCCAAGTAGCCCTGAGCTATGGGGCCCCAAACTCGGTTCAGAAAATGTCAAGCACTTTTCTGCAGCAGAGAATGACATTTTCTGAACCGATTTTGGGGCCCCGTATCTCGGGGCCACTTAGAGCTAGGAACTTCAGCTTTGGATATGTTGTGGTACCAGTTCCACTGGGTTTGCACACCAAATTTGGGGTTCCTAGCACCAAGTGGCCCTGAGATACGGGGCCCCAAAATCGGTTCGGAAAATGAAATTTTTTGCTGCAGAAAAAGTATTTATATATATATAACCATCTTTTGAAATTCGAAATTCATATAGAATGAATTCAAATTCGAATAGAAAAGATTAGAATAGGAATACAATAGAACAGAAAATAATCTAATATATATATTATATTTTATTCTATTCTGTTCTATTGTTTTTCTAGTCTATTTTCTTTTCTATTCGAATTCGAATTCATTCTATATGAAATTCGAATTTCGGAAAATGGTTATATATATATATATATATATATATATACACTACCGTTCAAAAGTTTGGGGTCACCCAAACAATTTTGTGTTTTCCATGAAAAGTCACACTTATTCACCACCATACGTTGTGAAATGAATAGAAAATAGAGTCAAGACATTGACAAGGTTAGAAATAATGATTTGTATTTGAAATAACATTGTTTTTACATCAAACTTTGCTTTCATCAAAGAATCCTCCTTTTGCAGCAATTACAGCATTGCACACCTTTGGCATTCTAGCTGTTAATTTATTGAGGTAAGCTGGAGAAATTGCACCCCACGCTTCTAGAAGCAGCTCCCACAAGTTGGATTGGTTGGATGGGCACTTCTGGCGTACCATACGGTCAAGCTGCTCCCACAACAGCTCAATGGGGTTCAGATCTGGTGACTGTGCTGGCCACTCCATTACCGATAGAATACCAGCTGCCTGCTTCTGCTGTAAATAGTTCTTGCACAATTTGGAGGTGTGTTTAGGGTCATTGTCCTGTTGTAGGATGAAATTGGCTCCAATCAAGCGCTGTCCACTGGGTATGGCATGGCGTTGCAAAATGGAGTGATAGCCTTCCTTATTCAGAATCCCTTTTACCCTGTACAAAGCTCCCACCTTACCAGCACCAAAGCAACCCCAGACCACCACATTAAGTCCACCATGCTTAACAGATGGCGTCAGGCATTCTTCCAGCATCTTTTCATTTGTTCTGCGTCTCACAAACGTTCTTCTTTGTGATCCAAACACCTCAAACTTGGATTCATCCATCCACAACACTTTTTTCCAGTCTTCCTCTGTCCAATGTCTGTGTTCTTTTGCCCATCTTAATCTTTTTCTTTTATTGGCCAGTCTCAGATATGGCTTTTTCTTTGCCACTCTGCCCTGAAGCCCAAAATTCCGCAGCCGCCTCTTCACTGTAGATGTTGACACTGGTGTTTTGCGGGTACTATTTAATGAAGATGCCAGTTGGGGACCTGTGAGGCGTCTGTTTCTCAAACTAGAGACTCTAATGTGCTTATCTTCTTGCTTAGTTGTGCAACGCGGCCTCCCACTTCTTTTTCTACTCTGGTTAGAGCCTGTTTGTGCTGTCCTCTGAAGGGAGTAGTACACACCGTTGTAGGAAATCTTCAATTTCTTTGCAATTTCTCACATGGAATAGCCTTCATTTCTGAGAACAAGAATAGACTGTCGAGTTTCAGATGAAAGTTCTCTTTTTCTGGCCATTTTGAGCGTTTAATTGACCCCACAAATGTGATGCTCCAGAAACTCAATCTGCTCACAGGAAGGTCAGTTTTGTAGCTTCTGGAAGGAGCTAGACTGTTTTTAGATGTGTGAACATGATTGCACAAGGGTTTGCAAATCATCAATTAGCCTTCTGAGCCAATGAGCAAACACATTGTACCATTAGAACACTGGAGTGATAGTTGCTGGAAATGGGCCTCTATACACCTATGTAGATATTGCACCAAAAACTAGACATTTGCAGTTAGAATAGTCATTTACCACATTAGCAATGTATAGAGTATATTTGTTTAAAGTTAGGACTAGTTTAAAGTTAGCTTCATTTAAAAGTACAGTGCTTTTCCGTGAAAAATAAGGACATTTCAATGTGACCCCAAACTTTTGAACGGTAGTGTATATATATATATATAAAACCATTTTCCGAAATTCGAATTTCATATAGAATGAATTCGAATTCGAATAGAAAAGAAAATAGACTAGAAAAACAATATTTTACTCAATTGTGTTCTATTGTTTTTCTAGTCTATTTCCTATTTCTAGTCTAATCTTTTCAATTCGAATTCGAATTCATTCTATATGAAAGTCGAATTTCGAAAAATGGTTATATCTATATATATATATATATATATATATATATATATAGATATAACCATTTTCCGAAATTCGAATTTCATATAGAATGAATTCGAATTCGAATAGAAAAGAAAATAGACTAGAAAAACAATAAAAAAAACAAAAAAAAATAAATAAATATATATATATATATATATATATATATATATATATATATATATATATATATATATATATATATATATATATATTTTTTTTTTTTTTTTTTTTTTTTTTCTGATCTATTGTTTTTTTATGATATTATTTTCTATTCTATTTAAATTCAATTTCATGAAATTCGAATTTTGGAAAATGGTTTTATATATATATATATATATATATATATATATATATATATATATATATATATATATATATATATATATATATATATATTAGATATTTATTTATATATAACCATCTATTGAAATTCGAAAATCATTTAGAATGAATTCAAATTCGAATAGAAAAGATTAGAATAGAAAAAAAATAGAACAGAATAGAATAAAATATAATATATATACACATTATATTTTACTCAATTCTGTTCTATTGTTTTTCTAGTCTATTTCCTATTTCTAGTCTAATCTTTTCTATTCGAATTCAAATTCATTCTATATGAAATTCGAATTTCGGAAAATGGTTTTATATATATATATATAAATATATATTTATATATATATATATATATATATATATATATATATATATATATAAATTGTTATTTTCCAATCTATTTTCGAATTCGAATTTATACTATTCGAAATTCGAATTTCAGAAGATGGTCATATTCTGTTGTATTTTATTAAATTCTATTAAATTCTGTTCTATTCTTTACGATTCTTTTATGTTTATTCTATTGTTTTATTATTTTATATTCTATTTTATTGTATTTTTTTTTAGAAATCAATTTATATTTTTTCTAATTCGATTCGAATTTGTTTTCGAATTCGAGTCGAATAGATTTCGAATTTGTTTTCGAATCGAATATATTTCGAATTTGGTTTCGAATTCGATTCGAATTCGATTCGAATTTCGGCCGTGGGTTTTCGATTCGAAACATTTCGGATTCGTTTAAATTCGTTAGTATTGTAATTCGGTATTTCGGATGCATCCGAATGTCCGAATAATGAAAATTTCGTCCGAATTTCGATTCGGAACTAAACGAAATGCACATGTCTATTTAACAGTGCTAAACCTTTCATCCGATTTCTAAATGTCTTCATTTGTAAATTGTTAAAGCCAATATAAAGGAATAGTAGTGGTAAAAAAAATAGCTCTTGTGCATTCAACTAATCTTTTTTTTTGGTTAATTCTCCTTTAAGGGGGTGTGGCAGGGGGCGTGTCCTATGCCTACATACATTTGCTAGTAGGTGTTCCTCATTCCCATCTCAAAATGTTGGGAGGCATGTAACTCCTCTACTTGATAATCCCCATTTCTACGCGTTCTTTGGGCATCAGGACGTGAAACAGATCTTTCTGGTCTCAGATTAAATGTATTCTTACAAAGGACTCCATGATATCACAGGGCGAACTCCAACCCCGTTGGTCTGGTATGGGAAACATTTGGTTCCACTACAGGCAGCTACTTAACTTCTATAAAAACTTTATCCCTTGTTACATAGGCGCTTACTAACTTAAGAGACCATTTGCTCTCAGTCTCGCAACACATGATCTCTTTACAAATTACTACTAAACCATAAGGTGAATACACCATTATCCTTCCAATGGGATATAGAATGTTGGGTATCCGTATCGACAGAAGACTGGACCAGGACTTTACCACTCATTCATGCTTTTGCCATTTCTTGTAAAGCTCAAGAATGAAACTATAAAATCCTTATGGGATGGTATTACTTCATAAGGTCTTTCCTACTATTCCAGATAACTGCCTAAAAGAATCCGGTACCTAGGCCCACATGTGGTGGAGATGCTCTTCAATAAAATTTTTCTGAAACACAATCCTCACTATATATATATATAAATGTATATAAAATGTTACCTTGCTAACATCTCAAACTCCCCACACTTCACTCTACCTGCTCCCAGATACAATTCACTCTGCAAAGAATCGGCCTTGAGATTTTTTCTCATGTCTCCAAGACAAATTATTACAGATTGTCCTCCCACTAGCCAAATAGGTTGGGAACCTACATACATACAATCCAATGAAAGCGCCAAACAACCATCCAAGAGTCCAAGATATTTCATGAAAATTTTGATTAGACCTGGGCTCGGGTGCAAACGGGACCTTCTCAGAACCCATGGAGGTGTCCTGGACAGGAGGCATGGGAGCAAGGAGAGGACAGCAGGAGAAAAGACTGCCAGGAAAGTCTTCAGGGAGGAACAACAGGTCGCAGCCAGGAGGGCTGGTGAGTGATGCACAGTCAGGAGGACTCGGGAGGCACGCCTGAGAGGACTGGGAGTTTTGCAGGCTGGAATAGGCGCAGAACCAGAAGAGTGGACTGTGGAAGCATGGGCAGGAGAGAGAGGCAGCTGCAGCCAGGAGGGCTGGCAGGGCCTGAAGAGGTGGCACTGGGAGCAGTAACCACGTGTAGGACAACTAGCACCAAGGACTGTCATATTTTTGCTACACCATAGGGGGTCTTAGCTCCCTACCCACAAAAGGATTTTTCAAGGCCTGGTGGAGTCAGAGTCCGGCCTAAAGCGCAAGCAAGAAATGTGCTGGAGGTGTTGAGGAGGAATAGTCTTGAGTAGAGATCCTAAACTCGACTGTTCTGTTTTTTGTAAGGAAATAGAGAAATCAACCTTCAGATGTGATATGAGTTCCAAATCAATATTTTATTGCCACCGCGGAGAGCATACCTTTACATGCATCAGCGTATGCTCTGATATGATAGTTATCAGGGAGCCCAATTTATAGGACTCCTTATCAAAAGCAACATGTGCTCATGGCACATCACCTTATGTTATCTACATACACATGCCAGATACCTAAGCCAAATTACCACCTAACATATCACCCCCTTACATATTGCCTTCCTACGTATTGCCAATAGACCTAATGTCAGGAAAGTCCCCAAGAAGTTGTTTATCACATAAGCTGAAGCGGCCATCTTAACTATTTATAAAAAAAAATGGAGGATGTATCCACATATTAACAATTATCATACTTATAGAATGTTATAAAACAATATATCATTATCTACTATTAGCAACCAATACTCCAATGCACTTATCCATGTAATCAATGTGTAAATCAACCCCTGCTACAATTAGTATAAAGTAAGGTATGAACAAGTAGTGACCATATATCAAAGTGGTTGTAAACCCTTTAAACTACAGGCAAGCCTATAATTAGGCTTACCTGTAGCTGCACTGGATATCTCCTAAACCTGCACGGTTTAGGAGATATCCCTGTATTTGCATGTGCCGACGTCAAGCCAACTGAAGCAATGGCACGCATGTGCCGTTGCTTCAGTTGTACTGTGCCATTCCCTGCGGCTCCTGGGAGTGACGTCATCGCGGCTCTAGCCAATCACAGCGCCGGAGCTGCGATACCCAGAAGTAACCCCTGGGAGAGATGTCGCCGGCTGGAGGCGAGGACGGCTGCCTGGGCTTCGATCTCAGGTAAGTAATTAATAATGAGCTAGTATGCTATGCATACTAGCTCATTATGCCTTTGTCTTGCAGGGTTTTTTTTCCCTGGTTTACAACCACTTTAACCCTATACAGTCTGTAAGTAAGTGTTGTGCTGGAGTGAAGACTGGAGTGTATACACAAGGAGTGTATATAGTTGGTCCCATGTAAATATTCTGCAATTCAGTGGGCATCTGATATTTCCTTATCCCATCCAAGTTAATTACCCTCAATAAAAAAACAAAAAAAAAAAAAACAAAGTTCATGGACTGTTTTCTGTCCAAGAGTGACTGGAAATTGTGTTGAGTGACAGGTGGACTACAATACTCAGGCGGACTACAATACTCAGCAGCCCCCATGAGGGTACCGCTACAGATGGAAAGTTGAAAAAAATGACTGAAGGTCCGCTTTATTAATAGCAGAAAAAAGACGCGTTTCAGGGGCCAAATACACTCTTCTTCAGAATACACCAAAAAGGGAGCAGCAGTTATGATCACTGTTGTAGAGACCCACGTGGCTTTCTTGTACAGGTTTATCAGAGAACCTTGGCTGAGGAAGGCTGCTCTAGATGATGACAGGATACAAGTTTTCCAATATACCTGGGGTCTTCTGGATTATCTTTAAAAACTCCCTGAAATTCCAAGCTTATTTCTCTAATTAGATAACGAGCTGATAATGATCAACCAGATGCAGTTCTACACCCCTCTACCTCAGTGGTTCTCAACCTTTTTGGGACCATGGCCTGGTAAATTCTTCCAAAATCTTCCACGCCCCAACAGTAAAAAAAAAGTTTATACGCACACAATAAAAGTATTGGAATGCATAATCTATATTGAAATGTTGAAAGGCTTTGGATTGGACTGGTTGTAACTGTGGGTCGGGGGGCATTGGGGTTGTGTAGTGGGCTGGGGCGGGGGGATTGGGGTTGTGTAGTGGGCTGGGGGGGAGGATTGGGGTTGTGTAGTGGGCTGGGGGGGGGGATTGGGGTTGTGTAGTGGGCTGGGGGGGGGATTGGGGTTGTGTAGTGGGCTGGGGGGGAGGATTGGGGTTGTGTAGTGGGCTGGGGCGGGGGGATTGGGGTTGTGTAGTGGGCTTGGGGGGGGGGATTGGGGTTGTGTAGTGGGCTGGGGGGGAGGATTGGGGTTGTGTAGTGGGCTGGGGGGGAGGATTGGGGTTGTGTAGTGGGCTGGGGCGGGGGGATTGGGGTTGTGTAGTAGGCTGGGGGGGAGGATTGGGGTTGTGTAGTGGGCTGGGGGGGAGGATTGGGGTTGTGTAGTGGGCTGGGGGGGAGGATTGGGGTTGTGTAGTGGGCTGGGGGGGAGGATTGGGGTTGTGTAGTGGGCTGGGGGGGAGGATTGGGGTTGTGTAGTGGGCTGGGGGGGAGGATTGGGGTTGTGTAGTGGGCTGGGGGGAGGACTGGGGTTGTGTAGTGGCCTAGGGAATTCTGCAGCAGACTTGGTGGCTCTGTAGGGTATGAGGTATTCTGGAGTAGGACTCTGTTGGGGGCACTTTGGAGGGCTAGGGGCTCTACAGCAGCCTAAGGGGAAGCACAAAGCAGAGAAGAAGGCTCTTCTAAGTGCAGTGATAAAACACTTTAATGTCAAGGAAGGGTTAATAACACTTGCAAAACGGAAGTGAAAAACAGGCATATTAATGAATCCATAACGTCCAACAGGATGCCTCCTGGGAGTAAAGACAGCTGCAGTTGGAAGCTCCAGGCGACTAGCGGTGGGAAAAACTGTTTGTCTGATCCAAGATGGAGGGCCGTGCTGTCAGGGCCAGCATGGAATACAGGCAACCGAAAGTGACGTCAGAGTGGGCATTACATGTTTCTGAGCATGCCCAGTCGCTCCTTCTTACAACCACTGGGTGGCACTGTGGAAGGTTGGGGTTCACTCCAGAGTCTGAGGACTCTCATGGGGCATGGGGGCACTATGGGCCACAATGGGAGGTTGGGGGGGCACTATCAGGAGTGGACTGGAAATTGCCCCCCCCCTCCCCCGGGTCGCTCTGATGCTGATGCCCCGTAAAAAGGTCTCACCGCCTCCACCGCAGGCATGTCTAAAGGCTTCCTGGTGAAGAGGAGTAAAAACACAGAGTGCGGGGTGAGAACGAGGAAAGAGCGCAAGCCGCCCCCCCCCCCAGGCATGGATGGCATGTGCCCTGTCCAAGCAGAGGCCAGCTCTGTGCCCCACTGAAGGCTCTCCTCCCCCAGCTAGCCCCAACCAAGCTGTCCCAGCTTCTCCTGCAGCCCCCGGCCTCCCCCGGCCGCCCCCCTGCCAGCCATTTTGTTAACCTGGAGTTGGTGCAGCAGGCACTGTCCAGTCTGACCCGCCTGGTGAACACCTTTAGCCTGGGATAGGGGTCAGTAGGAGGCAGGGAAGAGGGAGGGCGGGAGGGGGGCTGAGTCGCTGCACCATGGACCTCTGGTTTGTACTTGCCCCACTAGGCCAAAAGTTGCCAGTCAGCCCATGGGCACGATGGAAGCTGGGAGGCACTATGGGAGGTTAAAGGATCTGCAGTTGGCTTAAGGCCCAGAAGAAGGGAGGCCATGGACGAGTGGTTGAGAACCATTACTCTGCCTTGCCTATATACACACCCTCCCCCTCCTATTTTTTCTTTCTTCTCTCCTTCTCCTATTCTTGTTCCCCCCCTTTTTCTCTAGCTATTCTTTCTCCCCCTTCTATAATAATACTGTTAAAGCTTCTTAAAGACTAGCAGGAATCCAATGCAGGGGATATTGCCATGACCTCATGCCTCACTTGTTTTGCTTTCTTTTTCTGTCGAGACACCATGGCTCACCTCTTGTATTTTGCTTCCCAGCCTATATTCTATCTGTGAAAATTTACTATTTGTATTACTCGTAATAAAACACGATTTGCAAGAAAAATATTGAAGATTACTTTTTAAATTACATTAACATGTTAAAGCTTATATGAGATTTTAGTGATTGGGTTTATATATACATTAAATAATCCACATTAACCCCATCCCCTATCCCCGCCAATACAGTTCTAAAGCCACCCCCCCCCCCCCCCCCCATCCCTCCACACATGATTCCAGATGAAAGATAATTCATTTACCAGATTTTGGGTTGAAACATTGAAGAATTTACATGCTTCATGTAACCAGGGCCGGGACAAGCAGTGGGCAGGAGGTCTGGCTCTCCTGGGCACTGTGGTATCATGTAAGGTTCAGGGGCACCACAAGGAGATTGGGGGGGGGGGGGATTTGTGCTGGGAGTGGGAATTTGGGGAGGGCAGCAGGAGGTAAGAAGTGTTCTTGGAGGCAGTGGCAGCCAGTGGAACCCCCCAACCCCCCCCCCCCCCATCGGTCAGCCGGACAGACGGGCGGCTTACCCTGCTCAGCGGCGGCAGCCTCCCGTTCTCCTAATCAGCAAGGCTTCCATTTCCTCCCTCCTCCTCGGCGGCCAATCGGGAGTCTTCTCTTTTCGGCCCAATCGGAAAACACTTCTCACACCTGCTTCTGTTTGGCCAGATTGAGGATCAGTGTTTCAACAGCGAATCATCGATCGCTGTTGTAACACACCTGGGTGGGCTCCGGACGCATCCTCTGTGACCCCAGCCCACCCTATTTTGAAACCTATTGGAGCCTCTGGCTCTAATCAGATGCTTAAAAAAAAAAAAAACTGGCCGCTGTAATTCATACGCCCGGTGCCCTGAAAGGGGCTGGATGCATGAATAGGGGGCGGCCGCGGCGGCCATTATGCATACAGGGGGTGGTGAGGAGAGAGCGGGTGGCCACCGGTTGGAGGGGAAATGGACGGGCCGCCACTGCTTGGAGGGGAAATTTGTGGAGGTGTGCTAGGAGGTGGTGATTTGGAAGGGATTTGCATCTAGAGGGGAGATAGGGGAAGAGGATTTGTGCTAGGATGGGGGATTTGTACTAAAAAAGGTAATATGGTGGGGGAGAGGGGATTTACGCTAGGAGGGGAATTTTTTTTTTGAGAGGGGGAATTGTGCTAATAGGCATGATTGGAGGGTTGTACTAGGATGCAGGATTTGTGCTGGGAGGGGGGTTTTGGAGTGGGGGGGGAGATTTTCGCTCGGATGGGGGAATTTTTTTTGTTTTTTGGGGGGGGGGGATTTTTGCTGACACATAATGCTTATACATCTTGGGGGGGGGGGGGGGTACAATTTCGCCCTGGGCTCTGGATGACCTTGTCCTGGCACTGCATGTAACTGCAGTTTGCCGTTCCTACTGAAATTTGGACCCAGGATCCCTGTGCTGTACAATGACAATACAATCAGTTTTGAGGGCATATACATTTTAATGATAAAACAAAGTATTATGGTCTGTCGTTTGAAGTTAGCCTTCCTTTATGTGCGTTTGCTGTTGTCATAACATTTGTATACAGTCTTTAGCTCTCGCTTTGATTGCAGAAATTCCGCATGTTTTCCCCGGGGAGCTAATCAGCGGCGCTCGTCCGTGACCCAGAGAATTACCCCTCCTGTATCAGATTAAATTAATAGACAGGGGACAGTCCATTTATAAACTCCGTTAACTTTTTACCACAGAACGCACCGTCTACCGCGGCGTCCCCTGCGATCTCTGCGAATGCGCGGTAATTACATGTCATTGGCTCCCTGGGCAGCCCATCACTCTATAATGGACATTACAGACACAATGTTTCACTTATACAGGGGGGGGGGAATATATTTCTAAAAATAATTTTAGTGGCTCTTATTATTGCTATGCAAGGGGGGAATGTTTCCAGACCGAGTTTTAATTATCTCGTTGAAGGAATGGATCCTTCGTATTTGGATTGAGTCTCGAGGGAAAAGTCGATCTTGAAAGATTAAAACCACAGAGTGAGCCGGAGTCCGGTATTAATTGGTCATTAACTCCGTCTTTGCCGCGGGGGCTGGCACTTTTTTTTGCGCTGCGTATTTTATTACAGGCAGTTTATTAATATTACGTATATTTGAATTGGTTCAGGACCTTGGGTGCACTATGCATACCTAAATAAACATTGCCAAAGTACACATGGGGTACCGGTAGGCCTTGTCCCACTTCCCCACTGCTGCTCCCCTTTCTGCTGCTTTTACAGGAAATTCCTGGCTGTCAAAATGACAGCCGGGACTTGCTCTCTGACACAGCAGCGGCTACAGCTATTGCTATGTAACACAGAGATTATGAACAGTGTTTCTAAACACAGTGCTGGAGCTCAACAGGGGGATACAATGGCACATTATTGTTACTTTGTATTTTCTTTGTTTAATTCATATGAAGATCAAAGGGGCGACTTTGGATCTGTATGTGTCAGTTAAAGCACCCTTTCAAACAAAGAAAAAAAATATTTTTTAAATAAAAAAAATTGTCTGTTTAAAGTGATAATTGTTTAAATTATGTCATAATTGCTCTGGCCCATAAGGGGAATACAGGTGCAAGAGCTGAAGGGGTTAAGGACACTGTTATAGCCCATCCCGACCCACCTATACCATCTGTAGCACTAACTCTCGGTGGAGCTGCTGGTTTAAAGCGGGCTGTTACCTTCACTCTCAATACCTCTGTTTCACCGGCACCGGGTCTAGGGTTCCGTTGAGTTTACCTCTGGACGATATAAGCACCAAACACTTGAGTATGTTTTCCAATGCTTTAATGAACAATCAAAGGAAGTAGCAGGAAAGAGGCAGAAGGGAAGCTGCAGGGAAGCTCAAATACCTTTCCTTAGTATTCTTTAGAACATTCTTTGGAATTGAACACTTGTAGTTGAATGCACTCCCCTTGTGGGATTCAATCTTTGCCCGCCTGGATAGGCCTCTCTCACTTGCCTAGCAGCCAGCACGTAGCACGAACAAAAGTCTCTGCCACAGACTTGTTTGAAATAAAACCCGTACGATCCTCTGCCACAGGATGTATTGGTTTGCGATGAATGTCAGACACAGTATTTGAACCTTTAAGCTAACCCGGCAGTACTATGCAGTAAGATTACTTCAGGATACGTCCTCCAACTGAGTCACCAGGCCCCTCTCCAGACCAGCACTCTGCATGATCCTTCCATGACGGGTCCTCCCCTGGGATCTCCTCGGTTGTCCAGCTTCTTCACTCAGGATAGACAGCTCAGGACCATTCCTCTGCTGCTGTGGTAGGCCCCAGACAGGCTTCTGGGCCCACCCACACGCCGCAGCGACGTGGGCCTCCAGAACGGAGGACCACGAGGTGGTACTCTTAACACATACCTGTTGGCCAGGAGGGCCAGCAGGTGGCTGAAAACGAACCCCTAAACATGGCGTCTCTCCAATAAATACCCTCTCCCAGAATGCAACTCGGAGGACCACCTCCACCGAGTTATCCCTGGGACAGAGGAGCACTCATCCGCTTCAACACGTTGCTTTTCCAACACCAGCCCATGGTGACAACGACACCCACCGGCACAGTGTGGAACCACACGCAACTCAGCCAAGCTGGAACAGAGGCAAATCTAACTTCCTCTAATAAGTGACCCACTAGATTTACCTATCAGCGGTAGATTAAAAATCTACCAGCGCTACACATCTTTACAGTACTCCCCTTTTTTTCTTTCCTTCCTTGAAGCCACTGCAAAATATTCTGTGTGAGTTCTGTATGGTGTCAGAGCTTACACAGGGTTAATGATTTCAGTAGAAAGGAGGTCCTGATTCATCTTTATAGGTCTTTATGACACTTGAGGGATCACCAGCACCAGCAGGAGGAAGGAGATCCTGATTCCTCTATATAGATCTTTATATCCCTAGAGGGGTCACCAGAAGAAGGAAGGAGGTCCTGATTCCTCTATATAGATCTCTAAATCACTAGAGGGGTCACCAGCAGGAGGACGGAGGTCCTGATTCCTCTATATAGATCTTTATATCACTAGAAAGGTCACCAGAAGAAGGAAGGAGGTCCTGATTCCTCTGTATAGATCTTTATATCACTAGGGGGATCGCCAGCAGTAGGAAAGAGATCCTGATTCATCTTTATAGGTCTCTATGACACTAGAGGGATCACCAGCAGGAGGAAGGAGGTCCTGATTCCTCTATATAGATCTTTTTATCACTAGAGGGATCACCAGCAGGAGGAAGGAGGTCCTGATTTCTCTATATAGATCTTTATATCACTAGAGGGGTCACCAGAAGGAGGTAGGAGGTCCTGATTCCTCTATATAGATCTCTAAATCACTAGAAGGGTTACCAGAAGGAGGATGGAGGTCCTGATTCCTCTATATAGATCTTTATATCACTAGAGGGGTCACCAGCAGGAGGAAGGAGATCCTGATTCCTCTATATAGATCTCTAAATCACTAGAAGGGTTACCAGAAGGTTGAAGGAGGTCCTGATTCCTCTATATAGATCTTTATATCACTAGAGGGGTCACCAGCAGGAGGAAGGAGGTCCTGATTCCTCTATATAGATCTTTATATCACTAGAGGGGTCACCAGCAGGAGGAAGGAGGTCCTGATTCCTCTATATAGATCTTTATATCACTAGAGGGGTCACCAGCAGGAGGAAGGAGATCCTGATTCCTCTATATAGATCTTTTTATCACTAGAGGGATCACCAGAAGGAGGAAGGAGGTCCTGATTCCTTTGTATAGATCTTTATATCACTAGAGGGATCACCAGCAGGAGGAAGGAGGTCCTGATTCCTCTATATAGATCTTTATATCACTAGCAGTAGTGGCTGGTGTTTTTTTTTTTTTGGGAGGGGCAGCAAACAAGCACCCCCCCCCCCCCCGCGGCACCTCAAACCCCCCAGACCCACCGTCCGCTCGCTGTCTTAACCCATCTAGGTGGCGGGAATTGGCCAGTGGGCATCGACAGTGGAATTGGGCATCAGGAGCGGGATCGGGCATCGGCAGCAGGGTCGGGCAGCGGGTTCGGGCAGTGGCATCGGCAGCGGGATTGGGCATCAGGCATCGGCATCGGGTCGGGCAGCTGCAGCGGTCATCGGGCATCTCCTCCATCTCGGCGGCTGCGCGTCTCCTCCCCTTCTCATAAGCGTCCAATGGAATTGCCTGTCCTTTCAGCCAGTAGTGTGACAGGTCTCAAAACCCCTCTTCTTGATTGGCCAGGAGGGGGATTAGTGTTACAACAGCGAATATTTATTCGCTGTTGTAACACACCTGGGTGGGCTCCGTTCACATTCTATGCGCTCGAAGCCCACCATATTTTGAAGCCTATTAGAGCTTCTGCCTCTAATCAGGTGCTTCAAAAAAACACCCACCCTGTATTGGAATCTATGCGCCCGGCGTCCTGAAAGGGGCCGGAAGCATGGATAGGGGGAGGCTGCGCCCGTGCGCCCTTAATGGACGGGCCGCCCCTGATCACTCGAGGGGTCACCAGAAGGAGGTCCTGATTCCTCTATATAGAGCTTTGGTTCTCACAAGAGAAATCACCAGCAGGAGGACAGAGGTCCTGATCCCCCTAAATAGATCTTTAGTTATCACCAGATTACAAAGGGGAAAAGTTCGGGACTTTAAATGAAGCATATGGCAGAACATTAGTTATCACTAGAGGGATCACCAGAAGGAAGGAGATCCTGATTCCTCTATGTAGATCTTTATATCTTGTGTTCAAAATGCAGCAGGGTAGCTGCTCGGCATGGGACCTGGAAGCTAGTGGAGATCACTGGAGTAGCGGTGTCTACTACAATGATTATGATTTCCAGCTTCCAGGGAGATCCCACAGGTATGGCACATGCGTACATTCGTCCAAGCTGGAGCAGTATAAATATACAAACATATCCATACCTAAATTTCAGCTTTAACGTGAAAAATATATCTGATAACAGGTCCACTTGTTCAGTGATGTAAAACGTGCAAAATCGGCATGCATTGACGCACATTAGAACACATGCATCCGGCGTATGCTTAGTGTTCCTCATCATTCCAGGCACTAATCGATCGGCAGCGCACAGAGAGGAAGCCGGAGCCTGCTGTAAAACAGACAACATCATCTGCAAAGAGAAAACAGCACTTCTAGCTGTCACCATGGACGCTCCTCCATCCTTGATAACCCTTCTGTGTGGATCACAAACAAGGCCATCACATAAATGTACAGGAAAAAACACATTACGGTTTGGAAAATTTCTATGTGAAAATGTTTAGTCTGATTAGTCATTGCTTTGAAAACTTGTCTTTAACCCGACTGCAAACTCTGAAAATAAATGGCCCTTCTTCCACAAACAGAATGTATACAGTGTATGGTGTGCAGATGTTCTGTAGCCACAGCTGGATCCCGTTCTCTGATTGTTTCATGGAACAATGTAACAGACTTCAAAACGAAGGACAGAATCACAAGAAAAGTTTGAGCAATGTTGTGAAATACTGCGCTACGGTATAATGTTATTTTGTTGCACTTGCTGAACAATTGGACAATTGCATTTATTTTTTTTTTCACAATAGAAAGGACAATTGCATTTATATAAGGGAAAGTATTGGGAGTCATCCTTTTTTTTTGGTCCTCCAGTGAGCTAACCATTAGTTACTCTCATAATACAATTCTATTGTACTCTATACATAGACCACTACAACCCCCAACATGACCGACCACTGCACATGATCATAATACAATTCTATTACACACTATACATAGAACACTACACCCCCAACATGACCAACCACTGGACATGATCATAATACAATTCTATTACACTCTATAGATAGAACACTACAACCCCCAACATGACCCACCACTGGACATGATCATAATACAATTCTTTTACACTCTATAGATAGAACACTACACCCCCCAACATGACCAACCACTGGACATGATCATAATACAATTCTATTACACTCTATAGATAGAACACTACAACCCCCAACATGACCCACCACTGGACATGATCATAATAAAATTCTATTGCACTCTATAGATAGAACACTACAACCCCCAACATGACCCACCACTGGACATGATCATAATACAATTCTATTACACTCTATAGATAGAACACTACACCCCCAACATGACCGACCACTGGACATGATCATAATACAATTCTATTACATTCTATACATAGAACACTACAACCCCCAACATGACCCAGCACTGGACATGATCATAATACAATTCTTTTACACTCTATACATAGAACACTACACCCCCAACATGACCCAGCACTGGACATGATCATAATACAATTCTTTTACACTCTATACATAGAACACTACAACCCCCAACATGACCGACCACTGGACATGATCATAATACAATTCTATTACACTCTATACATAGAACACTACAACCCCCAACATGACCGACCACTGGACATGATCATAATACAATTCTATTGCACTCTATACATAGAACACTACAACCCCCAACATGACCCACCACTGGACATGATCATAATACAATTCTATTGCACTCTATAGATAGAACACTACAACCCCCAACATGACCCACCACTGGACATGATCATAATACAATTCTATTACACTCTATACATAGAACACTACAACCCCCAACATGGCCCACCACTGGACATGACCATAATACAATTCTATTGCACTCTATAGATAGAACACTACAACCCCCAACATGACCCACCACTGGACATGACCATAATACAATTCTATTACATTCTATACATAGAACACTACAACCCCCAACATGACCCACCACTGGACATGACCATAATACAATTCTATTACATTCTATACATAGAACACTACAACCCCCAACATGACCCACCACTGGACATGACCATAATACAATTCTATTACACTCTATACATAGAACACTACAACCTCCAACATGACCCACCACTGGACATGACCATAATACAATTCTATTACATTCTATACATAGAACACTACAACCCCCAACATGACCCACCACTGGACATGACCATAATACAATTCTATTACATTCTATACATAGAACACTACAACCCCCAACATGACCCACCACTGGACATGACCATAATACAATTCTATTACACTCTATACATAGAACACTACAACCCCCAACATGACCCACCACTGGACATGATCATAATACAATTCTTTTACACTTTATACATAAAACACTACAACCTCCAACATGACCCACCGCAATTCTACAATTCTATTACAGTCTATGCAAGTGCATGAATGAGCAAAGAATCAACCTTTTTTTGAAATGACCCTCTTGCTATACTGAATTTTTCAAGGCAAGCTGTACCTATAAAATCAGAGAGGGAAAGCTACCCGCTCCTGCCACTTGTGCCACCTAATGTTGCACCATTACAAATCATCCCCTGAAGTCCATTGGGAAACCAACATTTCCAGGTGTCTTGATCCTCCTGGGTCCCCTCGGAGCTCTCACGATTTTCTCTGCTGACCTCCATGTCACTAGAGGAGGTGAAGGTCAGCAGGAAGAACCTGTGAGACCTGCAGGAGATCAGCATTTCCAGATGGGGGGGGGGGGATTTTCAGGAACAGAGCAGCGTTTGGCGGTGGTAGTGGAGGCTTGCAATGAGAAGTTTAGTCTAACGATAAGGTTGCTTTAAAAGTTCAAATGTTGTTCAGTTTTTCTCTGTTTTGTAATTCTTTGTAATAAATCATAGCTCATAACTCATTCGAGACACAGAAAAACAACCAAAACGTTGAACTGAGTCCATAAATAAAACTAACTGTCCTAGGCTGCTATTTTTAAATATGGAATGCTGTGAAGATAAAACATCCAAGGACAAAACTGCAAAATTTCAGAGGGTGCTTGGTGATCAGAGGGGTGTTTTCATCTGCCTCTTCTCTTAAAGTGAAATACCTTTTTTTTTTTTTTTTTTTTTTTGTGGTTTAGGAACTTTCCATTGACCCAAAGACACATGTCTTATGCATAGTATATCCTCTCCCCAGTGCCGCCACTGGACGCTAATTAGTGCCACCACTGGATGCTCCTCAGTGCCACTACTGGGCTCTCCTCAGTGCCACCATAGGATGCTCCTTGGTACCAACACTGAGGAGAGCCCAGTAGTGGCACTGAGGAGCACCCAGTGATGGCACTAATTAGCGTCCAGTGGCGGCACTGGGGAGAGGTTTTGGAGAGGAGTTGCTTTGTCAGTTGGCAACCACAATTTGGAACAGGTGAATTCTAAGTTCCATTGGCCAGAATCCACTGATTCCAGACAGGTGATAGGACATCTTGGGGCTGATGACAGGCAAACCAGAAATGGAAGCAGACAGCCACAGGAACATACATGAGTTCTGTACACAGTGTTATAGCCAAGTATGTGGGGTAGGGAAATGTAGGTATGTTCAGCTGAGAAGGGTCAGTTATGAAGGAGAATACCCATTGGTTCACAACTGCGCATTTCTTTTCGGAGCAATGGCGCTAGGGAGAGGGCCTGTTATGCAGGTTCCCTATCTTGTTATTTTTGGCTGGAGCAACCTGGCCTCTTGAGGACAATGTCCTGGGATAGACAAAACACGTACGTCAGCGCTATGCAATGGGGGAATAACTAGGGTCACAAATACATTAGTTATTACTTGCAGATAGGCTCCATCCACTTGGCTGCATCCGATGTAAAGAAATGCATGGCTTCTCCATCTTTAACTTTGAGTTTGGCATTTTATCCGTTTTGCACGTAGCTTGGCTTTAATAGCGTTGAAAGACTTCCATTGGCGGTGCATGTCTACTAAGGATAATCAGGAAAGATGAGAAGCCTAGAGTTCTGGAAAGTGTACGCTTCCTTGAATACAGGCTTCCCTAAACATCAGGTCCAGGTCCATTAAAATTGAGGAGCCTAAAAATCAAGGTGCGAGGTGGGACTTCGGTGAACCTCTAGCAGTCAATATGCGATGGGCCTGCTCCACTGCAGAAAAAGGCTGAGAGTCCCGCTTGAGACAATAGGGTCTTGAGTAGGGTCTGTCCCTTCAGCTCCCTTTGGTAGGCCAGATATCTGGAGATTATTTCATCTGTTTTGATTCTCAGCATATTCAAACTGAGTCTCCAGGGACTTAACCTTGGTTTTTTATGGTATGGAGGACAACGTGCAATCCTGCAGTATGTCTTCCATTGTAGAGATGTCCGTAATATACGTTCCCTAAAAACATCTAGGTCATGACCCAGTATCTGGCTATAGGTGGTCTATTTTTGAGCCTTCTGGCATCTGGAGATATCCTGTATTACTGCTGAGAAGTTCACAGAGTCCTGAAAGTCAGGATCAGTGGCTCTGTCTGAGTAGCCATGTTGGTGCTGGCGTTGTTGTCTCCTGCCAAGTCCTGTTGGTACGTAACATCTCCTGTATGGCAAGAAGAGGAAAGGCTTCCCCTGGCCATGCCTCTTTAGGTCAACGAAAGAAGAGGATTTAGAAGTTTAGACGGTGCAGCACTGGAGCCAGCGCTAGAAGAAGCAGAGCCAATGCTTTCTGTGTAGCGCCGCCTCCTTTCACATGAGCAGGGCAAAGGGGGCGGGGTCAGGGGTGGAGCCAATGGGGGGGTGGCAAAATTAGGTTTCGCCTAGGGCAGTGATGGCGAACCTTGGCACCCCCAGATGTTTTGGAACTACATTTCCCATGATGCTCAACTACACTGCAGAGTGCCAGAGCATCATGGGAAATGTATTTCTAAAACATCTGGGGGTGCCAAGGTTCACCATCACTGGCCTAGGGTGTCAAAAATCCTTGCACCAGCCCTGCACCGTTCAGTTTCCATTTTCAGCCCGGTCCCTGTTTGCCAGAATGAGTGACATCATCTCATACCAACGGTTCAAGATGGCCGAAGACCAGCACTTGGAAGTAGCCGGGGAGAAGATGCCAGTGCCGGTGAGGGACCTCGTGCGCGTAGGATTATTGGAACAGAACATTTTTTCACTTTAAATTGATCTGGTCCGTTGTGGTGGGTTAACAAATCCTATTCATTTGAATAGGCTTCCAATGCAACATAACAAACCTAATACCCGACACAACCAATAAATGTCCTGATTGTTCACTGTCATAAAGTGAAATGCACCATGTTCCCACTAAAGACTTTCCTTATTTATTATGTTCTTTACTAACCATAATCCTTTAATTTGTAGCTAGATAGCTGTGTGCTAGAACTGGCGATCCTGGGGGCCCTTTTTTGCTGGTGCTGTGCTTAAAATAGACCTGAACAGCTCAAAGGAGTGATACCACCCAACTATTTAAAAAAACTATAAAATATCAATTAAAAAAAATAAAAAAATATTAACACTGAACTCTAGGCAGATAGAAAAATACAAAGAAGCTGATAGGAGGAGAGAGCAGGGTGACAGGGAGACAAGCTCATCACCGTGCTGTCTCTACTTTAAGGCCTCATGCACACAGGCTGTTAAAATAACGTTATGAAAACGCCAGTATCTTTGCAGTGATTTTTTTAAACTTTTTTCAGCTTTTTTCAGCGTTTTTGCAATAGCGTTTTTTAGCGTTTTTGAGCATTTTTAGCGTTTTTCCGCTTTAGCGTTTTTAGCGGGTTTTTTTTTTTCCAAATTTTTTATTTTTTTTTCAATGGATCAAAAACGTTTGAGCGTTTATCAGCGTTAGAGCGTTTTTTAACAGCTGAAAAACGTCTCTCAGAACCCACTGGTCCTGGGTTTTTTTTACAGCTTAAAAACGCCTATGCCATTTGCAGCTCAAAAACGCCTAGGTGGGCATGAAGCCATAGACTAACATAGACAGGCCTTTTTAAGCTGCAAAAAAAGCTCAAAAAAGCAGCTATAAAAACGTCCGTGTGCATGAGGCCTCACTGTCAAGTCACAGGTTAGGGGGCAGGTCCAGTATGACCTGGACTCAGAGGAAGTGAGTTGAATGATGCTGGCCATAAGACTGAGGACATCTAGTGGCAAGAAAGAAAGTACTGCTGGCGGCATGTCAGGGACAACCTGGACTCAAAGAATAAGGGTTGATTGATGCTGGCCTTCGAACCGAGGACATCTAGTGGCAAAAAAGAATGTACTGCTGAGGGCATGTCCGGGACAGCTTGGGTTTAGAGAATGTGGGCTGAATGGCTAAGTGGTTAGCACTTCTGCCTAGCAGCACTAGGGGCATCAGTTTGAATCACAAAACTACCTGCATGGAGGCTGTATGGTCTCTCTGTGCCTGTGTGGGTTTCCTCCGGGTACTCCGGTTTCCTCCCACACTCCAAAGACATGCTGGTAGGTTTATTGACTCCTGTCAGTGTCTAAATTGGCAATAGTATGTGTATGTATGAAGGTAGGGACCTTAGATTGTTAGCTCCTTGAGGGCAGGGACTGATGCGAATGTATAATATATATATGTAAAGAGCTGTGTAACTTGATGGTGTTAAATAAGTACACGTAATAAATAAATTGATGCTGGCCATCAAACCAAGAACATCTAGTGGCAAAAAGAATGTACTGTTGGGGGCATGTCTGGGAAAACCTGGGTTCAAAGAAAGTGGGCTGATAAATGTTTGGCCATCAAACCAAGAACATCTAGTGCAGTGATGGCGAACCTTGGCACCCCAGATGTTTTGGAACTACATTTCCCATGATGCACTCTGCAGTGTAGTTGAGCATCATGGGAAATGTAGTTCCAAAACATCTGGGTTGCCAAGGTTCCCCATCACTGATCTAGTGGCATAAAGAATGTACTGTTGGGGGCATCTCCGAGACAACCTAGGCTCAAAGAAAGTGGACTAAATGATGGTTGGCCATCAAACCAAGAACATCTAGTGGCAAAAAGAATGTTCTGTTGGGGGCATGTCCAGGACAACTTGGGCTCAGAGAAAGTGAGCTGAATAATGCTTGGCCATCAAACCAAAAACATCTAGTGGCAAAAAGAAAGTACTGTCTGGGGGCATGTCTGGGACAACCTAGGCTCAGAGAAAGTGGTCTAAATAATGCTTGTCCATCAAACCAAGAACATCTAGTGGCATAAAGAATGTTCTGTTGGGGGCATGTCCAGGACAACTTGGGCTCAGAGAAAGTGGGCTGAATAATGCTTGGCCCTCAAACCAAGAAAATCTAATGGCAAAAAGAAAGTACTGTCTGGGGGCATGTCTGGGACAACCTGGGGTCAGAGAAAGTGGGCTAAATAATGCTTAGCCATCAAACCAAGAACATCTAGTGGCATGAAGAATGTTCTGTTGGGGGCATGTCCAGGACAACTTGGGCTCAAAGAAAGGGGGCTGAATAATACTTGACCATAAAACCAAGAACATCTAGTGGCAAAAAGAAAGTACTGTCTGGGGGCATGTCTGGGACAACCTGGGCTCAGAGAAAGTGGGCTAAATAATGCTTGGCCATCAAACAAAGAACATCTAGTGGCATAAAGAATGTTCTGTTGGGGGCATGTCCAGGACAACTTGGGCTCAAAGTAAGTGGGCTAAATAATGCTTGGCCATCAAACCAAGAACGTCTAGTGACAAAAAAATATGTTCTGTAGGGACAGCTCTAGATCAAAGTTGAATATGGCAGCAAAATCTGCCGTTTATGAAGTGTAAGCACTTGTACAAGTGATGCTTTTACAGGTTGATGTCAGGGTCAACCAAGACCACAGCCTCCAGGCTGTAAAAAATGACAGGTCCCCTTTATGGAGGTATTCATATCAGCTCCCCCAAGCTGAACATCTCCCGGGTGTGTTTTCGTAATTTCCATATGTCTCTCGCTCCCCCCCACCGTACGGTTCTCTGTGATATTCTAACACGTTATAAATTCAGCTAAATAATATTAATGAGCTGTGGCTGAAATATTTCAGGGCCGCATTAAACGCACACCCGGGAAATGTGAACTTTGTTTTTTTTTTCCACCGCCGTCGCTCTCAGTATGTAGGACACACGTAGGCCTGAGTGCAGCGCACAAGCTGCATATCGAACGTCGCTGGAGAACACGCCGCAGGAATGACAGAGCACGGTTTTTATGATCAGGATTGTGAACTAACAATCCCTCATATGGCATGACGTCATCGGGCCGCCGCGAGCCGTCCATCTCCTGGAGAGCGTCTCCTCCAGACCCCTCGGCTTGCTGCTGCAGAGTTTTTACAACCCGGGGCAGCGAGAATAAGCAGATTTTTTTGCTTTACTGAAATTTCGGTGCAAATTGGGAGGAAATTTCACCATTTTTGGCTCAGTGCATTGCAGTCAATAGGGTGATTTTTTTGCATTTTTTTTTAACCTCCTGAGGGTTACATAAGTTCCTTTCACCTATCCTGAGCCTATTCTTGTGCCAAAGCTGGTTCCATCAATAATCTACTTTTCAAAAAAAAAACCTTCATAAAAAAGTAAAAAAGCTCACAAATAACAATTACGCACAAAAAATTAAGGTAAAAAACACAAATGGGGACATGCCATTTTTCGTGTTTTTATTATCATCCCTATGTTTCAGTATCCCTTTACCTTCATTGACATATTTATACTTTAATTGCTACATATTTAACCATGATTTTTTTTGATCTCATGCTTACTTGTATTTTTATGCTCCTTTTCAAAACAATAAACATATTGAAATGGAAAAAAAGACAAAAAAACCCCCCACAATTATTACCTATCCCCCCCCCCCCAAAAAAAAACGACTTTCCAAATAAAGAACAATAAGCAAAAACAGATAAATATATCCATTACCCAATAATTAATTACCAATGAAACCATATCCCCAGATCCAGCATATTAATATTTCTCACTAAATACCATGGGACTTTAAAGATGTCATACATACAAAGATCATATATTTGTTACAATTATTTGTTTGTTTGATATATTAATAAAATTATAAAAATAAAAATGCTCCCGACGGTGTTATTACAGCATGAAGAACAGTATTTTGGTAAGATATACACCCCTATATACCACCTGCTGCCTCTGATATATGTCATATGCTGGCAGCAGCCCAGAAAACACAGTGAGGGCATGTGTAGATGCAAACATTTCACCCCTGCATGTCACCCCCTGCCCCCCCGCCATGTTTTTTGGACTCTGAACTTCCATTTGCAGACGTGGGAACAGCATTGCAGGGACCTCCAGATAGAAGGGAGGAAGATCAGCAAACGTCTGTTCACTGATCCCCCTACCTAATAAGAACCCAGAAGCGTTATGTATTCCAGTACGTCTGTAGCGCTACCCTCGTGAGGGCCGCTAATAAAATCTGTACCCCACTGGTTGCCTCCGACTCTGCAAATCCTCCATCACCTCTGGCACCCTGGGTTCGGTCATTTTTCACCAACTCAGGACAGCTGTGCTGAGTCTTGACGCGTTTCGCAAGAAGAGTCTCGCTTCTTCAGGAGAAGCACAGATAAACACCTGGAGATCAAAAGCACAAATTAATACATAAACCAGTATAAAAAAAAGGTGGGGAGGGGGTACCAAACATTTACATATAAAATCCAGTCATGTCCCACTTACAATTGATGAAAAAATACTGGCCTACTGGCGTTGTATAGATAACTAGCCATAGGGTGGTCGAGAGATTGATGTATTCGGGTGGGTATACCACCCTAAATTTTTAAAAGAAAAACTTCAAAACAGAACATTGATAAAAGTAGATGCATAAATGCATAGCATGCCAACCATGCCACCAAACTTTCCGCCGGGAGCTGTGTGAGGGCGGGGAGATGGAAACCAATGAGATGCAACAGGAGCCGGAGCCTGGGCGAAGGATGTCGATCCCACCGAGGGAAGTACTCACACCTAAACAATCAAAAAAATAGACCAAATAAAAACCTGGCCAGACAGTGAATACAAATACAAATGATGTGGCTAATAGAAATGATGTTGGGGGAAATAAAATAATGAAATCGAATGTGTGATGAGGGTGCCTATGTGCTGATGTGATGAAATAGAAATGATTATATAATGAAATTGAAAATTAACTGTGTTTTTGATCTCCAGGCATCTATCTGTGCGTCTCCCGAAGAAGCGAGACTCTTCTCGTGAAACGCGTCGAGATTCAGCACAGCTGCCCTAGACTGTCGGCAGTCATTTTCATGACATATCCAGGTCTTACGGAAAGGTTTATTACATGATTGAAAAATTTACTAATTTGTTGATGCTTTTACTGTATTGCATGTTTTTTTAAAATGTTTGTTAACCACTTGACGACCGCCTCACGCCGATGTACGTCGGCAAAGTGGCACGGACAGGCAAAATCACATACAGGGTACGTGATTTGCCTTCCGCGGGTGGGGGGTCCGATCGGACCCCCCCCCGGTGCCCGAGGCGGTCGTCTTTTGTCCAGCGGCGATCGGTGATGAGGGGGAGACCATCCGTTCGTGGCCCCCCCCTCGCGATCGCCGCCGGCCAATGAGAACACTCCTTTGCTGCTGTATGCTAAACAGCAGCAAAGGAAGTGATGTCATCTCCCCTCGGGTCGGTATTTTCCGTTCCGGCCCGAGGAGAGACGACATGTGAGTGAGTGCACAACACTACACACACACAGTAGAACATGCCAGGCACACAAAACACCCCGATCCCCCCCCCGATCGCCCCCCGATCCCCCCCCAATCACCCCCCCCCCCCCCCTGTCACAAACTGACACCAGCAGTTTTGTTTTTTTTTTTTTTTTTTTTTTTCTGATTACTGCATAGTGTCAGTTTGTGACAGTTACTGTGTTGGGACAGTGAGTATTACCCCCCTTTAGGTCTAGGGTACCCCCCTAACCCCCCCTAATAAAGTTTTAACCCCTTGATCACCCCCTGTCACCAGTGTCGCTAAGCGATCATTTTTCTGATCGCTGTATTAGTGTCGCTGGTGACGCTAGTTAGTGAGGTAAATATTTAGGTTCGCCGTCAGCGTTTTATAGCGTCAGGGACCCCCATATACTACCGAATAAATGTTTTAACCCCTTGATTGCCCCCTAGTTAACCCTTTCACCACTGATCACCGTATAACCGTTACGGGTGACGCTGGTTAGTTCGTTTATTTTTTATAGTGTCAGGGCACCCGCCGTTTATTACCGAATAAAGGTTTAGCCCCCCGATCGCCCGGCGGTGATATGCGTCGCCCCAGGCAGCGTCAGATTAGCGCCAGTACCGCTAACACCCACGCACGCAGCATGCGCCTCCCTTAGTGGTATAGTATCTGATCGGATCAATATCTGATCCGATCAGATCTATACTAGCGTCCCCAGCAGTTTAGGGTTCCCAAAAACGCAGTGTTAGCGGGATCAGCCCAGATACCTGCTAGCACCTGCGTTTTGTGCCTCCGCCCAGCCCACCCAAGTGCAGTATCGATCGATCACTGTCACTTACAAGGCACTAAACGCATAACTGCAGCGTTCGCAGAGTCAGGCCTGATCCCTGCGATCGCTAACAGTTTTTTTGGTAGCATTTTGGTGAACTGGCAAGCGCCAGCCCCAGGCAGCGTCAGGTTAGCGCCAGTACCGCTAACACCCACGCACGCACCATACACCTCCCTTAGTGGTATAGTATCTGAACGGATCAATATCTGATCCGATCAGATCTATACTAGCGTCCCCAGCAGTTTAGGGTTCCCAAAAACGCAGTGTTAGCGGAATCAGCCCAGATACCTGCTAGCACCTGCGTTTTGCCCCTCCGCCTGGCCCAGCCCAGTCCACCCAAGTGCAGTATCGATCGATCACTGTCACTTACAAAACACTAAACGCATAACTGCAGCGTTCGCAGAGTCATGCCTGATCCCTGCGATCGCTAACAGTTTTTTTTGTAGTGTTTTGGTGAACTGGCAAGCACCAGCCCCAGGCAGCGTCAGATTAGCGCCAGTACCGCTAACACCCACGCACGCACTGTACACCTCCCTTAGTGGTATAGTATCTGATCGCATCAATATCTGATCCGATCAGATCTATACTAGCGTCACCAGCAGTTTAGGGTTCCCAAAAACGCAGTGTTAGCGGGATCAGCCCAGATACCTGCTAGCACCTGCGTTTTGCCCCTCCGCCCGGCCCAGCCCAGCCCACCCAAGTGCAGTATCGATCGATCACTGTCACTTACAAAACACTAAACGCATAATTGCAGCGTTCGCAGAGTCAGGCCTGATCCCTGCGATCGCTAACAGTTTTTTGGTAGCGTTTTGGTGAACTGGCAAGCGCCAGCGGCCTAGTACACCCCGGTCGTAGTCAAACCAGCACTGCAGTAACACGTGGTGACGTGGCGAGTCCCATAAGTGCAGTTCAAGCTGGTGAGGTGGCAAGCACAAGTAGTGTCCCGCTGCCACCAAAAAGACAAACACAGGCCCGTCGTGCCCATAGTGCCCTTCCTGCTGCATTCGCCAATCCTAATTGGGAACCCACCGCTTCTGCAGCGCCCGTACTTCCCCCATTCACATCCCCAACCAAATGCAGTCGGCTGCATGAGAGGCATTTTCTTTATGTCCTCCCAAGTACCCCTACCCAACGAACCCCCCCAAAAAAGATGTCGTGTCTGCAGCAAGCGCGGATATAGGCGTGACACCCGCTATTATTTTCCCTCCTGTCCTGACAATCCTGGTCTTTGCATTGGTGAATGTTTTGAACGCTACCATTCACTAGTTGAGTATTAGCGTAGGGTACAGCATTGCACAGACTAGGCACACTTTCACAGGGTCTCCCAAGATGCCATCGCATTTTGAGAGACCCGAACCTGGAACCGGTTACCGTTATAAAAGTTAGTTACAAAAAAAGTGTAAAAAAAAAAAAAAAATAAGAAATAAAAAAAAATAGTTGTTGTTTTATTGTTCTCTCTCTCTCTATTCTCTCTCTCTATTGTTCTGCTCTTTTTTACTGTATTCTATTCTGCAATGTTTTATTGTTATTGTTATTGTTATTATGTTTTATCATGTTTGTTTTTCAGGTGTGTAATTATTTACACTTTACTGTGCTTTATTGTTAACCATTGTTAACCATTTTTTTGTCTTCAGGTACGCCATTCACGACTTTGAGTGGTTATACCAGAATGATGCCTGCAGGTTTAGGTATCATCTTGGTATCATTCTTTTCAGCCAGCGGTCGGCTTTCATGTAAAAGCAATCCTAGCGGCTAATTAGCCTCTAGACTGCTTTTACAAGCCGTGGGAGGGAATGCCCCCCCCCCCACGTCTTCCGTGTTTTTCTCTGGCTCTCCTGTCTCAACAGGGAACCTGAGAACGCAGCCGGTGATTCAGCCAGCTGACCATAGAGCTGATCAGAGGCCAGAGTGGCTCCAAACATCTCTATGGCCTAAGAAACCGGAAGCTACGAGTATTTCATGACTTAGATTTCGCTGGATGTAAATAGCGCCATTGGGAAATTGGGGAAGCATTTTATCACACCGATCTTGGTCTGGTCAGATGCTTTGAGGGCAGAGGAGAGATCTAGGGTCTAATAGACCACAATTTTTTCAAAAAAGAGTACCTGTCACTACCTATTGCTATCATAGGGGATATTTACATTCCCCGAGATAACAATAAAAATGATTAAAAAAAAAAAATATGAAAGGAACAGTTTAAAAGTAAGATTAAAAAAGCAAAAAAATAATAAAGAAAAAAAAAACAAAAAAAAAAACACCCCTGTCGCCCCCTGCTCTCGCGCTAAGGCGAACGCAAGCGGCGGTCTGTCGTCAAACGTAAACAGCAATTGCACCATGCATGTGAGGTATCACCGCGAAGGCCAGATCGAGTGCAGTAATTTTTCCAGTAGACCTCCTCTGTAAATCTAAAGTGGTAACCTGTAAAGGCTTTTGAAGGCTTTTAAACATGTATTTATTTTGTTGCCACTGCACGTTTGTGCGCAATTTTAAAGCATGTCATGTTTGGTATCCATGTACTCGGCCTAAGATCATCTTTTTTATTTCATCAAACATTTGGGCAATATAGCGTGTTTTAGTGCATTAAAATTAAAAAAAGTGTGTTTTTTCCCCAAAAAATGCGTTTGAAAAATCGCTGCGCAATTACTGTGTGAAAAAAAAAATGAAACACCCACCATTTTAATCTGTAGGGCATTTGCTTTAAAAAAATATATAATGTTTGGGGGTTCAAAGTAATTTTTTTGCAAAAAAAAAAAACTTTTTCATGTAAACAATAAGTGTCAGAAAGGGCTTTGACTTCAAGTGGTTAGAAGAGTGGGTGATGTGTGACATAAGCTTCTAAATGTTGTGCATAAAATGCCAGGACAGTTCAAAACCCCCCCAAATGACCCCATTTTGGAAAGTAGACACCCCAAGCTATTTGCTGAGAGGCATGTCGAGTCCATGGAATATTTTATATTGCGACACAAGTTGCGGGAAAGAGACAAATTTTTTTTTTTTTTTTTTTTTTTGCACAAAGTTGTCACTAAATGATATATTGCTCAAACATGCCATGGAAATATGTGAAATTACACCCCAAAATACATTCTGCTGCTTCTCCTGAGTACGGGGATACCACATGTGTGAGACTTTTTGGGAGCCTAGCCGCGTACGGGACCCCGAAAACCAAGCACCGCCTTCAGGCTTTCTAAGGGCGTGAATTTTTGATTTCACTCTTCACTGCCTATCACAGTTTCGGAGGCCATGGAATGCCCAGGTGGCACAAAACCCCCCCAAATGACCCCATTTTGGAAAGTAGACACCCCAAGCTATTTGCTGAGAGGTATAGTGAGTATTTTGCAGACCTCACTTTTTGTCACAAAGTTTTGAAAATTGAAAAAAGAAAAAAAAAATGTTTTTTCTTGTCTTTCTTCATTTTCAAAAACAAATGAGAGCTGCAAAATACTCACCATGCCTTTCAGCAAATAGCTTGGGGTGTCTACTTTCCAAAATGGGGTCATTTGGGGGGGGTTTGTGCCACCTGGGCATTCCATGGCCTCCGAAACTGTGATAGGCAGTAAAGAGTGAAATCAAAAATTTTCACCCTTAGAAATCCTGAAGGCAGTGATTGGTTTTCGGGGTCCAGTACGCGGCTAGGCTCCCAAAAAGTCCCACACATGTGGTATCCCCATACTCAGGAGAAGCAGCTAAATGTATTTTGGGGTGCAATTCCACATATGCCCATGGCCTGTGTGAGCAATATATCATTTAGTGACAACTTTATGAAAAAAAAAAAAAAAGTGTCACTTTCCCGCAACTTGTGTCAAAATATAAAATATTCCATGGACTCAATATGCCTCTCAGCAAATAGCTTGGGGTGTCTACTTTCCAAAATGGGGTCATTTTGGGGGGTTTTGTGCCACCTGGGCATTCCATGGCCTCCGAAACTGTGATAGGCAGTGAAGAGTGAAAGCAAAAATTTACACCCTTAGAAATCCTGAAGGCGGTGATTGGTTTTCGGGGCCCCGTACGCGGCTAGGCTCCCAAAAAGTCCCACACATGTGGTATCCCCGTACTCAGGAGAAGCAGCTAAATGTATTTTGGGGTGCAATTCCACATAGGCCCATGGCCTGTGTGAGCAATATATCATTTAGTGACGACTTTTTGTAAATATTTTTTTTTTTTTTGTCATTTTTCAATCACTTGGGACAAAAAAAATAAATATTCAATGGGTTCAACATGCCTCTCAGCAATTTCCTTGGGGTGTCTACTTTCCAAAATGGGGTCATTTGGGGGGGTTTTGTACTGCCCTGCCATTTTAGCACCTCAAGAAATGACATAGGCAGTCATAAACTAAAAGCTGTGTAAATTCCAGAAAATGTACCCTAGTTTGTAGACGCTATAACTTTTGCGCAAACCAATAAATATACGCTTATTGACATTTTTTTTACCAAAGACATGTGGCCGAATACATTTTGGCCTAAATGTATGACTAAAATTTAGTTTATTGGATTTTTTTTATAACAAAAAGTAGAAAATATCATTTTTTTTCAAAATTTTCGGTCTTTTTCCGTTTATAGCGCAAAAAATAAAAACCGCAGAGGTGATCAAATACCATCAAAAGAAAGCTCTATTTGTGGGAAGAAAAGGACGCAAATTTCGTTTGGGTACAGCATTGCATGACCGCGCAATTAGCAGTTAAAGCGACGCAGTGCCAAATTGGAAAAAGACCTCTGGTCCTTAGGCAGCATAATGGTCCGGGGCTCAAGTGGTTAATAAATCATTTATACATTTTACTTGGCACGTTTAGAGGTATACTCTTTAAAGTCCCATGGGCAATTTTCTTTTTTGTTGTGTGCATACATACTATTGGGGGCTGAGTATCACCTCTACACATCTCATACCAGTTCTGTTTTTCTTTTTTTTTTTTTTTTTTTCACTTTATTTTCTATGTCAGATTCACTCACTTCTGTCTCCTCAACCCACAGGCCAATAACATCAATACAACACAACAGAACTCTATGCAGAATAATGTATGCTCCTTTAACTAAAGTTCCAGAGAATGAAAGCAGACCTTTTTGTGCTAAATAACTTTAGTCACTTGAGCAAATAAAGAGAGGATATAAAGGTTGAAATGTTACTTCTTTGGAATCCGGCTGTCTTCAGCTAGCCTTACAGTGTTATGAATAAAGTAATCCTGGATGGTAAGATATAGCAAAGTTGGCTGATCTGTATTTCACTTCAAACTTTCCTCATATGGCTTTAATAATGTTGTTTCCAATAGTATTGCTGATAATAAAGATGTAAATAGGATATAGATGTCTGCATAGAGAAAGTCTCTCCTCCATAAATGAACAACGGGGAAAACAAACAATACCGACGCTCAATCGCAAATTCCTCTTCTTGCGGCTGAGTGTCCCTGCACTCAAACGGCACAACTTGGAGTAAACTTAAGCCGGCCACTTGGTAACAATCCATAAAAATGCTTATCTTTATTGGCCGCATCTTAAACAAAGCTGTATCACCCTAATAAGTTTCGGTCACATCGAAACGCGTTAGCCTGATACAATTGTGTTTTACATGTAGCCAATAAAGATTCGCATTTTTTTGGATGATACCGAGTGGCCGGCTCAAGTTTACTACAAAAAACTGAACTATCATCAGAAGAGGTTCCAATCTCTCCTAAACAACCAACTGACTACAAAGTGCTTCTTATATTGAAAACGTTGGGGGGAGATTTACTCAAACTGGAGCACTCAGAATCTGGTGCAGCTGTGCAGGGTGGCCAATCAGCTTCTAACTTCAGCTTGTTCAATTAAGCTCTGGCAATAAAAGCTGGAAGCTGATAAATGTGCTAAATAAGCTAAATATGAGACATATCTATAATAAGTACAATACAGAAATATGAATGTATTATATACAGTGTTACATATTTGGATAAATGCAGTAAATAATTAGATAAATAAATAAATATTTCACGTAACACTAAAAATCACCCTCTAAATCAGTGGTCTCCAAAGTGTAGCCCAGGGGCCAGATGCGGCCCTTTGCTTGCCTTTATTCAGGCACTATTCCCTACATTTACACCAACAGGCCACTATACCTCCCACTGACACCTATGATGGGGCACTTTTGCTCCCACTGACACCAATGATGGGACACTATTCCTCCCACTGACACCAATGATGGGACACTATTCCTCCCACTGACACCAATGATGGGGCTCTTTTCCACCCACTGACACCAATGATGGGGCACTTTTGCTCCCACTGACACCAATGATGGGACACTATTCCTCCCACTGACACCAATGATGGGACACTATTCCTCCCACTGACACCAATGATGGGGCACTATTCCTCCCACTGACACCAATGATAGGGCACTATTCCTCCCACTGACATCAATGATGGGGCACTATTCCTCCCACTGATGCCAATGATGGGGCAATATTCCTTCCATTGACACCAATGATGAGACACTATTCCCCCCATTGACACCAATGATTAGACACTACCCCCCCCCCCCCCCCCATTGACAGCAATGATGGGGCAGTATTCCTCCCACTGATGCCAATAATGGGGCAGCATTCCTCCCACTGATGCCAATAATAGGGCACTATTCCTTTCACTGACACCAATGATAGGCCAGTATTCCCCCCATTGATACCAAAGATTGGGCACTGTTTCTCCCATTGATATCAATGATGGGGCATTGTTTACTCTCATTTTCTACTCACACTGGCCACAGTCCGGCTCCCTCAACATCTAAAGGACAGTAAACTGATCCTTTGTTTGGAAAGTTTGGAGACCCCCTGCTCTAAATAAAGTGAAGACGTAAAAGCTGATCGTCAGTTCCATCTGAATGCAGTATTCTCTTGATTAGTGTACTATATTCCAGGAAAACATCACATTATGGCCACTAGATGGAGCTGATGATCATAGGAAATCAACATATAAGACAAAATACAGGGATGATTTGTGACCGCTGTGACATTCGCACAGGAAATACATTTAAAAAAAAATAGACCCCCCCCCCCCCCCAAATCTGTGTTCAAAGAATTGTTTTCTGTACTCAAAAACTCAAAAAAGAGCATATTGTTAGCATGCCGTATATACAGACATAGGTGCATGAGTGGGGAAGGTGTATTAAAAATTAAATATATTGGATCTTACTCAGATATGGTGACTGCACTAGCTTTCTTTTTTTCATTCCTTTTTTCCTTTATTTTCACCTGGTGATCCTAGCAGTAACACATTTCCTGTCCTAAGGGGACAACTTACCCTCATTGTACTGTATCCAGGGGGGAGCAGATGGGACATTCCCAGGCCTGCCCAGGTACGCATGACTTTAGCCGGCCATACACCAGTAGAACGTAATTCAAAATTTCTTGTTTTAAGAACGTTCGTTCAATTTTCTAATCATTTGGGGGGGGGGGGGGTCAAATTCACGTTCGTTTTCAGCCACAGTAAAAAATGTAAATGAGCAGGATGAAAAATGTTTCTCCAATGAGCACATTTCTAAAGCTGGACACACACAACAGTAGATTTTTTCCACGCAAACGTCGTACGAACATTCGTACAAAAAGTCCCATCAGTATATTCGATGACTTGACGAATGTCGAATGTTGACAGAAATGACACTTAGTGCTCTAAACTGAGGCAAGTACACACTATAGAGCAGGGATTTCCAAACTTTCGAAACAAAGGGCCAGTTTTCTGTGATTCAGACTTTAGGAGGGCTGGACTGTGGCCAGTGGGAGTAGAAAAGGTCCCAACATCAGTGGGAAAAAATAATGCCCCATTGTTTGTTTCAGTGAGAGTAATTGCACCCCATTATTGGTGTAACTGGAAGGAATTTTGCCCCATCGTTGATGTTATCGGGTCCCATCATTGGTGTCATAGAGAGCAATTGTGCCCCATCATTGATGTTATCGGGCCCCATTGTGGGTGTCATTGAGAGGAATTGTGCCCCATCATTGATGTTATTGGGCCCTATTGTTGGTGTCATTGAGAGGAATTGGGCCCCATTTTGGTGTCATTGAGAGGAATTGTGCCCCATCACTGATGTTATTGCGCCCCATTGTTGGTGTCATTGAGAGGAATTGTGCCCCATCACTGATGTTATTGCGCCCCATTGTTGGTGTCATTGAGAGGAATTGTGCCCCATCACTGATGTTATCGGGCCCCATTGTGGGTGTCATAGAGAGGAATTGTGCCCCATCACTGATGTTATTGGCCCCCATTATTGGTGTCATTGAGAGGAATTGTGCCCCATCACTGATGTTATTGCGCCCCATTGTTGGTGTCATTGAGAGGAATTGTGCCCCATCACTGATGTTATTGTGCCCCATTGTTGGTGTCATTGAGAGGAATTGTGCCCCATCACTGATGTTATTGCGCCCCATTGTTGGTGTCATTGAGAGGAATTGTGCCCCATCACTGATGTTATTGGGCCCTATTATTGGTGTCAGCGGGAGAGATTTTGCCCCATCGTTGGTGTTATCGGGTCCCATCATTGGTGTCATAGAGAGCAATTGTGCCCCATCATTGATGTTATCGGGCCCCATTGTGGGTGTCATTGAGAGGAATTGTGCCCCATCATTGATGTTATTGGGCCCTATTGTTGGTGTCATTGAGAGGAATCGGGCCCCATCAATGATGTTATCAGGCCCTATTGTGGGTGTCATTGAGAGGAATTGTGCCCCATCATTGATGTTATCGGGCCCCATTGTTGGTGTCATTGAGAGGAATTGTGCCCCATCACTGATGTTATCGGGCCCCATTGTGGGTGTCATAGAGAGGAATTGTGCCCCATCACTGATGTTATTGGCCCCCATTATTGGTGTCATTGAGAGGAATTGTGCCCCATCACTGATGTTATTGGCCCCCATTATTGGTGTCATTGAGAGGAATTGTGCCCCATCACTGATGTTATTGCGCCCCATTGTTGGTGTCATTGAGAGGAATTGTGCCCCATCACTGATGTTATTGGGCCCTATTATTGGTGTCAGCGGGAGAGATTTTGCCCCATCGTTGGTGTTATCGGGTCCCATCATTGGTGTCATAGAGAGCAATTGTGCCCCATCATTGATGTTATCGGGCCCCATTGTGGGTGTCATTGAGAGGAAGTGTGCCCCATCATTGATGTTATTGGGCCCTATTGTTGGTGTCATTGAGAGGAATCGGGCCCCATCAATGATGTTATCAGGCCCCATTGTGGGTGTCATTGAGAGGAATTGTGCCCCATCATTGATGTTATCGGGCCCCATTGTGGGTGTCATTGAGAGGAATTGTGCCCCATCATTGATGTTATCGGGCCCCATTGTAGGTGTCATTGAGAGGAATTGTGCCCCATCACTGATGTTATTGGGCCCTATTATTGGTGTCAGCGGGAGAGATTTTGCCCCATCGTTGGTGTCAGTGAGGGGAATTATGCCCCATTGTTGGTATTAGTGGATGGAATAATGCCAAAGGTTGGTTAAAAGCAAGCAAAGGGCCGCATCTGGCCCCCCGGTCCGCAGTTTGGAGACCACTGCTATAGAGGGATATGCTTTGTTCGTATTTCATGTCTGAGGTTTACAACCACTTTAGGGTTAGCTGAAGCCAGCAGTGGACGCGCTATGCATGTGCGCAGTTTGAATGACCTGTAGCAGCCACTAGGGGGCGAAGTATAGTGAAATTCAGCCCATTCTGAAAACTCCAGTACTATGGAAGGGTCGGCGCTTTTTACGGAGAAAATCCAAAACAGCTGCACCTGGAATGGGAGGACCTTCTCCATTTCCAGGAAAAGGATGTATAGTATGTACTATTCTATAGATGTAGCAATGCATGGGGGGAGCTTCTAAAAAAATCTTCCTGAAAAGTGAACATACACTTGAAAAGCAAGTAAAATTTTGAACCACTTTCAAAATGACAATCAGGCAAGTCATCCGATGTGCTGAGAATTCTCCTACGAAGGTTCGTTCGATACATCGACTAGTGTATGGTCAGCGTTTGTCTCCATTCACATGGCTCAGCTTGCAGTTCTTCTCATGGACCTTCTATCAACAGTCCCTGTGTGTACTCAGCATTACAAAGACAATCGGCCACTGCGGGGCTGCCAGAGGTCATGCCGGATTAGTAAATAGCTCACTGTTTATTCAGAAGCTGCTTGTGGTCCAAACCGCATGGCCACACCTCAATTTAATGAGAAACCCCCCAACAAGAGTCCGCGGGGTGTCACTTTGTTATGTGATTCATGTCATGGAGTCCCCCTCTATCATCCAATCAGGACCTTGTGTGGTTAAGCTCTTCAAAGGTTCCATAAATTTAAAGGGCATGTCCCCCCCTAACAATCATCTTCTCTTATCTACTCCTTTTTGGTTTTTTAAATACACCGCCAAAAAAGTCTTTTAAAAAGTTTGATAAGTACTTCTTTTTAATATTGTATATATATATTTTCTATATTTATATATTTTTTCATATTTTTATTATATATTTTATATTTTTATTATACATATATTTTATTTTATTTTATATTAGTCCAACAGTTTATCAAACAGATAATATTAATTAAAAATGTACAAAAATTAAAGTAGAACTATAGGTAATACTTTTTTTTTTTCTTTTTGGATAGAGTAAGAGAGGGTTATAACCCCTGTCAGATCTTTTTTCTTTCTTTTTTTGCCATCTGTGTCCCCATTAAGGATAGTTCCCTTTACTTCCTGTCCCATAACCAAAAATAGGAAGTGAGGAAATCCCTGCATATTTAGGGAATCTTTTGGACCTCCCCTCCCCAAATCACCAGAACTAAGTGTCCCAATTGGAAGCTTTCCCCTTTGTTACTTTTCTGGGGACAACCCACAATTTGGGACTTTCTTTTACTTTCACTTTCAATAATAAACAGGAGAGGGGTGAATCTCCCTAACGGGGACACAGACAGCAATAAGAACCCGACAGGGGTTCTAATCCCTCTCCGCTCTATCCAAAATGTAAAAAAAAAAAGTTTTTCCTTTAGTGATACTTAAATGTTAAGGCACACAAACACAATATATGACCCAATTTTTGGTCAAATAGAAAAGATAAGGTTGTACCAAGTAAATAGATACCAAACTTGTTCATTTTATTTGTTTCCTTTTTATTTATTTTTATCCTTTATATATATATATATTTATTTATTTATTTTTTTTTACCCAACATGCCAAGCCTTAAAATTCAACTGCGAAATGGTGACAAACTTCACCTTGCTGTTTTAACTTTTCTTTACAATCCCCTTTGACCTCTTTTGTTATCCTCAATGAATATCCTCACCCACTCAGGCCCCGAGATTCTCACCCAGGTGTGGAATATGGATGTGAGGGCCCTCTTACAGACAAAGAGGTTCAAAAATTAATTTTCTGATGGGGTAATAAGTTATGCTTACTGTTCTCTAACCCTCTTGTGTTATATTAATTAATATATTATATTATTAGCATATTATTAATATAATATTATTAATTATATAAATTTTGGCTGTTTCTTTTGGGATGCACCTGGTTACACTGTAAGTATGGAGAGCTGTTTTAGGTGATGAATTGCTGGAAAAGAATTCAGTAGTTTAGCAAGGGACACTTAGGCAGGGCTGACACCATTTATATTTGTGTGTTGTCCTCCCACATTGCATTTCTGGCAGATCAGTAGGTACATTTCTGTAATTGTGGGGTCTTCAAAGGATAATATACAATACATATATATATGTATGTATGTGTAAATGTAAATATTTTTTTAAATTTATGGTTATTTTTATATTTATATATTATATGAAAAAAAAATGTTTGTATTTTTAGATATTTTGTATTTATATGTATATATGTTTATAAATATTTGTATCTATTTTTTACTTTTATATTTATATATTATATATATAAAAAGAAAAAAAAATATTTATATATATTTTGTATTTATAAAAATGTATATATATTTGTAAATATTTGTATCTATTTTTTACATTTCAATTTAATTTTATCTTTATGTTATGTAAAAATAAATGTTTATATTTATAAATATATCATATATGTTTTATAAAGTTGCATTTATTGTTATATTTAAATATTATATAAAAATATTTATAAATATTTATACTGATAAATATGTATGTATGTGTGTGTGTGTGTGTGTATATATATATATATATATATATATATATATATATATATATATATATATATATATATATATATATATATATATATATATATATATTTATTTATAAATATATGTAAATATTTTTTTAAATTGATGTTTATTTTTATATTTATAATATTATATAAAAAATAAATAAATGTTTGTATTTTTAGATATTTTGTCTTTATATGTAAATATGTTTATAAATATTTGTATCTATTTTTTACATTTATATTTATTTTTATATTTATATAAAAAAATAAATAAATGTTTAAATGTATACATTTTTTTTGTATTTATAAAAATGTATATATATATTTGTAAATATTTGTATCTTTTTTTTAAATTTCAATTTAATTTTCTCTTTATATGTTATATCAAAATAAATGTTTATATTTATTATATTTTTTGCTCTGACATATATTTTAAAATATTTTTTTCTCTCTAGTTCCTTGAAAATAAAAAGACGTCAGTGATCCAAACACTACATCTCCATGTGACAATTTGTACCAAAATTAAGTGTAAGCTTACATACATTTGTAAATAAAATCTCATAGTGAAAATGTAAGGAGTTTCTAATCAGCTCAGGTTGATGTTGTCGGACATCGCTCTACCAATATATATGAATGGGACGTGCAGTGCCCGCAGTCGGCCGGCAGGTGTCGCTGCGCCCCCTCCTCCGCTCCCAGGCTGCGCAGAGTTTGGAAAGTGACAAGTGAAGGGGGGTGAGAAAGTCTGGAGAGGGAAAGAGAGAGAGAGAGAGGGAGGCTGAGAGTAAAAGCAGCTCCGACCTCTCAGAGCCCTCCGGAAAGGAGGAAAGTCTTTGGCTCCATAAACTCCATCAGAGAGAGAAGGAGGTGTGCAGCCTGGGGCCACAACTCACTGCTCAGACCATCCTACAGGACTCATGGGGGCATCCCAAGGACAGAGGGGACCCCAAATCAACAAAGTGCTGGGGACTGATCACAGATCCACAGGGATGTACTCACTCCTACTGATCACTGCCTGGCTGGACATTGGCTTGTGGGCACACTGGACTCAAGGTAGGACCTGTGGGGGCTTCATATGGGGGAAGGGGTGCTGGTACAGATGTGCATTGATGGAAAGTTTTTTGTGCTGTGAAGTTCTCCTGCAGGGTTGGAGGAAGAGCAGTCATGATCACCTATAGAGGGGTCTGTTCACCTATAGAGGGGTTACTTCTCCTATGCAGGGGTTTGTTCACCTATGGAAAGGTCTGTTCACCTATAGAAGGGTCTGTTCTCCTTTGGAGGGGTCTGTTCATTTATGGAGGGGTGAGTTCACCCATGGAGAGGTCTGTTCACCTATAGACCGGTTACTTCTCCTATGGAGGGGTCTGTTGGCCCATGGAGAGGTCTGTTCACCTATAGAGGGGTCTTTTCACCTTTGGAGGGGTCAGTTCCTCTATAGAGGGGTGAGTTCCCCTATGGAGGGGTCATTTCATCTCTAGAGGATTCAGTTCATCTATGGAGAGGTATTTTCACCTATAGAGGGATAATTTCTTTTATGCAGAGGTCAGTTCATCTATTGAGGGATCAGTGCACCTATGGAGGGGTTAGTTCATCTATAGAGAAGTCAGTTCAACCATAGAGGGTTCAGCTAACCAATAGAGAGGTCAGATCACCTACAAAAGGGTCAGTTACTGGTGCAAGAAGCCATTCATTGAGAACTATAGAAATGGTCAGAGTAAGGTCAAGGGGCATGTTGAGGGTGGGCTTTATATAAATGATTGTCTTTATTTAGAACTAGGCCAGTGACTTATAGATCTGGAGATGGCTCAGCTAATACAGTGCTTAGACACCGATAGACGCAGGATCTGTAGAGTATGAGGGTCACCTATAGAAAAGGCAGCGTCAGCTATAGATCCAGGCTGTTGTAGATTGCATCCAACATTTGAAGGAAAATTCCTTATACGAGTGATCACTCATTTATTGAACTGGTCCACTTGCCTATAGATCTGTGAATGATCCCTATATCACAGTGTTTCAATCATCCATAGAAGATTCCTTTATATGAGTGTCCACTCATTTATAGAACTGGGCCACCCGCCTAAAGATCTGTAGATGGTTCCGTTATTACTGTTCTTCCATGATCTATAGAGGATTCCTTTATTGTGGTCACTCATTTATAGAACTGGGCCACATACCTGTAGATCTGTGAATGGTTCTTTTATGTCAGTGCTTCCATCACCGATAGAGGATTGTTTTAGATGAGTGGTCACTCATTTATAGAGTTGGGCCACTCACCTATATATCTGTAGATGTCTCGGCTATGACAGTGCTTCCATCACCTATAGAGGATTCCTTTATTTGACGGGTCACTCGTTTAAAGAACTGGGCCACCTACCTACAGTATACATCTGTAGATGACTTGGCTATAGCAGTGCTTCCATGACCTATAGAGGGTCCCTTTGAAATGAATGGTTCCTCATTTACAGTACTGGGTGACCTACCTATAGATCTGTATATGGCTTGGCTATGAAAGTTCTTCCATGAACTATTCTGGGTCACTTTATATGAGTGGTCAATCATTTATAGAGTTGGGTCACTCACCTATATATCTGTAGATGTCTTGGCTATGACATTGCTTCCATCACCTATATGAGTGGTCATTTATACAGTTTGGACACTCACCCATGAATCTCTAGATGGCTTGGTTATTACAACACTTCTGTCATCTATAGAGGATTCCTTATGAGTGGTCAGCCATTTATATACCTGGTCCAGTCACCTATAGATCTGTAGATGGCCTGGCTATGATAGTGCTGACAGCAGCGCTGCCAGTAATCAGCATTAGAACTGGTCTCTCGCATGCAGAATAGGAGAGTCACCTATAGAAAAGGCGCTATCATCTAGAGATCCAGGTAATTGTAGATTTGGTCCATCACCTTCATACGAGTGCCCCAAGCCCCCCCCCCCCCCCCCATCTATAGATTAGATTTGTCCCCTCAATTCCATCCTGAATAGCAGTCCCAGACATATGTCCAATCCCCTATAGAAGGGGGGGGGGGGGGTTACACTCCTATATGTGTGGAGAGCTGTAGGAATGTTCATCTATAAAAAGAGTGAGTCATTTATGGTAGAGAGTGGGTCAGTATTTCATAGATTTGGTGTTTTTTTAAGCATATAGGGTCTGGTATAGAAAGCGCCATTGAGAAACAATGATTGCACATGCAGCATGTCAGTGGCTAAAACCTATTCATATACAGGAACACCATCCAAGTAGAAAGGGTTCTATGTACAAGGGGTCACTTGTCTAAGCTTCATTGTCTTTATAACAGACCAGATGGGTCAAGTCGTTGAATGAAGCTCTCATGATCTGACAAGGCAACAAATTTTTATCGCTGGCGCATTCTGCTTTCCAACCAGCGCCATTGAGGATTCAGCCTGACATATTTATTGGCCACTAGACAAAACATAGCCTCATTTCCTAACAACACAAAACACTTTCACACTTATATTAACGTGTTACAACCCGGCCCCACACTTCGTAAGGGCTTCTCCACTCCCTAGCGGAATGAATTCCTGATTTTTGCACAGTATTGTTTAAGATTATTATTGTCTTTGAAGGTTCTCCTGCATGCAGGCCATTGTGTACTTAGTGGTAGTTGCCTTCAACCTGACTTGTTCTGTAATGCTGAAGACGTTTTGTATCTTCTCCAAGGCACGTCTTCAGTTCAATTCAATTCTGTGCCAGTTTTAGGATATACACCCCAAAATGATTGCCACTGTTGCCAGTATATCTGTGAAGGCTTTCATTTATCCAGGTCATGGTTTATTTAACAGTAGTTACCTTCTACTGGTTCTCATACATGCAGACCATGGTGTACTTAGTAGTATTTACCTTTAACTGAACTTGTTGGAGACGTTTCATAGCTTATCTAAGCTTCTGCTTCAGGGTTAATGAGAGTCAGTAATATTCCTGAACCAGCTTTAGGGTATACAATCCCAAAATGACTGCCAAGTGCCAATATATCTGTGCAGGTTCTCATACATCCAGGGCATGGTGTATCTAGTAGTAGTTAATCACCATCAACTGGACTTGTTCTGTAATGTTGACGATATTTTGGAGCTTCTCCAAACCACTTCTTTTCAAGATTACTGGTGCTTCTTATTTGTTAGTAACTAATAATTTTATACACCCAAAAATAATTGTCAATATGTTTGTGAAGATGTGCATCTGTCCGGGTCCTATTTCAGGATTTTCACCCCAAAATGACTGCCAATATATCTGTGAAGGCTCTTGGGCATGCAGGTCATGGTGTACTTAGTAGTAGTTACCTTCAACTGGATTTGTTCTGTAATTACCTCTTGTATCTTCTCCAAGGCATGTCTTCAGTTCTAATGAGTGTCGGGAACATTCCTGCACCATTTTTGGGATATACACCCAAAATTACTGCCAATATGTCTGTGAAGGTTCTCATTTCTCCATGTCATTGTGTATCTAATAGTAGTTACCTTCAGCTGGACTTGTTGGAGATGTTTCATTGCTTATCTAAGCTCCTGCTTCAGTTCTCATGAGTGTCAGAACTATTTCTTGAACCAATCATAGGGTATACACCCCACAATGACTGCCAATATGTTTGTGAAGGCTCTCATTTGTCCATGACATGGTTTATCTAATAGATGTTACCTTCAATTGGACTTGTTGAAGAAGTTTCATAGCTTATCTAAGCTCCTGCTTCAGTTTTAATGAGTGTCAGAACTTTTTCTGAACCAGTTTTAGGGTATACACCCCAAAATGACTGCCAATATGAATGTGAAGGTTCTCATGCATGCAGGCCATGGCATTCTTAGTAGTAGTTAACGTCAACTGGACTTGTTCTGTAATGCTGAAGACCTCTTGTATCTTCTTCAAGGCACTTCTTCAGTTCTAATGAGTGTCAGGAACATTCCTGCACCAGTTTTAGGATATACAGGCTCTCCTCACGTAGCCTCCCTGACGGTATTCCCGAGTGTGGCTCGGGGTTAAAATTTCAGTCCCATTAGCGGTAACCCCGAGCCACACTGGGGATTACATTGCAGGATCCTGGTGTGGCTTTACTTACCTTGTTACCGGGATCCTGCGATGTCCCCCGCTGTATCAGTGGGCTCTGTCCTCCTCCGAAGCCTCTCCTTGCCAGGCTCCGTTCCCTGCAAGCGTCGCGACGCACGGAGGCGGAGCCTGGCGGAAAATTCAAAAAATTGTAAAAATCATAACACATACAGTACTGTAATCTTACAGATTACAGTACTGTATGAAATCATTTCACATCCCTTTTGTCCCCAGTGCTTTGTCCAATGCCCTGCATGCAGTTTTATGTGATATATACTGTTCTTTCTGCCTGGAAACTGGAGATTGTCCATAGCAACCAAAAAGTGTCCCTTTACGTCAAAAGTGGCTTTAGACCAGCTAGAAAACAGCGATAGTAAATTAGAACACTTGCAGAATTGAGCGATAGTGAATCGTGGGGAAATTTATTTTATTATTATTTTTTATTTATTTTTTTTAAATTATTTATTTTTATTTATTATATTATAATTTATGTTTTTGTGTTTCAAACTTTATCATACCCGGGATATCTACTAGACTCTTGTTTGGACAGATTTAAGTGTGTTATTGTTAAGAATTACAGACCTACAATATAAAACGCCAAATTTCCATGCAAAATAATTGTACCGCTTTCAGCACCTAAAATCCGAAAGAATCATACCGCCAGGGAGGTTAAAGACCAGGTTCCGATCCAACGACCAGGCCGTTAAACGAATCGGTCGTTAAACGAGGAGCCACGAGTAATCAATATTTTAAGCATTCTTAAAGTGTAAGTAAACCCCCCTATCGTTTTCAGCCAAGGAAGCTGCCATCTTTGCCTTTGTTTAATCTACAACTGCCATGATGCTGCACATGTGATCAGTTTAGACACCAGCCATTGGATGGCTTGACAGTTTGGTTGAGAGCACAACCAATGGTAGTCTTACATTTCCGGCACGTGCCGGAAATGAAACTATTTAATAGGTGGGTTTACTTCCACTTTAACTATTGTACTGTACTGTGTCGTGAAAAAAAAGGTCTAAACACAATACTCCAGCTCAATAACATTGTTTTAATTTGCATAAGTACAGAACACAAACAAAAATTCTGTACTGTACTGTAGAATACAATGAGGTAAAGCGCGTTGTTAGGGTGGGGAGAGCTGGTCGTAAGTCCGAGTGGTCTTTAAAGAGGTAAGTTGTTAAACGAGGAGTATCTGTACACCCCAAAATGATTACCGATATGTCTGTGAAGGTTCCCATGCATGCAGGCCATGGTGTACCTTGTAGTAGTTACCTTTAACTGGACTTTTTGAAGAAGTTTCATAGCTTATCTAAGCACCGTCTTCAGTTCTAATGAGTGTCAGAACTATTCTTCAACCAGTTTTAGGGTATACACCCCAAAATAACTGCCAATATGTCTTTAAAGTTACTCATATATCCAGGTCATGGCATATCTAGTAGTAGTAATCACCATCAACTGGACTTGTTTTGTAATGTTGAAGATGTTTGGATGAGCTTATCCAAACCACTTCTTTTCAAGATTATTAGTGCTTCTTATTGTTAGTAACTAATAATATTATACACCCAAAATTATATGTTTGTGAAGGTTCTCATCTGTCCGGGCCATGGTATATCTGGCAGTAGTTAGTTACCTTTCATTTGGACTTGTTCTATAACGTTGAAGACGTTTCCTAGCTTCTCAAAGCTCATTCTTGAGGTTCGTTCCATAATTATTAGCGCGTCTCATTGTTAGTAAATATTATTCTTGGGATTACTTAGTAGGACAAAGTGCAGTTCTGTTAAAGTGACAGGAAATTGTAATTTTTCGGTGTAAACTGATGGAAAGCTCATTCTGGTTAGTTGTGATATTTATTTACACTTTACACTTCATTTGTGCTGCAGGCATTCCCATACTCAGTCGAAGTCTGTAGCTAAGTGCATCATGATCTGGGACAGTTGATTTCAGATTCTTCCGAATTTCGCACAGTTATTGTCTGGCTGTAAATGTTTCACAGATACAATTGTACCATTAATAAAAGGACTAAAAGACACGTGTTTTACATTTGTAAAAAAAAAAAAAAAAAAAAAGCCACGTGTTTCATCTGTGATTGATTGCTTGCATAAAAGTAAAAAAAAAGCCTTTTAAGACCTTTGATTCGGAACTAGAAGCCCAAGCAGGGGTCTGTCGGCCTCCGGGTCACAAAACATGCTGGGATGTGTAGTACCACAAATTTCACAGAAGGTTGCTTTTAATTTGTTTCGCTTAGTTTAACATAACAGAGGTACCCCTAGGCCATGTCATGTGTGAGAACTCAGAGCAGCCATTCTCAGCCAGGGATTCGAGGAAGCCTAGGATTCGTCCAGAAGTTGCAAGGAGCTTCTTGAGCTGTGGCTGATTGGCCAAAGATTCCAACACCACTTGGCAGAACCATCTGCATGACACTATTGATCTTGGCATACATGTAGGTGTGGCCAGTTAGTTGGTACCTGATGAAGAAGGAACGAGACCAAGTATAGTGGCACAATTATTATTTGGTTGAATGAAAGTAACACAAAACACATGAAGAACAGCTGTAAGGTTCTTGGCTTAACAGTTCCAAACTCTATGGTACCAGAGACTCAGTAACTCAGTACACAGAGGCGCAATATTAGAGGCACTTTGAGGTAGTCCAAGCGCTGAGAATGGCACGCTCAGTGGCGGCTGGTGCTCAAATTTTTTTTTGGGGGGGGGGGGTGCAAACATTTTTTGAAAAAAAAAATCATCAATTGCAGCCACTGTGCCATCAAATGCTGCCACTGTGCCCATCAAACGCTGCCACTGTGCCCATGAAACGCAGCCACTGTGCCCATCAAACGCAGCAACTGTGCCCATCAAACGCTGCCACTGTGCCCTCAAACGCTGCCACTGTGCCCTCAAACGCTGCCACTGTGCCCTTAAACGTTGCCACTGTGCCATCAAATGCTGCCGCTGTGCCCTCAAATGCTGCCGCTGTGCCATCAAATGCTGCCACTGTGCATCAATTGCAGCCACTGTGCCCAAACGCTGCCACTGTGCCCATCAAACGCTGCCACTGTTCCCTCAAACACTGCCACTGTGCCCTTAAACGCTGCCACTGTGCCATCAAATGCTGCCGCTGTGCCCTCAAATGCTGCCACTGTGCCCTCAAATGCTGCCACTGTGCCATCAATTGCAGCCACTGTGCCCAAACGCTGCCACTGTGCCCATCAAACGCTGCCACTGTGCCCTCAAACGCTGCCACTGTGCCCTTAAACGCTGTCACTGTGCCCTCAAATGCTGCCACTGTGCCATCAATTGCAGCCACTGTGCCAAACGCTGCCACTGTGCCCATTAAACATTTAAACATTAAACATTAGATATATGCAATCATTTAATTATATGTGTAGCACTGTCCCCGTAGGACTTGCTGTGTGTAGACTTCCCTGGGCCTCCCACTGATTACCTGGCTTACAGTCACCAGGGGATTTTTACACATCCATCCTTACTCCCATTTGCTCGTTACTCAATACACAGTCCAGGGTATTTGGTTTTGTACTTATTGTTGGAACTTGGATGGGAGAAGGGATTAGTGGGATATGCCAAATGGAACTATTTACAGATGAGGACAACTCTCACTTGGCCTCACCAGGTTACTGTACTTGTGGAAGTAGGCTCTCTGCTAAACCATATTGACACTTGTATGGAAGAAATAAGTCCTTTTGCTTGCTTTAGCAGCAGACTTGAAGCAACTACTTTATCTTCAGGATGCTCACTAGTATCCCCTTGATTGACACCCGTCCACTGACTCTACTAGCTGAAGGGATGGCCCTCGCAGGACAGGCCCCATGACACCGATCTGTACTCACTGTAGGAATCAGACCCTTTCCAGTGTCTCCCTTCCAGTCAGCTTTGCAGGACATCTGGGCTCAGCTCCTCTCTAACTTCAGGCCCTCAGATTGACCACCTGAGGCCACATGGCAGCCTGTACAGAGGAGGGGCAACCGCCCCCTCACTCCGGGACCCCTCTCTTTCGGCGGAAGACCCCGAGCACATGTGCACTTGGCATTTATACAGTCACCCAGCATGCACTGGGGCACTTTCCTCTTCCAATGGCCAGGGCTGTAACTATGCCTGTGCTCTCATTAGTCAGGTTTCCTCCCACTGTCCAATACGCCCTGTACTATTGGACCAGTGTGAACATTCAGACAACATGAGCAGCACCTGAGCACCATGAGAAGACCCTATCACTGAATCCCAGCTCCCTGGTAGGCAGAGTGCATCTGAATTTACCTGGCAGCCTTCCTCGTAAGAAGAAAGACCCAAAAACTATACTCTCTTCTAGCACCTACCTAGGAGCAGTGGTGTATTTAGGTTTTGTGCTGCCCTAGGCCCGACTAAACATGTGCACCCCCTAATTTAAATATGGCCCACCCCTTCCTGTCAAGGCCACACACCCTTCCTGTTTAAGACCCACCATGTCATCTGTTAACCACACCCCTTCCTCTTTAGGCTCCACCTTTTCCCATTAGAGCTCCAACTCTTCCTCTCTGTACATTAAAAATGGATACCAAGTGCTTACTTTCAGCCTTATCAGTGCCTTTTAGTGCATCCTATCAGTGCCCATCAGTGCAGTCCCATCATTGCAGCCTTTTAGTGCCCATCAGTACAGTCCCATCAGTGCCTATAAGTCAGCCTCATCAGTGGCCATCAGTGGAGCCTTATTAGCGCCCATCAGTGCAGCCTATCAGTGCCCATCAGTGCAGTGCCACCAGTAGAGCCTATCAGTGCAGCCTATCGGTGCAGTCCCATCAGTGACTATAAGTCTTCCTCATCAGTTGCCATCAGTGCAGCCTTATTAGTGCCCATTAGTTCAGCCTATCAGTGCCCATCAGTGCAGCCTATCAGTGCCCATCAGTGCAGTCCCACCAGTAGAGCCTATCAGTGCAGCCTATCGGTGCAGTCCTATCAGTGCCTATAAGTCAACCTCATCAGTGCCCATCAGTGCAGCATATCAGTGCCCATCAGTGCTGCCTTATCAGTGCAACCTCATCAGTGCCCATCAGTGCAGCTTATCAGTGGCCATCAGTGCGGCCTCATCAGTGTGGCTTTATGACCAATTTGCCTCCTGGACCCTGCCTCCTGGCCCACTCCGCCCCATAAGACTGGCACTACAATAAAAGTGTACACTAAAAGCACACAAGGACTCTTTTCGTGCAGGAGCTGGGGGGAGGCTGTTTTGGGCAGCTTTTTTGCTGCCCCCCTGCAAGGTGCCGCCCAAGGCCTGGGCCTTGTCCGCCTAGGCCAAGATACAGCGTTGCCTAGGAGGGTGCTACATATGGCACACAAATTGCAACATTCCACATTTCTGACGCACATGTCACGTTGTGAATCCTTATTTATTTGTCGCACTAGAAAGAATAAGAATATCGGAATAAATTTACATTGATGTCTATATTTCAAAAAGATAAAAAAAAAATTTTTTCACCCGACGAGGTTGACGTAACGAGCCTTTAGTGGTAAGGACCGCACACTGGTGGTCGTTGGGAGCGTGACCTTTTCTTCACAGCTTGTTTTATCAGCCGCTGAAAGAGGGAGTAGGAAAAATCTTATGTCAGGGTACGTTTTCATCAGGAGAGCCTTTCATGGCTTCCAATCTGAAGAAGAGATAGATGGAGGTGTCTGAGCATCCTGTACAGACCTGTTGACTCTCAGAGAAGAGATATCTGTATGGGGAGTGGAGGCCTCGTTAGCTTGCGTCAGTCTGGTAATGGAGAGGACAATGCTGGCGCTGACGCTATTGTAATGCGCAGCTAATGAAGAGGTCATAGGAAGACCCGAGGGCTGTGCTGGGGAAACGTTACATGGAGGATCTTCAGTTTTTTTTATCCTCTCTGCAGGGTGTAGGGGGCACGGGGAGGATGACAGGTTTTCGGCTAAGGTCATCTTTGAAGACTGTGGCTGGTAAATCTCTGCATGAGCCGTCTGTACATTTAACCAACGCAAATTAAAGGCATACGTGGGAGCTATTCTGGCTGCCAAAGGTTTTGTGTTTCTGTCCACCCAGCCCTGATATTGAGCTGGGTATGTGACCTGACTTTTCTCTACTGCAGTTAAGCAGCACAGCTAGGTCACCTCCCCGCCTCCCAACTTGTGATTGGACAGTAAAAGAGCAGCAGCAGACTTACGAGATCATCATCCTGCTCTATCCTCCTGCCAGTATACTCCTTGTCTACACATGTGCATGTAACACACCTGATAGGACTCCTATAGACCCCCCATTTATAAATGGAGCCCCTATAGAACCCCTATTAATAAATAGACTCCTATAGACGTATTTAATAAAAGACTACTGTAGACCTATTTATAAATATACTCCTATAGACTTGTTTATAAATAGACCCCCTATTTATAAATAGACTTTTATAGACCCCTATTTATAAATAGACTCCTATAGACTTATTTATAAATAGTCTCCCATAGACTCCATATTTATAAATAGACACCTACAGACCTATTCATAAATAGACCCCTATAGACCCCCTATTTATAAATAGGCCCCTATGGTACTCTGTACCAGCTTCTTTGCACAGTGGTGGTAAGGGGGGGGGGGGGGGGGGTTGGCACAAAGGTGGTGAGGGTGCCACTGGTGGAGTTGTATTGAGAGGGTTGGTTTCACAGTGGTGATGGAGGGTGAGGGGGTACTGACACGGTGGTGTTTGTGCAGTGGTGGAAAGGTGGGTGGCTGTGGCCTCATTGGTAATGGAGGGTGAGAGAGTGATGGTACAATGGTGGTGAGGGGTGATGGCATGGGGGGGGGGTGGGCACAGTGGTGGTGAGGGGGGGTGGTTGCCAGCCGCAGGTTGCAGACACAATGATGAGTGGTGGTGAGGGGGGGTGGTTGCAGGCCGCAGAATGCAGACACAATGATGAGTGGTGCCTTAGTGAGGAGCTGTCCCCAGTGTGAGTTGCCATCTATATACCTGTATATTGTATATACTGTATATGCAGGGACAAGGCATGCATTGATTTTTTTATACCAGGCTGGACACTTTTAACTAAAAACTTTACACATTCTATCAATTCCAAGTAAACACTTCCAGAGTCCACCCTTCCTCCATCATCAGATCATCCTCCCAAAGTCCACCCTCCCTTTATCCTCAGATCACCCACCTAGAGTTCACCCTTCCTCCATTATCAGATCACGCACCCAGAGTCCTCCCTTCCTTTATCCTCCGATTGGCCAACCAGAGTCCACCTTTCTTCCATCCCAAGATCACCCACCCAGAGTCCTCCCTTTCTTCATTCTCAGATCACCCACCCAGAGTCCACTCTTCTTCCATCCACAAATCACCAACCTAGAGTCCACCCTTCCTCCATCATCAGATCATCCTCCCAGACTCCTCCCTTCCTTTTACCTCAGATCACCCACTGAGAGTCCACCATTCCTCCATCATCATATCACCCACCCAGAATCCAATCTTCTTTCAACCCCAGATCACCCACCCAGAATCCACCCTTCCTCCATCATCAGATCATCCTCCCAGAGTCCTCCCTTCCTCCATCATCAGATCACCCACCCAGTGTCCACCCTTCCTCCATCATCAGATCACCCACCTAGAGTCCACCCTTCCTCCATCATCAGATCACCCACCCAGAATCCAATCTTCTTCCAACCCCAGATCACCCACCTAGAGTCCACCCTTCCTCCATCATCATATCACCCACCCAGAATCCAATCTTCTTCCAACCCCAGATCACCCACCCAGAATCCACCCTTCCTCCATCATCAGATCATCCTCCCAGAGTCCTCCCTTCCTCCATCATCAGATCACCCACCCAGTGTCCACCCTTCCTCCATCATCAGATCACCCACCTAGAGTCCACCCTTCCTCCATCATCAGATCACCCACCCAGAATCCAATCTTCTTCCAACCCCAGATCACCCACCCAGAGTCCACCCTTCCTCCATCATCAGATCACCCACCCAAAGTCCTCCCTTCCTCCATCATCAGATCACCCACCCAGTGTCCACCCTTCCTCCATCATCAGATCACCCACCCAGAGTCCACCCTTCCTCCATCATCATATCACCCACCCAGAATCCAATCTTCTTCCAACCCCAGATCACCCACCCAGAATCCACCCTTCCTCCATCATCAGATCACCCACCCAGTGTCCACCCTTCCTCCATCATCAGATCACCCACCTAGAGTCCACCCTTCCTCCATCATCAGATCACCCACCTAGAGTCCACCCTTCCTCCATCATCATATCACCCACCCAGAATCCAATCTTCTTCCAACCCCAGATCACCCACCCAGAGTCCACCCTTCCTCCATCATCAGATCACCCACCCAAAGTCCTCCCTTCCTCCATCATCAGATCACCCACCCAGAGTCCACCCTTCCTCCATCATCAGATCACCCACCCAGAGTCCTCCCTTCCTCCATCATCAGATCACCCACCCATTGTCCACCCTTCCTCCATCATCAGATCACCCACCCAGAGTCCACCCTTCCGTTATCCTCAGATCACCCACCTAGAGCCCACCATTCCTCCATCATCAGATCACCCACCCAGAGTCCACCCTTCCTCCATCATCAGATCATCCTCCCAGAGTCCTCCCTTCCTCCATCATCAGATCACCCACCCAGTGTCCACCCTTCCTCCATCATCAGATCACACACCCAGAGTCCACCCTTCCGTTATCCTCAGATCACCCACCTAGAGTCCACCCTTCCTCCATCATCAGATCACCCACCCAGAATCCAATCTTCTTCCAACCCAAGATCACTCACCCAGAGTCCTCCCTTCCTCCATCATTAGATCACCCACCCAGTGACCACCCTTCCTCCATCATCAGATCACCCACCCAGAGTCCACCCTTCCATTATCCTCAGATCTCCCACCCAGAGTCCACCCTTCCTCCATCATCAGATCACCCACCCAGAGTCCACCCTTTCTCCATCCTGGATTGTCCACCTAGACTCCAACCACTCTACATCCTCAGATCATTGCGTTCTATAAGGGAACCCCAGAAGACGTGTCATTGGATGTAATTTTGCGCTCCACTGCCTCGGCCCCACACTCAGGGTCCAGCAAGTCCTGGTTGATGGTTCCTGTGTGGAGTCTCAGTGTCTGTTTTAGCAATTTAGTGGGATAATGAGCAATGCTCCAGAATCGATCGTGTTCTTGGTGAGTAGATAAGTTATCTGCAGAGATATTGTTAATGGGAGACGACACCCTGTGATCACATCTCCTCGTCCACTTCAGACCGAGTGACCTTTGTTTAAGCCGGATTAATGGTGATAGAGTGGATTAATGGTGATAGGGTTGGAAAGACCAGCCTGGTGACTTCATGCTGAAAAAACAGACTATAGGGCATGACTAGGTGTAGTAGTCCAGGAGAGGTTTACCCATAATGCTTTGCTGCACATGGGATCATCAAAATTGAGTTCTGTTGCTTGCGGGGTCGGGTTGTTGTAGATGGTAACTATACATAGGGGCTTATTTATAAAGCAGTGAATGGGATATTCAGGGCCATTATTAGAAATCATGGGGCCCCACACAGCCTGCCTGACAGGGCCCCCTGGGGGAAGGACATAAAATCCCCAGTAGGGTCATACGGGAGACGATTGGGGGTCACGATGACGCACGGTGGGCACCTGGGGGCCCTAAGCCTCACCCAACCCTAAGAATTAATCGGTAGGCTTCCGCTAGTGGGGGAGGGGCACTCTATCTCACAAGCCCTGGTGCTGTCAATTCATGTATTTGGGTAGCAGCAGTGTTCTTGCAAAAACCTCCCCTCTTCTATTCTCCATAACGTACTAGAGAGATGTTCAGTAGTTCACTGAGATAACTGGGAACAATGTAACTGAAAAGAATGCAGCACTGGCAGAGGACTACAAAACACCTCCCCACCTCTTCTCCATAACATAGCAGGGAGGTTCTCTGTAGTTTACTGAGATAGCTGGGAACAATGTAACTAATAAGAATGCAGCACAGACCGAGGACTACAATACACCTCCCCACTCTTCTCCATAACATAGTAGGGAGATGTTCTGTAGTTCACAGAGATAGCCGTGAACAATGTAAATAGTAAGCAAAGACAGAGGACTACAAAACACCTCCCCACCATAACATAGTACAGAGATGTTCTGTAGTTCACAGAGACAACTGGGAACAAGGTAATTGAAAAGAATGCAGCACAGGGAGGGGACTAAAAAAACACCTTCCCTCCTCTTCTCCATAATATAGTAGGGAGATGTTCTGTAGTTCACAGAGATAACTGGGAACAATGTAACTGGAAATAATGCAGCCCAGGCAGAGGACTAAAAAACACCTCCTCCTCTTCTCCATAACATAGTAGGGAGGTGTTCTGTAGTTCACAGAGATAACTGGGAACAGTGTAACTGAAAAGGATGCAGCACAAACTGGAGACTAAAAACACCTCCCCCCTCTTCTCCATAACATAGGAGGGAGATGTTCTGTAGTCTGTAGTTCACAGAGATAACTGGGAACAGTGTAACTGAAAAGAAAGCGGCACAGGCATGGGACTACAAAACACCTCCCCCTCTTTTCCATACCATAGTAGGGAGAGGTTCTGTATTTCACAGGGATAGCTGGGAACAATGTAACAAATAGGAATGCAGCACAGGCATGAGGGACTGCAAAACACCTCCCCCTCTTCTCCATAACATAGGAGGGAGATGTTCTGTAGTTCACAGAGATAACTGGGAACAGTGTAACTGAAAAATAATGCAGCACAGGCAGAGGCCTACAAAACTCCTCCTCCTCTTTTTCCATACCATAGTAAGGAGAGGTTCTGTAGTCCACAGGGATAGCTGCGAGCAATGTAACTAGTAGGAATGCAGCCCCCCTTGGCATATCGATCATTGAAGTGTGTGTAGTAGGGGTGATTTGTCTGGTGGTCAGCTCTCACCAATAGCGAACAGATAAATGGCGTTCATTGGCGGGACTCTGCGCACATTTTAATATTCATTTAATGGGTACAAAATTAAACAATTCCTCACAATTCCATATTTAGTTTTGATTCCGAATTTATCCTAAAACAAAATAACGATCGCACGTTCCCTATCCCCGCCTGCGCTCCTATGAATCGCATATCTCCTTCTCTTTATATGGAAGTCATCTCACTCCATTTTTTATAAAGGTGGGGGGGGGGGAGGGGGCGGAGCCTCCGAAGCGTCTATGTGAGACGGGATGGTTCCGATGTGCAGATCTCCCAGGCTGTTAGTGACGTCTTTGTCATTTTCATGCCTCAGTAACATCAGCTGAGATTTTCTCCGCCAGACTTCAAAGAACAATCGACATAAACATAAGGAGGGGGGAAAAAAATTAAAAATCGCTCCGCACAAAAAAATGTCTGCTGAAGTTTTTTTTAAAGTTCCTGATGATGATCCGGATCCGATACCTTCCCTAGTCGCTGACCCGCTGATGATGATCCGGATCCGATACCCTCCGAGTCGCTGACCCGCTGATGATGATCCGGATCCGATACCTTCCCGAGTCGCTGACCCGCTGATGATGATCCGGATCCGATACCCTCCGAGTCGCTGACCCGCTGATGATGATCCGGATCCAATACCTTCCCGAGTCGCTGACCCGCTGATGATGATCCGGATCCGATACCTTCCCGAGTCGCTGACCCGCTGATGATGATCCGGATCCGATACCTTCCCGAGTCGCTGACCCGCTGATGATTATCCGGATCCGATACCTTCCCGAGTCGCTGACCCGCTGATGATGATCCGGATCCGATACCTTCCCGAGTCGCTGACCCGCTGATGATGATCCGGATCCGATACCTTCCCGAGTCGCTGACCCGCTGATGATTATCCGGATCCGATACCTTCCCGAGTCGCTGACCCGCTGATGATTAGCCGGATCCGAGACCCTCCGAGTCGCTGACCCGCTGATGATGAACCGGATCCGATACCTTCCCGAGTCGCTGACCCGCTGATGATGAACCGGATCCGATACCTTCCCGAGTCGCTGACCCACTGATGATGATCCGGATCTGATACCCTCCGAGTCGCTGACCCGCTGATGATGATCCGGATCCGATACCCTCCGAGTCGCTGACCCGCTGATGATGATCCGGATCCGATACCCTCCGAGTCGCTGACCCGCTGATGATGATCCGGATCCGATACCCTCCGAGTCGCTGACCCGCTGATGATGATCCGGATCCGATACCCTCCGAGTCGCTGACCCGCTGATGATGATCCGGATCCGATACCCTTAGAGTCGCTGACCCACTGATGATGATCCGGATCCGATACCCTCCGAGTCGCTGACCCGCTGATGATGATCCGGATTCGATTCCCTCCGAGTCGCTGACCCGCTGATGATGATCCGGATCCGATACCTTCCCGAGTCGCTGACCCGCTGATGATGATCCGGATCCGATACCTTCCCGAGTCGCTGACCCGGAAAACGCGCCCAGAGGGAGGGATTGGGGACTTCTCTCCAACCTGTAACGATTGTTCCGGGTCACTGATCCTCAGGTATTCAGACAGGCAGCCAGGGCGGTTAGCATTTTCTGCAGAACCGGGACAAGTGTACAAGAAAGTTAAAGCTGAACTCCAGGCAGATATAAAAAATAAAATATATACAAAGTAATTCCGCTCTGTATTTATTAATACATCGATTGTACCGGCTGTCAGCCCCGGGTCAGACCTGCGACACCCGGGGGGCAGAAATACCCTCCTTTCCTCTGTCAGCCTGTCATTGATTTGTAAAGGCTGCCAGCTGTGCCAACACCCCCAAACGCCTGTGACCCCCGGGCACAGAAATACCCTCCTTCCCTCCGTGGCCGTGTGAAAACAAATGACGCATGTCAGTTTTTCGGGAACATTACGGTGTGCTGCCATCCCATTCCCAATGATAGAGCTGCCCCGACACGGCACACCTTTAAAGCACTCTAACATTGACGCATGTGCCTTAGAGCTGCACGATTAATCGTTAAAGAATCGAGATCACGATTCTACCCCCCTCACGATCTTAATACAGCGTTTTCACGATTCGGTGCAGAGAATTCTCTGCTCACTGCTGACAGCTGTCAAAAAACAAAACAAAACAAAAACAAAAAAAAACAGGCAGCCTGCCAAGTTTATCACAACATAGCCTAAAGTGATTGTAAGGGTTCTGTTTTTTTTTTTTTTTAAATAACAAACATATCATAGTTACCTCCTCTGTGCAGCTCATTTTGCACAGAGTGGCCCCGATCCTCCTTCTCTGGGGTCCCCCGACGGCTCTCTCGGCTCCTCCCCGCATCAGATAACTTCCTAGGAGAAGCGCTCTCCCGAGGGGTTTACCTAGCGTGCGCGCTCCCGAGTCCAGCATTCAGCGAATATATGACTCGGCTCCGCCCCCCCCCCCCCCCCGGCGCCGTCGTCATTGGATTTGATTGACAGTAGCCAATGGCTGCGCTGCTATCAATCTATCCAATCAAGAGCCGAGAACCCCGGGCAGAGAGAAACAGCGCGTTCCCGTCGGGTCAAGTTCCAGGGCTCAGGTAAGTAAAACGGGGGGGGCCGGTCACTGCCAGGTGTTTTTTCACCTTAGGATGCATTAAGGTGAAAAAACACGAAGGTTTACAACCCCTTCAAGGCCTTAGGCAGAGATAACTAAAAAACATTGTAACATTTAGTTCTTTTAGACCAAAGGGATGAACTTCGGTCTGTAAATGAGGTCAGTTTAACCACTTTAAAGAGGAACTGCAGTCTGCTCACATAATTTGTAATAAAAAACATCTTTGCCATTCTGAAGCTTCCCTCCAACCACTTTGCATATTATTTTATATATACTGGGATTCTGTACTTGCCAAATATGCTGCAGAAATCTCCCTCCACTGAGTCTGGCTGCATCTATTTTAACTGTGGGCAGCTGAAGCTGCTGCCTGTTCACTTCCTGGATTTACACAGACACACAGAGGCACACCTCCAGCTCTGCAGCTCTCATTGGTCCTTTTATGGCTCATCCCAACCTCCCTTCCTGGCAAACTCTCACGAGAGAGCTGTGCATGATGTCATAACCCTAGGCTAATGACCAGACAAGAAACAGGAAGTGGGCTGTATAAGGGATTTACTGGCAGATTAAAAAAAAATGTTCTACTATCCAAAAGTTAAAACAACCACAACAAGGGCAGAAGATTTAATAGATGGAAAGATGAAAAAAAAAATGACTGAAAGTCCGCTTTAAAGACTAAACCTTTTCCTGACACTTGTTGCTTACAATCAATATTTTTTGCTAGAAAATTTACTTAGAACCCCCAAACATAGATATTTTTTAGCAGAGACCCTAGAGAATAAAATGGCAATTGTTGCAATATTTTATGTCACAATGTATTTGCGCAGCGATCTTTCAAACAAAATTTTTTAGGGAAAAAATACACTTTAATGAATTAAAAAAAAATGTAGCAGTAAAGTTAGCCCAATGTTTTTGTGTATAATGTGAACGATGATGTGACGCCGCGAGAATCGTGATCTTTATTCTAAGCAAAAAAAAAAAAAAAAGCGATTCTCATTTTCGCCGGAATCGTGCAGCCCTAATGGGCGTTATCGCAGCGCAGAGCGTTGACGGGTCCGAGGATTTACACCCATGAAGCATTTCTTTTTTCCTAATCTGCATTGCTAGACCACAGGGTGACAACGGTGACGATTTCCAGGGCAGCCCCCCCCCCCCCCCCCCCCCAGGCCAACCGGTCCAATCCAGTAGATAAAAGGTTTAATTATCGCTCATTATTAGCTACTGCTAATCTCTGCGCCTGATTTGAGCCGTGTGTACACAGACATCACCTGGAGAATCCCCTGTGTCAGCACCCAGACTGCCATAAACCAGCTAATGGCGATTGTCCTCCACGTCTGCATCGTATTGTCGTCTCTGAGACCAGCCGCAATCCCATTGGCTGCTGCTAAGAGCGCCGGCGCTGATTCTGTGCAGGTTTTCCATGATGCGGGCCTCTTATATTCTATAAATAAATGGTGGGAGAAAGGAGACGCTGAAAGCAATGCTGGGGCCAAGCCATATTTAAAGCGATTATAAACCGCTGGGGCTTAAAAGAAAAAAAAAAAAAGTATTTTACTGAGAAAGCTGGGAATATTGTAACTAATAAGAATGCAGCACAGACAGAGGACTACAAAACACCTCCCCTGCCTTTTATCCATTACATAGTAGGGAGACGTTCTGTAGTTCCCCCGAGATAGCTGTGAACAATGTAACTAGTAGGAATGCAGCACAGATAGAGGACTACAAAACACCTCCCCACCTCCTCCCCACCATAACATAGTACAAAGATGTTCTGTAGTTCACAGAGATAACTGGGAACAAGGTAACTGAAAATAATGCAGGACAGGCAGAGGACTAAAAAACACCTCCCCCCTCTTCTCCATAACATAGTAAGGAGGCTTTCTGTAGTTCACAGAGATAACTGGGGACAATGTAACCGAAAATAGTGCAGCACAGGCAGAGGACTAACCCCCCTTTTTCCCCATAACATAGTGGGGAGGTGTTCTGTAGTTCGCAGAGATAACCTGGAACAATGTAACTGAAAATAATGCAGCACAGGACTAAAAAACACCTCCCCCTCTTCTCCATAACATAGTAAGGAGGTGTTCTGTAGTTCACATAGTTATCTTTCCAATGTAGCTGAAAAGAATGCAGCACCCCTTGGCATAACGATCATTGAACCCCTCCAGTGTGTGTAGTAGGGGCAATGTAAAAAAAAAAATTCCTGCAAGGCAATGTCATAATGTGCTAGTATGCATTGCATACTAGCACATTATGAGAGACTTACCTTAGAACGAAGCCCTGTAAGCCGGACCTTCAGAGCGCATGTGACGGTGATGTCATTGGCTGCACGCACTCTGAATACCTCCTAAAAAGTGTAAGTTTAGGAGATATTTACAGTACCTACAGGTAAGTGTAAGAACCCCGGCTCTTCCACCTTGGACAACCCTAGGTGATGCTGATTGGATATTGATTGGACCATGGCAAACATTTTCTTTGGCCCTCTCGAAACCACTTATCAACTATTTTTGGGCAGTGCGGGCTCAAGGGGAAGCTGCCTTGGGCCCCACAACTATTGAGTGGGCCCGGGGCAGCTGCCCCTTTTGACCTGTTTAAAGACGGCCCTGGTCGCCCCCACTACTGGCACGCTTTAATTACCATCTTCCTGCGATAACTCCAGGGAGAGATCCTGGGAGAACCCCGAGCCCCGCTGTCTGGGTCTAGGAGAACCCCATTCTGCCGCATATCTTGGTGATGCCGGTGGCAAAGGATTAGGCCACGCCAGGTCGGTGTATCGCTGTATTGCAGTCCACTATGTGACCGATCAATTTATTCTTTCACACAGTAGAAAAGGGATACAGTGTAGCAGTCTGGTGATGAGGCTTCGGTCGGCCACAATACCGGCACGCTTTGTTTAATATCTTTCTTCGATAACTCCAGGGAGAGATCCTGGGAGAACCCCGGCCCCGCCGTCTGGAAAAGGCAACAAATTTGGCACATCCTCCCGAATGAGCCTGACGAGTGCCATGCCACTTACTACGCAGACTGAAAGAAAGCAACACATCTCGCACACCGCCTGTCAAATATTAGAAAATAAACAAAGGCCGCGCACGGAACAATTCCCCCATTTATGGATGAAGCCGGCCTGTATGCTCCTCCGTCGGCTGTTGTGTCTTACTCGTAGGCAGCCCGCTCTGTTTTTCCACTTAAATGGACCTGGACTCAGCCACAAACTGAAAAAATAAACCGAGGTGCAATGCTTCAAAATGACATTTTCTGTAAAAAAAAAAAAAAAGAAGCACAATCGTTTAGTGTGCTCGCCTTTGTCAGCCGGCGGCGGTGGCGTGACGCCGAGCAGGTCACTTTAGGTCAAGAATGGTCACCTTGTGGCCTTCGAGACGTTTGGCAATGGAATCGCTCCAGAAGCTTTTTTGCCGGCGAGGGATGCTGGGACATGTGGTTCCATTGTGGTTCCAAAGCCACACGTTTCCTGAGAATGGAAAGCAGGCCATACACCCGTACAATGCGATTGTACAATCTCAGAGGAACCGAGCTCTGGAAGCTGTGCCCAAAAAGAAGACCATTTATTGGTATTGCCTGGGGTCTCCCTGTGGTTGATCCTCCTATCTTCATTACATACCATTGGAGAAACCCTGACAGGAAGTGAGGGAAAAAAAATGTCTTGAACCCAAGGAGTAGGTGTAAAGGTCCTGTACACCTACCCCCGATCTCAAGACATTCGTCCTTGTGGAGGATACACCATACAGTCGTTTTTGGATAAAGAGCTTGAGACCTCTATTTATATGGACCATGGTTTAAGGTGAGAGGGAGTGTAGGGGAGAATGGGCAAGAGATGACATGTGATTACAATCAGACTTGTCAGTGTCATTATTGCACAGTGTATTCTCTCCCTGGTGATCCCATTCATCAGTGCACACATGGAGTATACGGCACTGTTGTCAGTGTCATTATTGCACAGTGTATTCTCTCCCTGGTGATCCCAGTCATCAGTGCACACATGGAGTATCCGGCACTGTTGTCAGTGTTATTGTTTCATGGCGTATTCTCTCCCTGGTGATCCCAGTCATCAGTGCACACGTGGAGTATCCGGTACTGTTGTCAGTGTTATTATTTTGTGGCGTATTCTCTCCCTGGTGATCCCATTCATCAGTGCACACATGGAGTATACGGCACTGTTGTCAGTGTCATTATTGCACAGTGTATTCTCTCCCTGGTGATCCCATTCATCAGTGCACACATGGAGTATCCGGCACTGTTGTCAGTGTTATTGTTTCATGGCGTATTCTCTCCCTGGTGATCCCAGTCACCAGTGCACACATGGAGTATCCGGTACTGTTGTCAGTGTTATTATTTTGTGGCGTATTCTCTCCCTGGTGATCCCATTCATCAGTGCACACATGGAGTATACGGCACTGTTGTCAGTGTCATTATTGCACAGTGTATTCTCTCCCTGGTGATCCCATTCATCAGTGCACACATGGAGTATCCGGCACTGTTGTCAGTGTCATTATTGCACAGTGTATTCTCTCCCTGGTGATCCCATTCATCAGTGCACACATGGAGTATCCGCCTCTGTTGTCAGTGTCATTATTGCACAGTGTATTCTCTCCCTGGTGATCCCAGTCACCAGTGCACACATGGAGTATACGGCATTGTTGTCAGTGTTATTATTTTGTGGCGTATTCTCTCTCTGGTGATCCCAGTCATCAGTGCACACACAAAGTATCCGGCACTGTTGTCAGTGTTATTATTGCACAGTGTATTCTCTCCCTGGTGATCCCATTCATCAGTGCACACATGGAGTATCCGGCACTGTTGTCAGTGTTATTATTGCATAGTGTATTCTCTCCCTGGTGATCCCAGTCATCAGTGCACACATGGAGTATCCGGCACTGTTGTCAGTGTTATTATTTTGTGGCGTATTCTCTCCCTGGTGATCCCAGTCATCAGTGCACACATGGAGTATCCGGTACTGTTGTCAGTGTTATTATTTTGTGGCGTATTCTCTCCCTGGTGATCCCAGTCACCAATACACACATGGAGTATACGGCACTGTTGCCAGTGTTATTATTGCACAGTGTATTCTCTGCCTGGTGATCCCATTCATCAGTGCACACATGGAGTATCTGATTGTTTGGCCTGCGTCTATCTAGCAAGGTTACTCTGTGGTATAAGCAAGGAAGCTGAGATTTCTGCAGTGGGTAAATGTGCTTTTACTATACAAAGATGCTGTATATACAAAACTATTACAATCTTAGGAATACAATACAAGACTGACAGATATTTATAACAAGCAAAATGCCTAGCAAATGAACAGCCTATGGTCTATACCAGTACAAATACACTTAAAGGTTACTTATCTTCTGTAACTGTATGTTCGTGATCTCCATTGGCAACGATTGTCCTGGAGCATCAGGCACCTTTCTTCTATCATGAGTGGCTTCTGATCTTACAAAGCATGATGATGTGTGTGTCCCAGTCTCTACTCACCCCTTTTATGTGTCAGGCTGTTTTCCATCTCCCCCTCCCTAAAGAGCCTACACTGGCTAACCGTGAAGAAACGGATCACATTCAAGACCCTCTGCCTCACCCACAAATGCGTACAAGGAAACGCCCCACCATATCTCCGCGAGAAAATAAAACACTATACACCGAATCGCAGTCTACGATCAGCTAACCAAAACCTCCTTACCATTCCCAAATACCGCTACAAAGCAAAGGGAGAACGAAGATTCGCAGTCCAAGGACCCCGACTATGGAACGCTCTTCCTACCAACATCCGCATGGAAGAAAACCACCAGGCCTTCAGAAAAAAACTAAAGACCTTCCTTTTCTGAGAAGCTAACATCAGAGAATGCATCCAGCGCCTTGAGGCGATTCAGTTCGCATTTGTAGCGCTTTATAAATCATTCATTCATTCATTCATTCATAGTTACCAAACAACAGAAAACATACCTGTTTACTGTAGCTGTAGAAACAATGGACTGTTGAAAACTGTCAATTGAATACAAAAATGGTATCTATGTACCCATTGTCTACTCAAGCCAACACCTGACATTAATCTAACAGTGGTACTATTGTCGGTGTTATTATTTTGTGGCGTATTCTCTCCCTGGTGATCCCAGTCATCAGTGCAAACATGATGTATCCGGCACTGTTGTCAGTGTTATTATTGCACAGTGTATTCTCTCCCTGGTGATCCCAGTCATCAGTGCACACATAAAGTATCCGGCACTCCGCTGTCACATAATAACATGCTTGTATACTATACTATACATGTATGCTATTCTGTGACGGAGGAGTATGGGTATCAGGGTGCTTTTTTACATTTCCAATTTGTTGAAACCTTGTTGGAATCTGTAGGGTCATCTCTTTGGTAAATTGGGCCAGTGTATATCTCAGGCTCTATATGTAATATTTACATTTTGACCTTTTGGGTGTTCGTATGCCTCTGAATTCACCCCCTGAAACTGTCCCCATCCACCCTAGTGGTCAATAATATTACACAATCTAGCTGTACTGTTCCTTATCGCTGACATGGATTTTGATGAAGCATTGAAAAGCGAAACGCGTTAATCCTGCATGCGTATAGCTGATCCTGTGTGACACACTGTAATATGTTTTTTGAATGTATTGAATTCTGGATCTCTCTGATTTTAAAGAGGAGTTCCACCCAGGGGGTCCATTAAAAAAATAAATAATTAAAAGTCAGCAGCTACAAATACTGCAGCTGCTGACTTTTAATTGGACACTTACCTGTCCCTGGGTCCAGCGATGCGGGGGATCGAAGCCCCACTCGTCCCCCCCCCTCCGCTCGTCGGCGCCGGCATTTCAACTGTGGACGTCGGGCTGTGGCTTCACAGCCTGGCACCCACTGCGCATGCACGAGCGGCGCCGCGCGCCGTGATTGGCCGCTCCATCACCTGGGACCTGTAATGGGTCCCAGATGGTTGACAGGAGGGAGGGAGCAGAGCCAAGCCCTTCCTGTGCCGAAGGGGAAGTGATGTCACCAGCCCAGGCAAAGGAAGAGGCAGACTACGAGGGACCACCTAGCAACAGGCATTTAGAGGTAAGTAAAAAAAAAAAAATATCCAAATGTTTTTTTGTTTTTGTTTTTTAGAATTTTTCAGGTATTTTTGTTTTTTTGGGTGGAACCCCACTTTAACCTTTAGATTTTACTATGTGATAGAATAAAGTTTATGTTTTTCTTGTTTTGTTTTTTTTGGTATGTAAACATACGGCACATTGAAAGTCCCTCATCTCACTCCACACCTCTAATATCAGGTGTGAGTTGTTGAGAATAATTTAGTCTTAACTCCACCCACATGAGTACTGTTATCTGGCATTGTTGTCAGTGTCATTATTTTGCAGTGTATTCTCTCCCCGGAGATCTGGAATGTTTGTTTTGTGTGGTCACATTGATTGTATCTAATAGAGATGTATTGTAAATGCACCCAAAACACATGTAAATATACTGGTAATGTGTTTGGCAGATGTACCGCGGGAAGCGAAAAATGAACGGCAAATTGTGTTTTCTGCATTCAGAAATAACAGCACGCGTTTCTGCACTACATACAGTGCCTTTAAAAAGTATTCATACCCCTTCAAATTTTCCACATTTTCTCATGTTACAACCAAAAATGTAAATGTATTTTATTGGGATTTTATGTGATAGACCAACACAAAGTGGCCCATAATTGTGAAGTGGAAGGAAAATGATAAATGGTTTTCAAAATTTTTTACAAATAAATATATGAAAAGTGTGGGGTACATTTGTATTCAGCCCCTTTTACTCTGATACCCCTAACTAAAATCTAGAGGAACCAATTGCCTTCAGAAGTCACCTAATTAGTAAATAGAGTCCACCTGTGTGTAATTTAATCTCAGTATAAATACAGCTGTTCTGTGAAGCCCTCAAAAATTTGGTAGAGAACCTTAGTGAACAAACAGCATCATGAAGGCCAAGGAACACATCAGACAGGTCAGGGATAAAGTTGTGGAGAAGTTTAAAGCAGGATTAGGTTATAAAAAATATCCCAAGCTTTGAACATCTCACGGAGCTCTGTTCAATACATCATCCGAAAATGGAAAGAGTATGGCACAACTGCAAACCTACCAAGACATGGCCGTCCACCTAAACTAACAAGCAACTAACTAGCAAGGAGAGCATTCATCAGAGAAGCAGCCAAGAGGCCCATGGTAACTCTGGAGGAGCTGCAGAGATCCACAGCTCAGGTGGGAGAATCTGTCCACAGGACAACTATTAGTCGTGTTCTCCACAAATCTGACCTTTATGGAAGAGTGACAAGAAGAAAGTCATTGTTGAAAGAAATCCATAAGAAGTCCTGTTTGCAGTTTGTGAGAAGCCATGTGGGGGACACAGCAAACATGTAGAAGAAGGTGCTCTGGTCAGATGAGACCAAAATTGAACTTTTTGGCCTAAAAGCAAAACGCTATTGCCCCGTACACACGGTCGGACTTTGTTCGGACATTCCGACAACAAAATCCTAGGATTTTTTCCGACGGATGTTGGCTCAAACTTGTCTTGCATATACACGGTCACACAAAGTTGTCGGAAAATCCGATCGTTCGGAACGCGGTGACGTAAAACACGTACGTCGGGACTATAAAGGGGGCAGTGGCCAATAGCTTTCATCTCTTTATTTATTCTGAGCATGCGTGGCACTTTGTCCGTCGGATTTGTGTACACACGATCAGAATTTCCGACAACGGATTTTGTTGTCGGAAAATTTTATATCCTGCTCTCAAACTTTGTGTGTCGGAAAATCCGATGGAAAATGTCCGATGGAGCCTACACACGGTCGGAATTTCCGACAACACGCTCCGTTCGCACATTTTCCATCGGAGAATCCGACCGTGTGTACGGGGCATATGTGTGGGGGAAAACTAACACTGCACATCACCCTGAACACACCATCCCCACCGTGAAACATGGCGGTGGCAGCATCATGTTGTGGGGATACTTTTCTTCAGCAGGGACAGGGAAGCTGGTCAGAGTTGATGGGAAGATGGATGGAGCCAAATACAGGACAATCTTAGAAGAAAACCTGTTAGAGTCTGCATAAGACTTGAGACTGGGGCGGAGGTTCACCTTCCAGCCGGACAACGACCCAAAATATACAGCCAGAGCTACAATGGAATGGTTTAGATCAAAGCATATTCATGTGTTAGAATGGCCCAGTCAAAGTCCAGACCTAAATCCCATTGAGAATCTGTGGCAAGACTTGAAAATTGCTGTTCACAGACGCTCTCCATCCAATCTGACAGAGCTTGAGATATTTTGCAAAGAAGAATGGGCAATAATGTCCCTCTCTAGATGTGCAAAGCTGGTAGAGACATCCCCAAAAAGACTTGCAGCTGTAATTGCAGAGAAAGGAAGTTCTACAAAGTATTGACACAGGGGGGCGCCATACAAATGTACCCCACATATTTCACATATTTATTATCAAAAAATTTGGAAAACCATTTATCATTTTCCTTCCACTTCACAATTATGTGCCACTTTGTGTTGGTCTATCACATAAAATCCCAATAAAATACATTTAGGTTTTTGGTTGTAACATGACAAAATGTGGAAAATGTCAAGGGGTATGAATACTTTTTCAAGGAACTGCAAATGTGATTGTGTGTACTATAGAGGTGATGGATGGATATGCAGCTTGGCTTGATTTTTTTTTTTTAATTCTATTATTCAATCCGTTATTACATCTCAGTGCTGCTGATCTCCTGCCTCCTCTTTGCAGTCACTTCCCGTCTACATGAACTCCAGCGATAGCTGCATGACATAGTTCAGGGCGGGTTCCTGATGGTGACAGCAGTGGACCATGACTGTGTTATGTGTGCTAAAATGGCCATTTGTAGTGTCCATTGGTAAAGCATCGGACGGGGTGACAATGAACGGGCACAATTGGGAGACAGAGACAAAGTGTTGTCACCCTATAACAGGAAGTGCTGGACAAGGAGGATTTTTCAAGGTTTTCTTTTTTTTTTTTTTTTTTTACCATCTGCCCCATAATCACTGCAGGAAGTGAGAGGAAATCCCTCCAATGTGACGAAATCTCTGGTTGTCACCGGAACTAGTGTCCCTATTCTCCTCTATTCCTGTTCTAGTGGCAACCAAAAATTTGGGATTTCCCTTTTGCCTCTCAGTGATAACAATAAACAGGGCAAATAGAGAGGATGAATCTCCCTAAGGCTGCATTCACATTGTTTCACACACAAAAAAAGTTTAAGTTGCAGTTGCACTCTATGTAGAGCTCCTAGCTGTGTGTGTAATCTGAGCTTCGTCTGTTCTGTAAACCATTTTTTTTTTTTTTTTTTTGAAAAATGATTGTACGCATTTTTATGTTTTACCCTGATCATAATAGGAACGTGTGTACACAACCATCATACATTCACTGTAATGTAGAAAAGGAGATAATGTGGTATAATAGGTAATAATGGTAACATAACAATAATAAATAATAATAATATTCATAATAATAATAAATAAATACATATAAAAATAATTTATAATATAATATAAAAAATATATAGAAATATAATAAATAATAATTATTATTATTTTTATTAATAATAATAATAATAATATATCGTAAATAAATAATGTGGTATAATAGGTAATGATAATAACATAACAATAGTAAATAATAATAATATTCATAATAATAATAATAATAAATAAATACATATAAACATAATTTTTAATATAATAAATATATAGAAATATAATAAATATTATTGTTATTTTTATTATCATTATTATTAATAATAATAATAATAATAATAATAATAATAATAATAATAATATATCGTAAATAATTAAATAATGTGGTATAATAGGTAATGATAATAACATAACAATAGTAAATAATAATAATATTCATAATAATAATAATAATAAATAAATACATATAAAAACAATTTTTAATATAAAATAATAAATATATAGATATATAATAAATATTATTGTTATTATTATTATTATTATTAATAATAATAATAATAATAATAATATTATTATATCGTAAATAAATAAATAATGTGGTATAATAAGTAATAATAGTAACATAATAATAGTAAATAATAATTATATTAATAATAATAATAATAATAATAAAAGATAAATAAATACATATAAAATTAAATAATAATATAATATAATAAATATATATGTATATATATATATATATATATATATATATATATATATATATATATATATATATATATATATATATATATATATATATAATAAATACATATTATTATTATTATCATTAATAATAATAATAATAATATATGGTAAATAAAAAATAATAATAATAATATTATATAGTAAATAAATAAATAATAATAAATAATAGTAGTAAAGTAATGCAGTATAGCTGCAACGATGGTGCCCAGGAGTCGTATTAATACTTCAGATTGTATTCTGAATATACTGCTCTCTATTCTTTCTAATGACAATGTAATAATGTAATAATGACATCATTTCCTGGACATAAAATATGTATTTATTTTATGGGTGACTCTCTGGTCGGTGGGACCGTCTGGGCCCTTAGGGCCCCTTCCTATAAATCTAAAGACATTTGGGCCCTGTGGGCAAATTCCATCAATGTATTATCGTATCATCCTTGTGTGTATCCGGAGAATAGGAGTGAATGGGGGTGAATGTACGTCCAAGTGTGATTAATAATAAATATATTTTTTTTTTGTTAAAAAAACACAATGGTCAGGGTTACTGAATTATTCCCTTGTCTTATTTATGTGCGCTCTGGACTGCTTGTGGGTGGCAAAATTAATAAAAATGAAAGCTGAACTCCAGGCAAACAGCTGAATAAACAGATGGAATACATATACGAGAGCTGTCATAGGATTTGAATTTCGGTCCATCCAGTCCTGAGATTAACACAGCTCTGCCACACAGCACAGCCGTCTCTGGCAGGGCAGGAGACCTGATTGTTCCGGTCTGTAGTTCAGTAACACCTACGGGGTTTGTCCCTCCCCCAGCCTGTGACTGGCCAGTGAAAAGACAAGCAGCAGACTGATGAGCTCATCTCACTCTGCTTTCTCCTACTATCAGCATGTCCCTTGTTAACATATGAGCACTGCAGCACTACTGATTGAATGCTTGTGAAAGTAGGTAACATCTCCCTTGCTGGCACACAGAGCAGTAATGTTAAGGGAACTGCAGTCTGCTCACATAATTTGTAATAAAAACATCTTTGCCATTCCGAAGCTTCCCTCCAACCACTTTGCATATTATTTTATATATACTGTGATTCTGTACTTGCCAAATATGGTGCAGAAATCTCCCTCCACTGAGTCTGGCTGCATCCATTTTAACTGTGGGCAGCTTAAGCTGCTGCCTATTCACTTCCTGGATTTACACAGACACACAGAGGCACACCTCCAGCTCTGCAGCTCTCATTAGCCCTCTTATGACCCATCTCCCCCTCCCTTCCTGACAAACTCTCACGAGAGTGAGTGAGAGAGCTGTGCATGATGTGATAAGCCTAGGCTAATAACCAGACAAGAAACAGGAAGTGGGCTGTATAAGGGATTTACTGGCAGAAAAAAAAATGTTTTACTATCCAAAGATAAAACAACAACAAGAGCAGAAGATTTAATAGATGGAAAGATGAAGAAATGACTGAAGGTCCGCTTTACCCGCTTGCCGACCAGCCGCCGCTGTTGTACTGTGGCAGGTTGGCACGGCTGCGTGAATCGCCATCATTGTACGTCGGGTGTGTACACGGCGATCCGTGGGCGCGCGCGTCCCGCCAGTGATGCACACGTTTGCCCATTACCTAGCAGGGGAGTCAATCAGCAGGTCCGGCCACCCGCGATCGCTCCACAGAGAGGCATAACAGGGATCTGCCAGTGTAAACAAAGCAGATCCCCGTTCTGTCAGGGGAGGAGAGTGAGATTGTCTGTTCCTAGTGATCAGGAACAGCGATCTCCCTCTACTCCCAGTCAGTCCTCCCCCCCCCCCACAGTTAGAAACACCTTCCTAGGACGCACTTAACCCCTTGATCACCCCTCTAGTGTTAACCCCTTCCCTGGTCCCAAAAAAGTGTCAGAAGTGTCCGATCTGTCTGCTGCAAAATCTCTAATCACCGCCATTACTAGTAAAAAAAAAAAAATAATAATATAAAAATGCCATAAATCTATCCCGTATTTTGTAGAAGCGATAACTTTTGTGCAAAACAATCAATATACGCTTATTGCGATTTTTTAATAAAAAATATGTAGTAGAATACATATTGGCCTAAACTGATGAAGAAATTCATTTTTTTTACATTTTTTTTTTTGGATATTTATTATAGCAAAAAGTAAAAAAAAATTCCCCCCCCCCCCCAAATTTTCGGCCTCTTTTTGTTTATAGCGCAAAAAATAAAAACCGCAGAGGCGATCAAATACCACCAAAAGAAAGCTCTATTTGTGGGAAGAAAAGGACGTCAATTTTGTTTGGGTACAACATCGCACGACCGCGCAATTGTCAGTTAAAGCGACGAAGTGCCGAATCGCAAAAAAGTGCTCTGGTCAGGAAGGGGGTAAAATATCTTCGGGGGCTGAAGTGGTTAATTGTGGATCCTTCCAAAATATAAATTCAATACTTACCATTTTCTCCCTCCTGTTGTGGCCGTTTCCATCGTGATTGTGGGCATGTGAAACCCAATCGATATCTCTTCCTGGATAAGTGTTGGAGAGGTGCATGCTGGGTTACTCTCGATCTTGCGCAACGTTGCGCGACCGCGCAATTGCCAGTTAAAGCGACGCATTGCCGCATCACAAAAAAAGGGCCTCGTCATTGAGGGGGAGAATCCTTCCGGTCATTAAGTGGTTAATGTGCATGCCACACGGGTGATTAGGGAGTGCCCAGGCACACCTGACATACCCTGTGTGCATGCCTATGGTAACAGTCCTACCTTATCTATGTTCAGATACCTACATATAGTAGTTTTCTCTGATGAGATCTTCTAAGCCTGAATCAATCTCTATATTTGACTATGTGCTAAAACCTGACAGTGCTGCTTGCATCAAATAGTAAATTGTGTGTCTTTACCCACTTATCAAAAATGATAAATACTCCTCTGGTGTTTCCAAACTTGTGAAGGCATATCAACCTGATCTCCGGCCTTCCCTTCAGTCCTGCACAGTTGTACCGGCTCCTCTCCCGAAATCACTTAATCTGATTTCACCGCACACTGTGAGCTTCTCAGTGTGCGTTAGAAGCTGCAGCAAGTCAGATAAGAGCCCACCTTATTTCCTGGCTGGAGGACGTTTAGCGTCATCTGGCGCTTTCCTCCCCAGCCTGACTGTCCCTGGCCCCACCCCCTTTCAAACTTTTTCTGAAGAAATTCTAAAAGTGTATGGCCAGCTTTACTCTGTCTGCCGGCTAGCAGACGGGTACACTTTAAGGGCGTTGTACGACACCATGGCGTGGGTGTGCGATATTATCTCTGCCGGCAGAGGATTACACATCATGTAGAAATGATTTATTTTACGAGCTGAGGCTGTGAGTAAGACACAGATGGGGGAACATGACCGGAAATCCAAGGCGTGTGGACATCTGGGAACACACGTCCTCTAATGAGTTAACGATCCCACTCAGCACGGGCCAAGGAGCTGATATTATTATTGAATCACTCGGGGGAACTCCCAGCGGGGGCTGCAGGGCCAGGAAACCCGGTGACACCATGGACTCGAAATTTGTCCAAAGCCCGGGTTATTCAATGTCTAGAGATAAAATCTTCTCCAGTGATAACTGCTCCTCATAGTGATCAGTACATCCAGAGATATAGGCAGCTAAAGTTTTGTGCAATTCCTCTATCTTCACCCCACCCCCTCCTGCTAACCAAGCATCTCTATTGGTACTTGATCTTGATGGGCGTGACTTATAGGCCAGTGGAGGGTTTCGGGAGGTGGGTAAAGTTATGTGCAAATCTTGATGTTTCTTGGTAAAGTGAGGCTTGGCCTTGCTACCGCCCGTCTCCTGAACTGTCCTATTGGTAAGCGAGTGTCGTCCATCACATTGCTGTGTGTTCTCGCAGCAGTTGCCACTCCCCTATCATAGAGTCCCCCCCCATTACAGAGCCCCCCTATCATAGAACCCCCCTCCAATCACACAGTCCTCCCATCACAGAGCCCCCCAATCACACAGTCCTCCCATCACAGAGTCCCCCAATCACATAGTGCCTCCATCACAGAGTCCCCAAGTCACACAGTCCCCTCATAATAGAGCCTCTTAATCACATAGTTCCCAATCACAGAGCCCCCCAAACACACAGTCCCCCAATCACACAACCACCCATCACATAGTTCCCCAAACACAGCCCCCATCACACAGCCCCCCAGTACTGATCCCCCAAACACAGTTCTCCCACCACAAAGCCTCCCAATCATACAACCCCCATCACAGAGCCCCCAATCACACAGTCCCCCAATCACACGACGACCCATCACATAGTTCCCCAAAAACAGCCCCCCATCACACAGCCCACCATCACTGAGCCCCCCAATCACAAAATCCTCCAAACACAGAGCCCCCCAATCACACATTTCCCCCATCACAGAGTTCTCCAATCACATAGCACCTCCATCACAGAGTCCTCCAATCACACAGCCCCCCCATCACAGAGACCCTCGATCACACAGCCCACTCATTCACACAGTCCCTGCTTCACTTCAGAGCTCTATGGGCCAGAGGGTGGGGGGTGGAGCAGGTCTGGCGGTCCTACTAGTGGCAGTCCTGCCTGCCCTGGATCAGAGTCATGTGTTGCCATGGTGCAGCCTGGCTGCCAACACTATAGCAACAAATGACACCATGTGTCCTGCCCTAGAATTTCATTGGTTGTTATAGTGCTGGCGGGCCGGCCCATCCGCACCATGGCAACTCATGACATTCATCAAAAGCAAACTGCGCACCATACTCACGATATTCCGGATGAGCCCCAAAGGCACACCATGAATACCCCAAAGGCACACCAGGAATACCCCAAAGGCACACCAGGAATACCCCAAAGGCACGCCATGAATACTCCAAAGGCACTCCAGGAATACCCCAAAGGCACGCCAGGAATACCCCAAAGGCAAGATACTGGCCATTATTATGTAGAGCCATTTATTCCAAGCTACATACAACTGTTTCAGGGTAAGTGGCCATTACCGATAATAGTGCCAACATTAGCATCATAAAATTCTGTCATAAATCTGAAAACCGTTGGTGCCGGCGTACAAAGCGGCAAATCTGCGATTTCAGAAAGCGCTTCGATCTGGCAAATTTTGCAGCGGCTCTCTTGCACAGCAACGTCAGAGGGTGCGAAACTTTCTCCGTACAATGGATCCGTCCTCCATCCTTCCACAGCGCTCTGCCAGCTAAATGATTTTTGCAGCTGGCGGGATGGGAACCGGCGATATTCACATCACTTGACCTCTTCGAGGCGTTAACCGCACGGCTGGTGACAAGGACAGCGGTGACTTGCGCCAGCGCCCCGGTTCTCTCCCTCCTCTGCCAGAACCATTGGGTTTAAAGGAAAATTTAACTGCATCCTTTGGCATTTTTCACATTTTTTTTCCCTTCCTGTTTTATAATGTGCGCTGTGCCCCCTCCCCCCCGCCCCGAGGCCCTCGCAGGTACGCCGCTGCCAAGCGCCCGCTTTATAAGGGACATCATATTTAATATGATATCATGTCTGAGCTCTGGTGCTGTAATATTTCCATGTCAGAAATCATTACCTTCAAGTAACCAGACCCTCCCGCCCCTCCCTTGGAAGAGCTTCTACTTGGAAGCGGGAAGAATGATTTGGCGTGGCGGGCTCTGGTCGCCGCAAGTTATAAAACATCTCCTGAAGAACGAGGCCGCTTTTTCGTTTTGCTTCTGAGCGTGGACTTCCTGAGGTTTCCACATTAAAAAAAAAAAAAAAGTATTTTCAGGCTACAAAAGGGTCTTGAAACCTCACATTGTCGTAAAAATAATTGTTATTCGGCAAATTAGATCAGACTGAGGTTTGGCTGTCCTGGACTGCGGTGAAAACGGTCGTTTCAGTGTTGCGTTTAGGGGAAGAGTTGTAGAGAGAAACTGCCTAGCAAAAGCAAAGGAGCATGGAGGGGAAAATGGAGGCGAACAGCTGCCATATACAGTGGGGAAAATAATTATTTAATCCCCTGCAGATTTTGTAAGTTTGCCCACTTACAAAGATCTGAAGGGTCTGTAATGTTTATCATAGGTATATTTTAAATGATAGAGACAAAATATCAACCAAAAATCCAGAAAAAAAACATGATACAAATGTTATAAATTGAGTTGCAGTTCGGTGAGTGAAATAACTATTTAATCCCCAAGCAAAACATGACTTAGTACTTGGTGGAGTAACCCTTGTTGGCACAGAGGTAAGAAGTTTCTTGGTGGTATGTTTTGGGTCATTGTCATGATGGAAGACCTGTCCACGAACCATCTTCAGTGTTCTGGCTGAGGGAAGAAGGTTCTCATCCAAGATTTTACAATACATGTCCATTGGCCCCTCAATGCAGCAAAGTCGGACTGTACCTTTAGCAGAGAAAAACGGCCCCAAAGCATCATGATTCCACCTCCGTGCTTGACTGTAGGGATGGTGTTCTTAGGGTCATAGTCAGAATTTTTCTTCCTCCAAACACGAGTTAATGCCAAAGAGCTGAATTTTGGTCTCATCTGACCACAGCACTTTCTCCCAATCCTTCTCTGAATCATTTAGATGTTCATTTACAAACTTCAGATGGACCTGTACATGTGCCTTCTTGAGGAGGGGGAACCTTGTGGGCACTGCAAGATTTCAGTCCATGGTGGCGTATTGTGTTACCAATAGTTTGTTTGGTGACTGTGGTCCCAACTGCCTTGAGATCATTCACAAGCTCCTCCTGTGTAGTTCTGGGCTGATCCCTCACTTTTCTCATGATTATCCTCACCCCATGAGACGAAACCTTGCATGGAGCTCCAGACCGAGGGCGATTGATGGTTATTTAGTATTTCTTCCATTTGCGAATAATCGCTCCAACAGTTGTCTCCTTCTCACCAAGCTTCTTGCTGATGGTCTTGTAGCCCATTCCAGCCTTGTGCAGGTCTACAATCTTGTCCCCGATGTCCTTTGACAGCTCTTTGGTCTTCCCCATGATGGTGAGGTTTGAATGGCAGAGATTCTGTGGACAGGTGTCTTTTAGACACATAACGAGTTGCCATTTGGAGCACCTTCTTACATTGACAGGACTAATCTGTGTACCACATGAGCACCTACTGTATCCAGTCTGTGGGAGCCAGAATTATTGTTGGTTGGTTGGGGATCAAATACTTATTTTACTCACTGAACTGCAACTCAATTTATAACATTTGTATCATGTGTTTTTTTCTGGAATTGTGGTTGATATTTTGTCTCTATCATTTAAAATACATCTATGATAAAAATGATAGACCCTTCATTTCTTTGTAAGTGGGCAAACTTACAAAATCTGCAGGGGATCAAATCGTTATTTTCCCCCACAATAGGCCCCATTCACACATAGCATATTTTTGCACGTTTTTGCATGACATGCATGGGGTAGCCCTAGTCATTTCAATGGGCAACAACCGCGGCAAAGTAGCTCATGGAGCTTTTTGCTGCCTTGAGACTCGCAAATCTTTAACTGCCTCCAATTACCGCATTTGGGGTGCCGATAACAATTAACGGCATCACTAACGCAACATGCATTTTTAGCGCGTTCCATGAATGCACACAAAACACGCGATTCATAGACTAACATAAGAGTTAGTATTAGGGTAAGCATTCGGATTGGTGTTAGAGTTAGCATTCAGATAAGTGTTAGCATTAAGGTTCATGTTAGGGTGTTAGGGCTAACATTAGGGTTGGTGTTAGAGTTAGCATTAGGGTCAGTGTTAAGATTATCATTATAGTTTGTATTATAGTTAGCATTCAGATAAGTGTTAGCATTAGGATTAGTGTTAGGGTTATCATTAGAGTTGATATTTGAGTTAGCATTCAGATAAGTGTTAGCATTAGGGTTAGTGTTAGAGTGTTAGGGTTATAATTAAGGTTTGTGTTGGGGCTATCAATGGGGTTAGTGTTAGGGTTGGCATTAGAGTTAGTGTTAGGGTTATCATTAGCGTTAATGTTAGTTAGCATTCGGATTAGTGTTAGCATGAGGGTTAGTGTTAGGGTTAGCATTCAATTTATCTTTAGCCTTAGGGTTACTGTTAGAGTTATCATTAGGGTTAGTGTTTGGGTTATCATTAGGGTTAGTGTTGGGTTTAACATTAGGGTTAGTGTTGGGGTTATCATTAGGGTTAGTGTTGGGGTTATCATTAGGGTTAGTATTGGGGTTAGTATTAGAGATAGTGTTGGGGTTATCATTAGGGTTAGTGTTGGCGTTATTATTAGGGTTAGTGTTGGGGTTAACATTAGGGTTAGTGTTGGGGTTATCATTATAGTTATTGTTGGGGTTATCATAGGGGTTAGTATTGGGGTTCATATTAGGGATAGTGTTGGGGTTAATATTAGAGATAGTGTTGGGGTTATCATTAGGGTTAGTGTTGGGTTTAACATTAGGGTTAGTGTTGGGGTTATCATTAGGGTTAGTGTTGGGGTTGTCATTAGGGTTAGTATTGGGGTTAATATTAGAGATAGTGTTGGGGTTAACATTAGGGTTAGTATTGGGGTTATCATTAGGGTTGGTTTTGGGGTTATCATTAGGGTTATTGTTGGGGTTAACATTAGGGTTAGTGTTGGGGTTATCATTAGGGTTAGTGTTGGGGTTAACATTAGGGTTAGTGTTGGGGTTATCATTAGGGTTAGTGTTGGGGTTAACGTTAGGGTTAGTGTTGGGGTTAACGTTAGGGTTAGTGTTAGTCAGAATCATATCATGTTGTTTACAAAAAAGATTCATGTAAAACGTTTTAATTAAAAATTATATTTTATTTATTCATTTAAAAAAAACAGAATTTTTTTTGAATATTTGTAAAATATATAATGCGGCCTTCATACTGGAAAGGTTAGAGACTCCTCTGGATAAAGGATAAAGGAGCTGCATACACAAGAGGTGATTCAATCAGCGGGCTGAAAGTGTTTAATAACAAAAACACAGAGGGTTTGATATCACTTTAAAAACCTTTAGGCTTTACAACCACTTTAAATATAATCTAAAAGATAATATAATTCCTGTCTTCATACATGTGGATTGGTCCTATACAGATATGACTTCTCTCAGTGTCTGTCTATGGACGGCTCAGATCAATAGCGAATAATTTTAAGTGTGCGTGTCATTGTACATAACATAGAAGAAGAATGGCGGCTGATGGAAGGACTCTTGTTGGAGCCGGGCGAGGAGACCTGCGGCTTAGTTCTCAGATCAGTCCCCCAGAGAGGTGAGGATTGTAGAGGAGATCATTCCCCTGATTACCACCATCTCTACATTTTATTTCATTCTAATGATGGTTGCCGGGCTCCAGGAAACATTACAGCACTTGTGTGTAATTTACTAACAGGACAATGATTAACATCACCCCCGGGGGATATTAGAGGGAGTGGAGTCCCTATTAATTATTACCATCCCCCGAGGTGGTGGGATTATTGACTGCACTTTATGGTTCAAGAGTGTAAATAATATATCTACTGTATTTATCTATCTGTTTGTTTATCAATCAATCTAATATCTATCTTTCTATCCATCTATCCAAAATCAATCTATCTATCAATCTATCTATCTATCTATCTATCTATCTATCTATCTATCTATCTATCTATCTATCTATCTATCTATCTATCTATCTATCTATCTATCTATCTATCTATCTTTACATCTATCTATCTATCTATCTATCTATCTATCTATCTATCTATCTATCTATCTATCTATCTATCTATCTATCTATCTATCTATCTATCTATCTATCTTTACATCTATCCATCCATTCAGTATCTATCTATTTGTCTAACTATCTCTCATTCAATCAATTAATCAATCTAATATCTATTTGTCAATCTAGCATTCCTTAATATCTATCTATCTATCTATCTATCTATCTATCTATCTATCTATCTATCTATCTATCTATCTATCTATCTATCTATCTATCTATCTATCTATCTATCTATCTATCTATCTATCTTACATTGGACAGAGTCTGTACATCACTCTCCATCTTGTTTAGAGTATTTTGGATTTCCATTGACCGCTCACTCGATAATCCGTTCAGTTCAGTTTGCTTAAAGGGATTAGCCCTTCTGTGGCCGTTATCTGAGTGTTGTACAGCAGTGGGAAAGGCCGGTGTTTACCCGGAGCTGCGCTCCCATTGTCTCCTCTCTCCAGTATGATTCTAGCCACCGGCCAGTGTTTGCTTTGCACTCATAAAGTGAGCAGTGATCTTGCGGCTAATTCTATTCAGTGCCATTGGAGTCCTGACCTTCCCAGTGTCTATTATAGACTGGAGAGGAGGGCGAGGAGAATGCCATGTTTTCATGGGGAATTTCCATCCCAGGCTCTGAAAGTTTCGGGTGCGGATTGCCACAGAAGACAGCCGAAATTAAGCTTTATGTTTCAGGGGAGAGACATTTTTTTCTATCTAGTGTCCTCTTGGAGGACTTTTCTATCAGTCTATCAAACTACTTTTATGTCCCATACACACGATCGGACTTTCCGACAACAAATGTTGGATGTGAGCTTGTTGTCGGAAAGTCCGACCATGTGTATGCTCCATAGAACATTTGCTGTCGGACTTTCCGCCAACAAATGTTTGAGAGCAGGTTCTCAAATTTTCCGACAACAAGACTTGTTGTCGGAAATTCCAAGCGTGTGTACACAAGTCCAACGCACAAAAGTCCACGCATGCTTGGAATCAAGCACAAGAGCCGCACTGGCTATTGAACATTTTTCTCGGCTCGTCGTACGTCTTGTACACCACCACGTTCTTTAACGCAGAGAGGGCGCATCTATGCGGCCTTATGTAAACAGTTTTCTGTGCTGGAAGTGTGCACCCTGAATGCTCCCAGCACAGTCACCGGCAGGCACAGGAAAGCTCTCGATGCATACTTGCGATTGGGAGCTTTCCAAGCATGTGACCACTGTGACAGCCAATCACAGCGGTCACATGACCCCTGTATCCTGTGCTTCTGTATTATTGGATCTCCCATTGCTGACCCGGCTTGCCCTTGGACCTGTCTTGGCTTCTCTTCTGGCTCTGACCTTGGCTTGTTCACATGGATTTTGCTTACTGCCTACTGCTTACTGTATATGACCCCATCTTGATCTTGACTACACTTTTATCCCTGTTCCTAACTGACCTCTTGTGTATGACCCTGGTTCTGGCTCCTGGCTCTGCTTCCTGTGCCACTCATCTCAAAGGTGATCAGTAGGGTTGAAGTCAGGGTTCTGTGCAGGACACTCAAGTTTCTCCAAACCAAACTCACCAAACCATGTCCTTATGCAGATGGCTTTGTACATAGGTAACAGATAAGGGTGTTCCTCAGACTGTTACCATAAGGTTGAAAACCCCAATATCTACACCAAGTCCTTCTCAACCAGGCTTCCATGGAACGCTAGGGTTCCTCCAGAGGTTGCTAGGCATTCCTTGAGCATTGAGCAATTTATGCATCTCATATAAGTTCCCACTGACACCACTGATCTTTTTAGCTATCTGTAAAGTAGGGTAAATATTATAAGAAAATTGGATGAGCAACCATCTGGTTTTCCTAAATTTTTCACAGCTGGTCGAACCTGAGGGTGCTACTCATTGTATGAAAAATCTCGTACAACAAAGGGATTTTTTGTTTTGATGTTGGAACGTTGTAAATTGATTATATTGTTGTTTATTGTTTCCGATCCTGCGCAGTCTTTCGTATCCAGTTTTACTCCTACGAAAATAGTACACATATTTCTCCTAGACCAGGCTTTCTCAACCAGCTCGACACAGAAGAACCCTTGAAATGACTTTTAGGTCTTGTCAAACCCCCTGCTAAAAATGACCATATCTACAACCCATGATACATTAGTGTGATGGTCAGTGGGAAGAATGCTCCTTACACTTGTGGTCATTGGAAAGAATCATCCCCTTACAGATAGCTAAAACGATCAATGGTGTCAGTGGGAACGTATTTGAGAGGCAAAAAGTGGTCATTGCCAAAGGAATCCTTAGCAACCTTTGGAGGAACCCTGGTTGAGAAACCCTTTTCTAGACCAAACTGAGCATTTAACCCTTACAGTGTAGAGAGAGCCCCATTGCAAAGGTAACTGCGTTTTCAGCTTTGATGTCCCTTTCAGATTTTCTTTAACCAAATATCTTCCAGGAATCACAGACCTAAATCGATTCCTGACAAGCTCCATTCTGCTTTGCATCTCTTCCCGTCCGGAATATCGTTGCTCGGCATAAGCTACAGTTGTGTTTTGGAAAAACTTGAATCTGACCACTACAAATGGATTTATGTTTCCAGCTGGGCAGTTATTTAATTTCCTCTTGGAAGCATACAACTGTTGGCACCGCTCGCCATCTGGCGCCTGGCCAAACCCACGTTACAGTATCATTAACATGCTATATTCGGGAGTTCAAAACATTTAATAAAAGATCCATCAGGGCTTACTTTTCAGCTCGAATGCTGATTTGTGCTATAATCCTCCAAAAAAAAAAGACCCATAAAAGTCCGCCGCCTTGCTCGGGATCTGTTTTATCGTATTTTGCGATTGCATGCTCTGTTACTGTGATATGACCGAGATCTATGGTGGATGTCCAGGGTGTGTTTAAAGAGACAGTCCAGGGAGCAATTGAAAGCTGCAAGACAGTCCATTCGGAATGGAAACCCTGACTATATGCCTCTGTGAAAGCACTGCCTATGGTAAACAATTGCTATTTTGATAAAATACTGTTTTCACCTTTTTTCCCGCCATTGTTGCATCTCAGTGCTGCTGATCTCTTGGATGGAGTAAGATGGCGGCTGAAATGTTTTTTTTTTTCCTAATTGGCAGTGTTCTCTGTCTGGTTTCCCCTGTATTGGCTGATTTTACATCTGCACCAGCGGTGTGGGATATGGATGAATGGCCATTATGGACCTCCAGTTCACTCCTGGGAGCCGAGAATTTATATCTGCGAAACGTTAGTCCTGTTCCTCTAAAGTACCAACATGAAGAAGAAAAAAAACAAAAAACATACTACTGGAGTATACAGTAACTTAGATGACAATAGGAATAGCTTGGTTTGTTGAGCCTTTCACAGTATGAAAACAATTGTTTCATTCATTTTTAATCTGTTATATATTTAAAATAAGAAAAAAATAAAAAAAATAATATATATATATATATATATATATATATATATATATATATATATATATATATATATATATATATATATATATATATATATAATATATATATATATATATATATATATATATATATATATATATATATATATATATATACACTATATTAACAAAAGTATTGGGACGTCTGCCTTTACACACACATTAACTTTAATGACATCCCAGTCTTAGTCTGTAGGGTTCAATATTGAGTTGGCTCACCCTTTGCAGCTATAACAGCTTCAACTCTTCTGGGAAGGCCGTCCACAAGGTCTAGGAGTGTGTCTATGGGGATGTTTGACCATTCTTCCAGAAGAGCATTTGTGAGGTCAGGCAATGATGTTGAGCGAGAAGACCTGGCTCGCAGTCTTTGCTCTAATTCATGCCAAAGGTGTTCTATCCGGTTGAGGTCAGGACTCTGTGCAAGCCAGTCAAGTTCCTCCACCCCAAACTCGCTCATCCATGTCTTTATGGACCTTGCTTTGTGCACTGGTCCAAATCATTTGGTGGAGGGGGGTTTATGGTGTTCAGGGGTTGGGCTTGGTCCCTTAGCCCCTTAGTCCCAGTGAAGGGAACTCTTAAGGCGTCAGCATACCAAGACATTTTGGACAATTTCTTGCTCCCAACTTTGTGGGAACAGCCCTGACCTCAACCCGATAGAACACCTTTGGGATGAATTAAAGCGGAGACTGCGAGCCAGGCCTTCTCGTCCACATCTAACCTTGTGGACAGCCTTCCCAGAAATGTTGAAGCTGTTATAGCTGCAAAGGGTGGGCCAACTCAATATTCAACCCTACAAACTAAGACTGGGATTTAAAGTTCATGTGCGTGTGAAGGCAGGCATCCCAATACTTTTGGCAATATAGTGTATATACAGTATATATATATATATATATATATATATATATATATATATATATATATATATATATATATATATATATATATATATATATATAGTATATAATTTTTTAATTTTTTTACTGTGTATAAAAAGTAAAAACAGATACTATTATATATTTTGTTATGTGTGGTACCTCAAAAACCCAGTTTATATTTTAGTAAAGTTCTTGAGAGAGCCTGATATCAGGTTTCAGCTAGTTTGTAGCAACTCTTGATAAAGGCAGATAAAGGTGAACTGAAAAAAAAATTCCTTGACTTTTGAAGGAGCACATGGGAGTGTATTACATAGCCTCATGGACTTCTTCAAATGACTGACCCCGGCGAAGTGAAGTAATTTGAGCGGAATCCGACTGATTAAACCGAAACGCTCCGGGTGCTTTGAACAACGTGATTAGTGAAGTATTTGCAAGTTTTTCTATTGAGGGATTAAAACCTTCTCCCACCGCTGATAGTACTGAGGGTACAGGAAGTGCACCGTGTCAGCCTGACAGTGAGCAGGAGAAGGGAAAAGGGGGACAACGCTCTGACTCCCAACCATGATTGATGAGCGTGGGCCGCCGCAGCTACACGTTCGTTCACTGTATCCAAACAACGGCCTGTAAATAAAACCTTCCCGTAATAGAATGTGGGAATGTGAAGTGCACAGTTCCCTCCTTTGGGTAAAACGAGAAAGAGGAGGCCAATTCTCTGTTTACGGGTTGATGATGAAAATCGAAATATTGTGTCTGCAACCTTGGCGTAATCCAAACAAAGCTAAAACCGTCTGTGTCCGAGGGGGAAGATTACCCCAGTTGTTTAAAGTGAAGCTTTTAGTAAGTTTACAGGTCTGCATGAATACATTCCGGATGGGTAACAATATATAGAGACAGTAATTTTTTTTAAATCTCCAGCTTTTATTGCTTGGCCCCATTCACACGTTTCCCTACGCCTGACTTGGCTCAACATGCGGAATCCCATTTCTACTAATTGTCCCTGTTCACACTTGTACACCTGGTTACCCTACGGTCTATGCCAGCCTTTCTCAACCTTTGTACCCCAGAGGAACCCTTGAAATACAGTAATTTTCAGATCTCAATGAACCTCAACTAAAATGAAGTCACCTGGGGCATTGAAAAGAATGCCCCTTACATTGGTGATCATTGAGAAGAATGTCCCTTACATTGGTGGTCATTGAGAAGAATACCCCTTACATTAGTGGTCAATGGGAAGAATGCCCCTAAAATTGGTAATCAGTGGGCAAAATACTGCTTACATAGGTGGTCATTGGGAAGAAAATTACTTACACTGATGATCAGTGGGAAGAATTCCCCCTACAGTGGTAATCAGTGGGAAGAATGCCCCTTACATTGGTAATCAGTGGGAAGAATGTCCCTTACATTTGTGGTCAGTGGAAAGAATACTCATTGAATTGATGGTCAGTGGGAAGCATGCCCCTTACATTTGTGGTGTGGTCAGTGGAAAGAATACTGGTTGAATTGATGGTCAGTAGGAAGCATGCCCCTTACACCGATGGTCAGTGGGAAGCATGCTGCTTACATTGGTCATCATTGGGAAACATGCTCCTTTTATTGGTCGTCATTGGGAAGCATGCTCCTTACAATGGTGGTCATTGGGAAGCATGTCCCTTTACAGCGGTGAAGAATATGCCCTCCACTCTGCTCTAAGCCTCCCACTACCACTCCACCGACTGAAGAATGGTGGCTCCAGGCGGCCCATGACCTTTTGGGAATTATAACACCACAAGAAAAAATTAAGCCTCTTAACTTCTGAAAGTCCAAAGTAAATTTATTGATGTTGTTCAGAACAAGGGTAATCCACCTGCTCCTCTTCCCACTTTACAGTGATGTTAGGAATGCCATCCTTACAGACATAAAAAGATTTGGGTTCATGACCTTGGCTATGCAAGGTGGTGCTGGGCCCCAAAGTTATGTCGCCACCATCAACTGAGAGGCCAGCCAGCTACAGCCCAAGGAACCCCCAGCAATCTCTGGAGGAACCCTAAGGTTCCACACAACATTGGTTGAGAATGGGTGCTCTACGTTCTACACTCAAAAAAGATAATGAGATTTTTTTAGCGTTATCAGGTGTTTTTGGCCTCATAGAATTCAATGGGAGTGCTTGTGGACATGCAATGAATGCATTTGTGTGCCCGAAGGACTCCTCTCCTCCTCTAGAATTTCTCTCCTCCCCTTGCCCAGCCCAGCCCAGGAATAAAACTCCTGAAGCTTAATACATGAGCAGAAAGGATTGCACAAAGCTTGTGAAACGCCTGAAAAAAAATGCTTAAAAATCACCAGAAATATGCTCTTTGCAGGTGTGAATGCAGGCTTCTGCCACGTACACACGATCGGAATTTCCGTCAGAAAAAATGTGGATGGTTTTTCGGACGGAATTCCGCTCAAGCTTTGTCTTGCATACACGCGGTCACACAAAAGTTCTCTGAACTTTCGACCGCCAAGAACGCGGTGACGTACAACATTACGACGAACCGAGAAAATGAAGTTCAAATGCTTCCGAGCATGCGTCGAATTGTTTCCGAGCATGTGTCGTTTTTTAGCGTGTCCCAATTGCATACAGACGATCACATTTTCGGATAGGAACTTTTCCCAACCGAAAATTAGAGAACCTGCTCTCAATCTTTTGCTGGCTGGAATTCCGCCAGCAAAAGACCGATGGAGCGTACACACGGTCGCATTTTCCGACAAAAAGCTCTCATCGGAGTTATGCTGGCGGCATTTCCCATCGTGTGTAGGCGGCATTAGGCTCACGCGCAATCTGAAGCTTGATTTGAAGTTCCACCAAAAAAACTTCAATGCTTGACACTAGGATTTCCATTACATTCATTGGTGCCCATTAATATCTGAGCATAGCGTCACTTGAAAAAAGTCTATAAGCTTCTTTTGGGCAGAGTTGTGCATTTGCACCCCAATAGACTTTGTTGGAAGGGTAGGAAAAGCCTGCAGCAATAAATAAAAGGAAATGCTGAAGCCTGAAACGCTCAAACAGCCCAAAAAAGACCAAAGACACTTACCTTAAGGGTGCATGGGGCCTAAAAAAAAAGCCATTAATGTCATTAAGCTCCAGTCCAGTGGCAACACAAGAGCTGTGTCAACCCTCCTCCAGTTCTTGATTTTCTTATCTTCATCTTACTCTCATTCACCAATTTTATCCTTGGTCTATACTCCCCCTCCTCACCATTCAATACATTTTTCAGGCCTGCCCAGTCTGTTCATTTTTTATTTCATATGCTTTATCTGGCCTGTTGTACAGATGTCTGCTCGTAGTGATCTCTTTATATTCTCCCCTTTTTTTACCGGGCCCACCTTTTCCTTAAGCTGGTCATGCACTGCTCGAATTTCAATTGATTTCTGCTGGCTCACTCAAAATATAAACAGCTTTTGGCACTGCCAACTGTTAGTCCAAGCAGCTTCTGAGAAAATTGTCGGTCAAATGACAACCACATCCAATAAAATGCAAGCACTGTTTAGGTATCCTGACAGCCGGTGTCCTATCGTATTTCGTCCGCTATCGGATAGTGTCCGCTCTCTACTGCGCATGCGCAAACACCGGCAGCATTCCCTGATGACTTCTCCCAAGGATATCTGGCAGGGGTGGATTAATCCATCTATGCTGTTTAGCATGGGTGGAGGAATCTGTTAGATTTCTTTCATTCAGCCTGCAGGCTACTCAAAAGGAATCTATACATATATGAAATGCTTTGATACGTTCCTCTTCTATCCTTTTAGATGCTCCTAATCTGATGAACTAATTTACAAAGGTGTAGCAAATATTGATGTAATGATCCTATTGTATTGACAGGTTTATTGAATAATTTGCTAAATTCTATTCCGAAGTACTTTCACATCTTAGATGCTTCTGTAGTTATGTAGAGCTCAGCAGGGGGAACCAGTAATGGGGCGTACACACGGTCGGACTTTTCAGATACAAAAGTCCGACAGCCTGTCCGACAGACTTCCGGCGGACTTTCGGCGGACTTTCTAACGAACAGACTTGCCTACACACGATCACACAAAAGTCAGTCGAATTCTTACGTGATGACGTACACCGGAAGTTGATAGCCAGTAGCCAATAGCTGCCCTAGCGTGGGTTTTTGTCCGTCGGACTAGCATACATACGAGCGGATTTTTCGACCGGACTCGAGTCCGTCGGAAAGATTTGAAGCATGTTCCAAATCTAAAGTCCGTCAGATTTTCGACCGAAAAAGTCCGCTGCAGGTCCGATGAAGCCCACACACGGTCGAATTGTCCGCCGGATTTGGTCCGTCGGCGTCCGTCGGACTTTTGTAGACGAAAAGTCCGACCGTGTGTACGCCCCATAAGAGCTCTAGGGGAACTTTATGGTCAAAAGTTGACATTTTTCTAAATTATTAAGTTTGGGTGTTTCGTGAAGGCATGCCCTGTAGAGAACTGGCCCTGCCCCCGCTGAACCTGGCTAGACAGGTACATCATACAAATGCATTTAAGACAATCATGTGCTTCCAACCTTGTGCAAAGCTCGGGGAAGGTCTTTTTCTGTACCAGCATGACTATGCCCCTATGTACAAAGCCAGCTCAATAAAGACACGGTGTGATGAGTTTGGTGTGAAGGAACTCAAGTGTCATCCACAAAGCTCTGACCTCAACCCTACTGAAGACCTTTGGGACGAATTGGAATGCCAACCGTGAGCCAGGTCTGATCATCTATCATTTTTACCTGACCTCACAAATGCTCTTTTGGGCGCACAGACATGGTCCAAAATCTTGAGGAAAACATTCCCAGAAGAGTGGATACTCTTAAAAGCAACAAAGTTGGGGCAATTCCATATTGACACCCATGATCAAAAGTATGGACAGCTCTCCAAATGATTCTAGTGGAGGGTACTGTTAATGACACACCATACAAATACGTGGTAGACAACCTCCTGGTAACAATGTGGGGAAGGCCATTCTCTGTTCCACCAGACTGCACCACTGTATGCAAAGCCAGCTCCATAAAGACATGGGTTTGGTGTGGAGAAACTCGAGTGTCCTTCACATAAACCTGACTTCAACCTTACTGAACATCTTTGGGATGAATTTGAAGGCAAATTGTGTGCCAGGTCTTCCCATCCAACATCAGTACCTGACTTCACAAATGTTCTTTTGGCTGAATGAGCACAAATTCCCACAGACACTCCCCGAAACCTTGTGAAAAGCCCTTGTAATAGAGTGGAGGATGTTATAGCTACACAATGGTGCCAACTCCATATCAATGTCCATGGTTCACAGACTTCATGAGTTTATCAATATAAATAAATCGGCACAAATTCATTATACTTTGGTTATTACAGCAGTTTCGGGAACCTGTAATAAACTACATATTATTCATATGAAGGCATATGGCATTCTTTTTTTTTTTTTCAAAATGAACATCATGGTAACATCTAATCCATGCATTGGGTAGAGAGCTTTCCCGCCATGAAAATACATTGCTGCATGTTTTTTTCACAGCAGGACCTGGGAACTTATATTTTTGTGCCAACCTTGGCTAGGAACACAAAATACATCACATATGACGGAATGCCACATGTGTGAGAGAACATTGAGCCAAACTCCTGCCATGCTGAAAAAAAAACAAAAAAACAAAAAAAACCTGTCTACCAGCCATGTGAGACGCCGGCTACACCACTGACTGCGTTTAATAGGGGAAAGGATTTAAAAAATGACAGCAAAATCCATATTCTCAGAGCGTCGCAGCAAGGGGGTGACAGATGAAAACCAAATACTTTATAAAGCCCTGCCCAGGAATGTTTTTCATTTTAGGTTGATATAGTGGCTTTCAAAAAGTTACGAAAGAAAAATGGTGCTTTTTTTCGAATAAACAAATTTACTTTAAAAATGATTTCCAGGCTGCGGTATAAAAGCAAAATTGGTCCTGGATTAAAGTGTATGTCTGAGCAAAATACAAATAGACATATTTGGTACTTCTCTGCAAAAGATTTCCCCATGTTTTATCCCTTTAAAAACAGTGTAGTACAGAAAAATACCTGCTGATCTGGTAGACCAGTGGTCTCCAAACTGGGGCCCTTTGCTTGCTTTTATCCAGCTCTCAGGGTACCATTCCTCCCACTGACACCAACAATGAAGCACTATTCCTCCCAATGACACCAATGATGGGGCACTAATCCTCCTAATGACACCAACGATGGGGCACTATTCCTCCAATACCAATGACAGGGCAATATTCTTAGTCCTACTGACCAGAGGTGCTATGTCTTTTTTTTTTGCCAAGTCAGAGGCATTGTTTACTCCCACTGATGCTGAGGCATTTTCTACTCCCAGGGGACCACAGTTGGGCCCCCCTAAAGTCTGAAGGACAGTAAACTGGCCCTTTGTTTAGAAACGTTGGAGCCCCTGTGCTGGACCTCCATTGCGCTCCTGACTTCCTGTTTGGACTGACAACACAATAGGAGCTGCACAATAGGAGTTGTCAGCCCTGCCTCCTTGTAAGCAGGGTGCAGCGGGCTGAGGCCGAGTAAGGCTGGCTATAGATGATACACAAGAAGATTCCCCCATTAACACAGTCGGTGTTGATGGGGGAATGCCTCCCGCTGCGCTATTGTATTCTGCCAACAGGGGGTGCAGGAGGCATTCCCATCTGGCAGGATACAATGGTTACTGCTAGCGGCAGATACTAGATACTGTCCCTGACAGATGGGAAAACTGTCCCCACGTTAACCACTTGTAGAATCCGTGCCAAGTCAGGGAGCCGTGCCTTAAATAACCACTGCCCACACCCAATATGGCTACTGGGGTCACACAGGGCACCAGTGTCCAATTGGACAGCTGCTTTTCCGATGACCCAGAAAATCATATACGAATCAAGTTCCTCTCAATTTTCTACCATTCTGTATTGCCGCTCAAGTCAAGCGCCACCTACAGAGGGGCGTACAGACTGCACCTGCCTACTCTACATGATGGACTACAGGACTCCAACTTTCCTCTCTATTTCTCTCCATATGCGTACATTGATTTCTTTCCGAGAAGCCTGTCTTCACACTATTTTAGCTATTTTAGGGAGAAAATGTTCTGGGGGTATGCCCATATTTAAGCCCCCATTCACACATGGGCATTTTGTTGCGCTATTACTGCAGCATAATAACCCACAAGATAAAGAATCTTTTCAAAAGGCTTATTGACACCTGAGCGTTGTGTCACTTATCACCCGTCTCCTAAGGTTTGAAAAAGTATATGAGCTTCTTTGGGGTGAGATCGCGCATTTTTGACCCTATAGACTTTAATGTGAGTTCCTGAAAAATGCATGTTTATGGGGCTAAACATGAACAGATCTACTCCTGCATTAAAAAATGCACGCAAAAACTCGCAAAGAAAAATGCCTCTAAATCGTCCTGATAATTAAGGTGTGAATGGAGCTAAAGGTGCCAATTTCCCAGGAGTTGCCCATGCAAGAATTTTACAATGCTGGTGATGATCTCTCAGGGGTTGATAAAATCTGTTTCTGACTTTTATCATTTTCTATTTTCACTAATTTCTATATTATCTCGCTTTGAGTTGTAGAAAGCATTGTCGCTGATCATTCTCTGGTCTGTGACAGTTCCCAGATCAGTAGGTAGCAGATTGTATGTTTTTTTTTTTGGTATTCAGAAGCTGTAAAGGTTTTCCAGAAGTAGAATCAGGGGAAAGATTAAGACCAGACATTTTAAACCAGGATTCCATGGAACCCTAGGGTCCCTCCATAGGCTCCTTCCAGGCTCCCTCCATAGGCTCCTTCCAGGCTCCCTCCATAGGCTCCTTCCAGGCTCCCTCCATAGGCTCCTTCCAGGCTCCCTCCATAGGCTCCTTCCAGGCTCCCTCCATAGGCTCCTTCCAGGCTCCCTCCATAGGCTCCTTCCAGGCTCACCTGCCCTCTGCCTATCCATTAAAATGCTTGTGCTCCCATTGTGGAGTAGTTGGGGACTACAGAAAACAGATTGCCTTGACAGGGCCTGTAGCTTACGCATGTATTTCCAAATGTGTGCAGACAAAACCCTTGTTCTTAAGACATATTGCTACACAGGTCCATTCGGTTGGTCGCTGGCTGGTTGGTGAGTTTGAGCTTGGAAATCTCTTTGTATTTGTTTGACGTACGTCGCCCTTCCAGTGCTCTTTGAGGCAAAGACCAGTTATAGGTGGGGGCAGTGGCCACTTGTTTATATCTATAGGTTTTTAGGTATTCATTGAGCTGTGGCTGAATGACCTCCCATTTGATGGTGCCTGCATAACGTATCACCTTCTGTCTGTTTTGAGCGGATCTTGACGGATCTGATGGCAGACGGGTGTCAGTAGACACATCTCCGCTGACATAGAAATCAATGGGTGGCTGGCTCGAATCCGCCTGAAAAATGAACAGGCGGATCTGATCTGGCCGATCGTGTGAAAGGGGCCTAAGGGTGATATTCTGACCACCACTGTAAAGATGGCCACGCACTAGCAGAGTCTTGTTTGAATTTTTTCGTTTAAAGAACATTCGTTTGTTAGTGGGATCAAATCGACATCTGTTTTCGACCGCAGTGATGAGAAAACTTGAAGGAGCTTGATGGAAGCTTTTTATATTGAACCAATAAATTTCTAACAGTGTATGTGGTTTTCACTCAGAAAAGTCCATTCATTCCAAAATACTGTAGAATGTTAAAAGCAAATGAAATTCTAAAGTACTTTTGAATGACATTCCTCAAGTCATCAAAGGTACTGAGATTCTTTAAACAAATATTTGTTTGAATCTTCATCAGTGTGTGGCCATTTTAATGGGGACATTCGTCTCACTGACCACCAACATAAGAGGCAATTTCGCCACTCACTCCAAATGAATTGGTTTTAGCATAGGGTTCCCCAGACTTGAGAATTCATTCAAGGGTTCCTCAAGGGTAAAAAAAGGTTTATAAAGGTTGATCTAGTCCAACCATTCTCAACCCAGGGCTTTGTAAAACCCTAGCGTTCCTCCAAAGGTTGCTAGGGTTTCCTTGAGCTGCGGCTGATTGACCTCCTATTTGATGGTATCATGGTACCTGTATAGCTCCAGGGTCAAAATCACTTGGCAGAGCCAGCTGCATGACACTAATGATCTGTTTTGGTGTCTGTGGGGGTTTTCTGACCACCACTGTAGGTGGGGCATACTTTTCACTGACCACCAATGCAAGGGGAATTTTCCCACTGAATTCGTTTCAACGGTGCTTCCCCAAGACCTGAAAATTATTTCACGGGTTCCTCGGGGTAAAAAGGTTGATAAAGGCTGATCTAGACCAGGGGTCTCTAAACTTTCTACTCAAAGGTCCAGTTTACTGTCCTTCATACTCTTGGGGGGGGGGGGGGGCAGACTGTGGCCAGTGGGAGTATAAAATGACCTGGTGTCAGTGGGGGTAAACAGTGCCCCATCATTGGTATTAGAGGGAGGAATAGTCCCCCATCATTGGTATTAGGGGGAGGAATAGTGCCCCGTTATGGGTATTAGTGGGAGGAATATTGCTCCATCATTGGTATTAGTGGGAAGAATAGTGCCCCATCATTGGTATTAAAGGGAGGAATAGTGCCCCATCATTGGTATTAGGGGATGGAATAGTGCGCCATCATTGGTGTCAGGGGAAGTAATAGTGCCCCGGAATTGGTATCAATGGGAGGAATAGTGTCCCATCATTGGTGTCAATGAGAGGAATAGTGCCCCATCATTGGTATCAGTGGTATGAATAGTGCCCCATCATTGGTATCAGTGGTAGGAATAATTCCCCATTATTGGTATCAATGGGAGAAATTGTGCCCCATCATCGGTATCAATGGGAGGACTAGTGTCCCATCATTGGTGTCAGTGTGAGGAATAGTGCTCCATCATTGGTATCAATGAGAGGAATAGTGTCCCATCATTGGTATCAATGAGAGGAATAGTGTCCCATCATTGGTATCAATGAGAGGAATAGTGCTCCATCATTGGTATCAATGAGAGGAATAGTATTCCATGTTTGGTGTCAGTGAGAGGAATAGTGTCCCATTGTCAGTGTTAGGAACTACTGTATGCCCCATTGTTGCTGACAGTGAAAGGAAATAATGCCCAAGGACGAGATGAAAGCAAGAAAAAGGCGACATCCGTCCTCCAGGCCTCAGTTTGGAGACCACTGATCCAGACAGCTCTAGCTCTGGTTGGGTGTTGAGAGAAAAATCCTGCTTTCAGGCATGGTCAAACCTTGAGTTCTTTCAGCATGGTCAAACCTTGAGTTTTCCAGAATGGTCAAACCTTGAGTTTTCTAACTTACGATTAATTTTTGTCCCTGAAAACCACTGGTTGTAGTTCACCTGCTGCCGCCATAGACATGCCATCTTGCGTCTATGGCCAATTTTAGACATGCTGGACTACATCGAAAGAAGAAGCATACAGAAAAGGTGGAGGTGGGGGGCATTCCAGGTAAGTGATAGCATTTAACTTTAATCCTACCGGAAACTTGCACTTTTCTACCTATTAGCAAGTTCAAAGGGGGCCATTGGACAACGCTGCAGGCACAGTAGAAAAGCCCTTTAAAAAACAGTACTTTGCGTCCCTTTGGATTCTTTGTTCTTCTGAGAGTCTTGTGAGCTCACGTTGTAACTCCTGTTAATGGATCGCTCCATCGCGCCTCTTTTTTTTCTTTTTGTTTTTAACTTCTCGTTTTACCTTTTTGTGCCGAAAGTTTCCGTTCCCCCTTCTTGTACCAGTGACATTTGTCTACATTAGCGAGCGTTAGAGTCCCTGTTGTTTGTGTTTTACAACCCTGTTCCCCCTTGTAACTTGAATCCGTGCTGGTGGTCTTGGAGAAAGACCAAAAGCAGGTTTGCTTGATAAACTGTAATGCTTTCTGCAATTAGCAGCGGGTTTCCCAGATAAAAAGGAAGATAATGGAAGTTAATGGTCTAGGGCGGTAAGGTTGGCTCTTCACTGCTCAAGTGTTGGACTAACCAAGGGCTTCAAGTTAAAACCTTCGCCTTAAAATTGCTACAAAGTTTTTCTTTTTTTTTTTTTTTTTAATTTACAGATACACATTCTGCCGTTTAATTAAACATATGAGATAATGGAAGAATTGGGAAGGTTGGTCTTTGTACAAGTGTTGTGGTCTGCGTACGGTCTGTGACGTGTTCTCGGCTTTGATGGAAATGTGGGTTTCATTAAGGCGGCTTTTGATTTTTTGGCGTATTTTAACAGCTTCTACATTTCAGAGTCCTACCCAATTGTACACCACTCAGATAATCAAAGGCTGTTTTCTTCACTCTGCAGAGTTTTTGGACAAAACAAAAAAAAAGGAATATTGGTTCATAAAAACCAAAAATGTTCCTTACTGGGAAAATGGTACAAAAAACAAAACAAAACGAGCCTGAAAATATTGAAAATTTTAGGTGAAAGAAATGCTGCGAGGGTCACAATTTCGTATTATAATTGCATAGTACGCCATCGTTCAATTTTATTAACCACTACCGTTTACCCCCTCTTCCTGACCAGGCCATTTTTTGTGCGATACGGCACTGCGTTATTTTAACTGACACTTGCGCAGTCGTGCGACGCTGTACCCAAATAAAATTAATGTAATTTTTTTCCCCCCACAAATAGAGCTTTCTTCTTTCTTTTGGTGGTATTTGATCACCTCTGCGCTTTTTTTTTTTTTTTTGCGCTATAAACAAAAAAAAACCCGACAATTTTGAAAAAAAAAATTTTTTTACTTTTTGCTATAAAACATATCCAATAAAAACATTAAAAAAAAATGTCTTCATTATTTTAGGTCTTTATGTATTCTGTTACATATTTTTGGTAAAAAAAAAAAATCCCAATAAGCATATATTGCTTGGTTTGCGCAAAAGTTGTAGCGTCTACAAACTATGAAATATATTTTTGGATTTTTAATTTATTTTTTATTTTTTACTAGTAATGGTGGCGATCAGCGACTTATAACGGGACTGCGATATTGTGACGAACAAATCGGACACTGACACTATTTGGGAACCAGTGACACTAATACAGCGATCAGTGCTAAAAAAATATGCAGTGTCACTGTACTAATGACACTGGCTGAGAAGGGGTTAACATCAGGGACGATCAAAGGACAAACTGTGCGCCTAGCCTTGTGTTTCAGTGTAATGTGGGTGGGGCTTTTACTATAGGAAGGCATTGATCCATGTTCCTGCTTTGCAGAAATAGTATTAAAGAATTAATTTAATAATAAATTAATAAATAAATAATAAATAATAAATAAAATTGGATGAAAAATAAATAATAATAAATTAATTAATAGCCCCCACTGCTATTACCCTTTTGTATAACTTGACCCTCCCTCCCTCCTAGATTGTAAGCTCTAAAGAGTAGGGCCCTCTGACTCCCCCCTGTATTGAATTGTATTGTAATTGTACTGTTTGCCCTAATGTTGTAAAGCGCTGCGTAAACTGTTAGCGCTATATAAATCCTGTATAATAATAAATAAATTATCCCCTAACCATTAAACTCTAACCCTTAACCCCTTAAAAAATAAGTAAAAATAAACAATAATAAATAAATAATAAATGTAATAATACATTATTAAATAATAATAAAAAAATAATAGATCAAATCGGATGAAAAATTGGACACTAACACTTTTTGGGAACCAGTGACACTAATACAGTGATCAGTGCTAAAAAAAATACACTGTCACTGTACTAATGACCCTGGATGGGAAGGGGTTAACATCAGGGACGATCAAAGGACAAACTGTGCGCCTAGCCTGTGTTTCGGTGTAATGTGGGAGGTACTTTTACTATAGGAAGGCATTGATCCATGTTCCTGCTTTGCAGAAATACATGAATAATGCCCTACCTACTGACAGAACAGCAATTTGCCTTGTTTATATAGAGTCTGCGGTACCTGAAGATCATCTCCCGCTGTGTATAATCACAGCGGGAGCGGGTTTCCGGCGGAGTGCATGTACGCCTCAGGCCCGGAAGTGCAGGATCACGTACTAGATACGTGATCCTGCGCATTTTTATTAAATGAAAATAAATAATAAAAAATAAATAAAAAATAAAATCAATTATTCGCTATGGAGTTGGTTCACATCTCCACTACAAGTCGCCTGAAGCTCAAAAAAATTCTGGAGCTTGGAAATGCTTGATTCAAGCCTTCTTATACTTTTTAGTGCGTTTTGCTGCGCTTTTTTTGAACGTTTTTCTGCTCGGATGCAATAATTTCATGAAAATAAATAAGAATAAATAAATAAAATAATATAAAGAAATAAAATAAAAGAACTCTAACCCCCAACCCTTAACCCTAATATTAACACCTAAACCTAACCTTAACCCCTAACAAAATAAATTAATTAATTAATACATAAATAATAAATAAATCAATAAATAACCCCCTTACCTTTAAACCCTAAACCTTAACACCTTAAAAAAAAAGTAAAAAAGTAAAAATAAATAATATTAAAGAATAAATTTAATAATAAATTATTAAATAAATAATAAATAATAAATACAATTGGATGAAAAATAAATAATAATAAATAAATTAATAGCCCCTACAGCTATTACACTTTTGTATAACTTGACCCTCCCTCCTAGATTGTAAGCTCTAAAGAGCAGGGCCCTCTGACTCCCCCCTGTATTGAATTGTATTGTAATTGTACTGTCTGCCCTAATGTTGTAAAGCGCTGCGTAAATTGTTAGCGCTATATAAATCCTGTATAATAATAAATAAATTATCCCCTAACCATTAAACTCTAACCCTTAACCCCTTAAAAAATAAGTAAAAATAAACAATAATAAATAAATAATAAATGTAATAATACATTATTAAATAATAATTAAAAAATAATAGATCAAATCGGATGAAAAAGCTGAAAGACATAGCAACAAATAATGATATTTTTGTTAAAAATAATAACAAACAGATGATATTTTTCTCTATTGGCTAATTAAAAAAACACCAAAGCTCAAAAAACGCTGTACACAAACGCTCAGAAACGTGCATACAAACTCGAAAAATAGCTCAAAACGCGATGCTCAGGTGTGAATGCAGCTTGAGTGATGCCTGAAAAAAGATGGCTCCCGCTGTCTTGAGAGAGAAGCAGATGAAGGCACTGTCAGGGGGAGTACTGTGATCTCTTTGCTGCAGCTTGGTCTATATACTAGTTAGATCTGGGCATCTCAGGAGCTATCATAAATGTGTATCCAGTGGCCCCACGTACATAAATCTTAAAAGAAAGCCCCGATTGGCTAGGTCAGCCGGTCTCAATAGTCTTGCCTAGTTAGTTGGAACAGGAACTGCGTTGTCCTAAATTTTTCTACGATGCCTCTGCTGTCTTTTTTTATTTTTTTTCTACTTTTTGGAATTCACAAGGAATAAGACCCAGCTCTCAAAGACCGTCGGGTGAGATATTGTTTAGAAAAAGCTGCCTTTTCCAAAGAAACGCTGGGCCCCTGTTGATTTACTGACCTTGTTGAAAAGGCTAGCCGAGGCACAAAGTCCCCTTTGGGTTAAGTGAAGGCAGGTGTTCAGTGCTCATGATAAGCCGGGCCTCGGTGGACTACAAAAATATCTTGTTTCCTGCCTCGGAAAAGGCTGCGATCTTCTACATTCGCTGGCTTGTCATGCATTAAAAACAATTAAAGAGTGATTTGGCCCAGGCTTTACGCTGCATTGTACTGGTAGCCAAATTCACAGCTGTAAATTATTTAAGCAGAGAAAAGGGAACCGAGTGTGTAATTAAGTCTGGGTGACAGGTCTATTGTCAGGCCGGGGACAATAGAGCCACAGTATTAAACACCTCGGCCGAGTCAGCGGGGGTTCTGTACGAGGAGAGCCCAGGTTGAAGGATGAGCCATACAAACCTGTAATTACAGCCTAACGCTGGGCTAATTTCATTATCTTGGCGGGGGGGCCTCATTGTAAGGCAAGAGGTAATTAACTACCTGTTGGAACTATCAGTTACAGCGTATCCTTCATTAGATTATAATACAGCTGTAGGAACTTGTGGAAGAATAGACGGGCAAGTCATTGTCTTCCTTGGAAGGTAAAGGTGATGTCTGTGAAGGTTCTCATCCATCTAAAGCAAGCCATAGACAGCACAATTTTCTTTCCTTCCACCACGGGTGAAAGGAAGAAAAATTACTTGATTCCCTCCCTGCCGGCAGAACACTATGATCTCTGCTAGCGGCTAAATTTGGTGGACTTGTGCAGACGTGTCGGTAATCACCCTCTCCTCTGCAGTTAAAACAGACTGCTTGGCTCATAGCTTTCTGTGCAGGAACAACTGTAGGGTTCGAAGTCTGCTTGGGTTCTGGTATACTCTTGCTAGACGAAGGGATGATCTTGGCTGCCAGCGGTATCATCATCTCCATCATTTGCGACACTTGGGTTTTCAATAGCTCTATCTCTTGGTTACCACTAGCTGCAGTAATCACTCTGACTTCAGCAGCGACAGGTTTGGTTCTCTGGTTTCACTTTTTAGGTTCTAGAAAGAAATAAAACAGAGAGGAGAGACGCTACTAAGTGTAGTAAGACTGATATCTTTATTGAGCCCCCAATCTGAGCTACTCACTCGATAATGGTGTTAAACAAGCTCATCTCTAAGTACTGGTCCGGGGTGCCATGTCTCGTGTCCGCCCATGACACTTGGAAGAAGGAATAGGGCGCCGCTGATGGCGGAAGTCCGCTGTGGAGGCTCCTAACACGGGAGGAGTGCAGCGTGGCTCGCAACGTTGGCGTAGAGGCACGGGTGGCAGCGATGTCACTGGACTCAGGATGGTTTGCGACGTGTTTCAATTGAGCTCCCCTTAGAATCGGTTTTATCCGGACCCCTCTCAACTGACTTTCTTTAACGATAGCTGGTGTATTATCTTGTCAAGGCGCCTCATGTATTCCGATAGTTTCTCTCCCTTATATTGGTAGGTGTGTTGAAACTGGTACATGAGGTCGGAGGCCTTTATGTTCTCCCGAACACATCTTGCAAGATACCTATGTAGTCAGAAGCAGTACAGTCCTGCTTGCTAAGTTTCAGATTGCGAAAAGCTTCATAGGGAGGCCCCCTCAAACTCTCGGTCATTCTTTGCTTTTTCTGGGCCTCAGGAATATTCCATCTGTCTAAAGCTTGCATGGCTCTCTGCAGCCATTCTTCAAAGCTCTCTCCGCTGATAGGCACTGGCTCTTTTCCTGAAAAGCCTCTCAGTTTTTGGTATACAGATCCAGTGCATGTTGGGCTACTCTTCTGACACTTGGCCACAAACTCTTTCAAGGGAGCAATGAATTCCGGCCCAAACATGGCTGCAGGTGCCGGTAAGGTAGCTTCTTCTGCCGAGGCTGCTTTGGCTGAACTTTCTGGGCTCACATCAACAGGATCCATCTTGATGCTTTCATGGGTACTGTCTTGGAGACTTGATAGCAGAACAAAAGAATCCTGGATGAGCCCCCACATGTAGCGCCACCCCGGAATGATCTGCTTAAGAATGTTAGGTTCTGTGTTCTGCCTCTCAACCCCAAGAACGGTCTCAGTCTGCTGGCACACCTGGTACACAAATATCACTACAGACACAATGGTAAGGGACACCACACTGTAGCAGGTTAAAAATAGTTTACTGAAAGACTTTGCAATAAACAAGACAGTAATTATTTGAAATAGGTAGTTTCCTATAGTAAACTCTGATATTAGGCAACAGGCCACAAAGGAATATGCAAAGTAATCAAAACACAGTTTTAATCAACGCACAGGCCATAATATGACCAATGTGCTCAGGTATGAAGGGGAGCAAGAATGACTTCTCATATGTCAATCTTCTTCCCTAAAGTCCTGAGATCACAAGCTCAGAGCATAAATGTACAGTGCAATACACAATAACATGCAACTTTAAACTTTACACTTTTAAAGTGAGAGTTCCTCTTTAATGTGTACCAGTACCAGTATTTTACACTGAGTCCTTAGCATTGTAGCAGAAGAGATGTGGGAGTCCTTATAGTGGGAATATCTGGTATCTACAGCTAGCTCAACATTGCCCCAAAGGGATCTCCATGCAATAAGGCCCAGCAACAAATGTTAACCTGTGTAAAATGTCTCCTGTGAAGGCTCTGAAGAGAAGGTAAGGTAAAGGTGTCTGCATGCAGTGTCTCTTTTAGTATATGTGCTCAAGGTGGGCTTCCACCTGCTCACCAATCCTGGTGACAGCAAGGCCCAAAGGAAAAGATGTCCTGGAACAGGCTCTTGAGGGATGCCTCACTGGCAACCTAATGACCTGAAGGGATGTCTACTCAGATACCCCCAGAACCGATGGGTGTCTGCGACGGTGGATCTACATCCAGCGATGAAGCTTGTTTGTGGCGAGAGTCACCACTCGGTCCACGCTGCGATGTTTCTGCTCATCAAGTGGGGATCTGAGCCGCCTCGTGACTCTCCCCTTCGCTGCCTTGTGTCTCTCTTTCCTAGCCCCTGGTCACCACTTCCTCCTCTCTTGTGCCCCCGGCATGCTGGGGGCTGCAGTTCCCTCTCTCTGTCCAGCACTGGGGCTGCTGATCTTCGGGAATACATGTTCTATGGCCCTTTGCTCCTTCGCCTTCTGATCTGGTCCCTTCCCCTCAGCCAATAAGGGAAGCAGGAGGAAGGACCAGAGTGAGTGGCTGTCTGTGTGCAAGAGCCACTCTCCCCTTTACAGCGTGAGGAAGAGAGGGGTGGGGGAGGAACCCCCGCAGCTGCTGCTGTGTCCCTTTCTTTCACTTTCCACAAGTGAAACTGTGTATGTAAACCAACTCTCTTGTGCAAGTAACAGCCGTCACAAAGCTCAGATACCAGTATTTCCTGTGTTCTAGAGAATGATGACGTCATACAGTAAGCCCTGTGCCTACGCGTTTCATCACAGGGTCACGTGACTTGTCATATGTCATATAGATCACGGGATCTATATGACATACAGTGGCTTGCGAAAGTATTCGGCCCCCTTGAACTTTTCAACCTTTTGCCACATTTCAGGCTTCAAACATAAAGATATAAAATTTTAATTTTTTGTGAAGAATCACCAACAAGTGGGACACAATTGTGAAGTGGAATGAAATCTATTGGATATTTTAAACTTTTTTAGCAATTAAAAAACTGAAAAGTGGTGCGTGCAAAATTATTCGGCCCCTTTACTTTCAGTGCAGCAAACTCACTCCAGAAGTTCAGCGAGGATCTCTGAATGATCCAATGTTGTCCTAAATGACTGATGGTGATAAATAGAATCCACCTGTGTGTAATCAAGTCTCTGTATAAATGCACCTGCTCTGTGATAGTCTCAGGGTTCTGTTGAAAGCGCAGAGAGCATCATGAAGACCAAGGAACACACCAGGCAGGTCCGTAATACTGTTGTGGAGAAGTTTAAAGCCGGATTTGGATACAAAAAGATTTCCCAAGCTTTAAACATCCCAAGGAGCACTGTGCAAGCGATCATTTTGAAATGGAAGGAGTATCAGACCACTGCAAATCTACCAAGACCTGGCTGTCCCTCTAAACTTTCAGCTCAGACAAGGAGAAGACTGATCAGAGATGCAGCCAAGAGGCCCATGATCACTCTGGATGAACTGCAGAGAACTACAGCTGAGGTGGGAGAGTCTGTCCATAGGACAACAATCAGTCCTACACTGCACAAATCTGGCCTTTATGGAAGAGTGGCAAGAAGAAAGCCATTTCTCAAAGATATCCATAAAAAGTCTTGTCTAAAGTTTGCCACAAGCCACCTGGGAGACACACCAAACATGTGGAAGAAGGTGCTCTGGTCAGATGAAACCAAAATCGAACTTTTTGGCCACAATGCAAAACGATATGTTTGGCGTAAAAGCAACACAGCTCATCACACTCAACACACCATCCCCACCGTGAAACATGGTGGTGGCAGCATCATGGTTTGGGCCTGCTTTTCTTCAGCAGGGACAGGGAAGATGGTTAAAATTGAGGGGAAGATGGATGCAGCCAAATACAGGACCATTCTGGATGAAAACCTGTTGGAGTCTGCAAAAGACCTGAAACTGGGACGGAGATTTATCTTCCAACAAGACAATGATCCCAAACATACAGCAAAAATCTACAAAGGAATGGTTCACAAATAAACGTATCCAGGTGTTAGAATGGCCAAGTCAAAGTCCAGACCTGAATCCAATCGAGAATCTGTGGAAAGAGCTGAAAACTGCTGTTCAGAAACGCTCTCCATCCAACCTCACTGAGCTCGAGCTGTTTTGCAAGGAAGAATGGGCAAGAATTTCAGTCTCTCGATGTGCAAAACTGATAGAGACTTACCCCAAGCGACTTGCAGCTGTAATCGCAGCAAAAGGTGGCTCTACAAAGTATTAACGCAAGGGGGCCGAATAATTTTGCACGCCTCACTTTTCATTTTTTTATTAGTTAAAAAAGTTTCAAAAATCCAAAAGATTTCGTTCCACTTCACAATTGTGTCCCTCTTGTTGGTGATTCTTCACAAAAATAAAAATTTTATATCTTTATGTTTGAAGCCTGAAATGTGGCAAAAGGTTGAAAAGTTCAAGGGGGCCGAATACTTTCGCAAGCCACTGTATGTTGCCTACCTACCTCATGCAGCCATTATAGATTAACTCAGACCTGTTCTTCTGAACCCAGATTGCTGAGCCCACCAGGAAGCTGTCACCTTTAATAATTTGATCATTTGCAGCCGAGGCGTTCCCCACTGCAGATGATTGACCTATTACAAGTAGCTGCTTCTTGGCATTCAGTGTGGTCAGATCCTACAACTGCCATCTTAGGGCTAGTGTTAGTCTGTCAATACCAACAAGACAGATAGAACCAAAGTCTGATTTATGTTGACCTCACTGTATGATCAGGAGCAGGTTCGCACAACAAATAGAAATATCCACAGAGATGTACTGGAAACTGGGCCTAGATGTGTGGGCCCACAGTGGGTGTAAGCATCCATTAGACCCCAGGCCACCATTGAAATCGCACCTGTGATGCGGAGACCTTCATAATAAGACAAGCCCTTCCAAAGCACACTGATGGTTAGGATGGCCAACCAGAACCCTTCCTTATACATAAGAATATGACAGTGGTACATAGATAGAAATCTGGCCATGGTTGGGGTGGTTAACATGTTTTAATATTTTTTATGTAAGCCTTGGTAGATTCAGTTGATTTGGTCCACAATGGTTATACCCATTTTAGGCATTAAACTGATAGTGACATCATTGAGAATTCCAACAGCCAATCAGAGCTCAGGGCTGTAATCAGTCAAATAATAAGAACCTCACCAAGATTTGAGCGACATGTAGTCGAACGGAACATCCACAGTAATAGACATTCTTGTAGCCCAACCATTCAGGGTTCTGTAGAAGGGTTCCTTTAGAGCAGGGGTCTCCAAATTTTGTAAACAAAGGGTCAGTTTACTGTCCTTCAGACTTTGAGGGGGCCGGACTGTGGCCAATGAGAGTAAAAATGCCCTGGTGTCCATGGGAATAAATAATGCCCCATCATTGGTGTCAGTGGGAGAAATAGTGCATTCTTGTTGGGGTCATTGGTAAGAATAGTGCCCCATTGTTGGTGTCAGTAACATGAATTATGCCTCATTGTTGGTGTCAGTGACAGGAATTATGCCTCATTGTTGGTGTCAGTGACAGGAATTATGCCCCATTGTTGGTGTCAGTGGAAGGAGTAGGCCCTCATTGTTGGGGTCATTGGTAGGAATAGTGCCCCATTGTTGGTATCAGTGACAGGAAATATGCCCCGTTGTTGGTGTCAGTGGAAACAATAGTACCTTGTATCGTTAGGAGGAAAAATGCCCCAAGGGCTGGATAAAAGCAAGCAAAGGCCACATCTGGCCTTCAGGACGCAGTTTGGAGACCCCTGCTCTAGAGGTTTCTAGGGGTTCCTGCATGGTTCTGGCACCAACACTACACTAGTTCAGAACTAGTTCAGAACATGAGAATGCTCTTCATACTGTACTAACCCATAGCCAGTCTGATCACTGGAACATTTATATGACCAGACCTACCTGTAGCTGGTGACAACAAAGGGGTTTTAACAGTTCATGGAAGAGTAGACCTGATTGCTCCTCTCTTATCAAAATGTTTCTAAGTAGAGACATATTGGACCCTGGCATGGGTTTGCAAGCTCTAGCGGTTTCAGGATGGTCTTAAGTGGCTGCTTTATGATTTCCAGACCCGGCTCACAAAAGGCCTAATGAGGGCTCCCGGCTCAAAGGACATTCCTACCATTATTTTGCAATGAATCGATCCATTAAGCCTAACAAGAATTATTTGTGTCGTGTTGGTTTGCTCACATGCTTCAAGCGTTTTCTTTTGTGAGGACAGGATACAGGCTTGGATGGAAGCTCGAGCTGCTAATTGTTTCTAGGAGGTGAGGGAAAGGGTTAATGACATGTGATCCCTGTGGGGTGTAAGCCGTGTTTATAGGCAAGGTCACACAAGAGGTCTTGTGCTCTGTGATTCTCTTCAATCCCAACTTAAACCGTTGCTTTAGTACTGGATAGAAAAAGGGGAAAGGTTTGAGCCTCTGACAGGTGTTCTTTGCTGTCTGTGTCCCCGGTGGGGTTATTCCTTCTTATTTCCTGTCCCAGTGACACCCACTAGACAGCGGTAAACAGTTTCTAACCCTTCTTCGCTCACTGGGGCCCAGTTATTTCTTTGCGGTGTGTTAATGCATGGTATCTTTAGTGGGGATCGGTCGCTGAAGATTGTCGGCCAAAAGTAGGGTTATCAGCGTTTTGCAGATAGAAATAAAAGGTGCCAATAATGGCTGCCGAAAATATGCAGATAATGACCAAAAATAAATTAATATGCATTTAAACTCATGATATCAACTAAAAAGTTGAATATAATACCATTATAATATATATAATACCATTATATATATAAAAAATATATATATATTTTTAAAAAAAAAGTCCATTTAAGTTTTGGTTTTTGTGCATCCCGAATTTTTGGTATTGGGTTTCGGCCAATTGCATCCTGAATTTTCGGTTTCAGTTTTTGGACAAGTGCATCTTGATTTTCGGTTTTGGTTTTCGGCCAATTGCATCCTGTATTTTTGGTTTTGGGTTTTGGCCAGTTGCATCCTGACTTCTCGGTTTCGGTTTTCAGACAAGTGCATTTTGATGTTCGGTGACAATTGTTAATAAGATAGTGGGGTTGATTTACTAAAGGCAAACAGACTGTGCACTTTGCAAGTGCAGTTGCTCCAGAGCTTAGTAAATGAAGTAAAGCATCACTTTACAAAGAATACCCAATCATGTGAAAGGAAAAAAAAAACATTTCTGCTTGCACATGATTGGATGTTGGAAGTCAGCAGAGCTTCCCCTCATTTACTAAGCTCAGGAGCAACTGCACTTGCATGGTGCACACTCTATTTGCCTTTAGTTAATCCACCCCATAGTGCTTTAGCCTTAGATTCACTTTATTAAATACATACATTGTTGCAAGCTGTACTATTAGAGGGGGCTTTTCGATCTGCTCAAGAGCTTGTTGCAGTTGCCAGCTCAGCAAGCGAAGATCTTCCTCTCCCCATTTCCAGTGGCAGGTTAGACTTTACAAGGCAGCGCCGTTTTATATACTGGAGAACAGTTCCCCCCAGCCATTTTTATTGCCCATTGACTTCCAACTGCCACGTAATCAGCACCATTCAACAGCATTTTACGAAAACGTTCACTCAACTTTTTACAAGTGTCAAAACAAGTCCCAGGAAAGCCGTCCGTGCCGACGGCGAAGCCCATCGAGCATGCGGCAAAGGGTTCCCTGGGGGATTTTTAATCTGGTATTAGAACGCCGGACGGTCGACTTTTACTAGCGATCGCAAAACCAGCGACCAGGAATGAGTCATTTACAAGAAGAGAGTCGGAAGCTTTTCGTCCGGATTTGCGAAGGTGGCGGTTACGGTTGCGGTTTTCACAGAGCCGGATGGAAGTTCCAGATGGAGCCGCCACGTTAGCTTATAAGAGAGGAGAACGAATTGGCCTGCAAGGTGGTTCATTTATCAAAGGCGCCCAGCTGCGGGATGGCGGCACGGTCGCCGCGTTACGTTTCTCGAGTTGGAGATCGGGTTGCATCCAGCGGATTATTGTCCCTGGATAAACGAGCCTTCTTCTAATCCCGCTCTGCAGTTAGCATTCCGTAATAAAACCCTGACTCTGTATTAGCCAATCTCTTTATAGGTTTAATAAAAGACATAGTGAAGTGCGCAGGCCAGGGCGAGGCGGGCCGTGCCAAAGCTTTTACTTGGGATGCTTTTTGGCAACTTTGGAGAAGCTGCAAAACTTTTATTTTTAACTGGTATCCTATTTTATACTTTGTAATGTGCTGCTGGAGAAAGTAATTAATGACTTAAAGATTACATTTCCTATGTTAATGCAACCATGTCGGGTGTAAAATAAATCCAGATTAGTGGTCCCTGCAATAGAAGAGCGCTTATATTCACCTTCTTGGTGGTCTCCGTTCTTTTCCAACACTGCAGCCTCCATACGCTTCTTTGGCTCTTCGGGTATAAGCCTCTTAGATACCTGTGTCCTTCACTGTACACTGTAGCTTCATCTTCTGACCCCTACATAGAGGTAAAAAATGATGTTATTGGAGGGACTCCAAAGTGAAAATGAGGTGCTGGATTCAGATTTTTAGTGGGTCAATCAAATTATCACTCGGCAAGCTAGTTCCTGTTTGGAAGCCCTCCACAAAATGGAGAAAACCCTTACAAACGGGGGGGAACCCCATAGTTAGTCATTTTATAGCCAAGCCATTATTGCTAATTTTTATGGACAGCATACTGCCAGGAATGGTACCAGCTGATTGGCAAAAAGCGCTTGTGGTACCCATATTCAGAGATATATTCCTGGAAACTACAGGCCGGTTAGCCTAACGTTGATAGTATGTAAACTATTGGAGGGGATGATAAGAGACTTTATCCAAAAATTTGCTGATGAGAATAGTATCATTAGTATCATTAGTTGTAATCAGCACGGGTTTGCAAAACGTCGTTCTTGCCAAACCAACCTGTTACATTTTACGAGGAAGTGAGCTGCCATCTAGATAAAGGAAGGCGGGTGGATGTGGTTTTTGTGGATTTTGCAAAAACATTTGATGCAGTCCCCCATAGATGCTTAATTTACAAACTGAGGTTACAGGGGCGCGTCCAAAGGGTGGTGATAAATAAAGTGTACTCAGACTGGTCTGGAGTGGTAAGTGGGGTACCCCAAGGCTCTGTCCTGGGTCCAATTAATTTAACTAATTTATTTAATTTATTCATACATTATATAGACTAGAGGATGGATAAATAGCACGACCTCAGTGTTTGCTGACAATCCAAAAATAAGCAGGGCGATAACTTCACAGCAAGATATAGAAACTTTACAAGAGGACCTGAATAAAATAATGGGGTGGGCAACTACATGGCAAATGAGGTTTAATGTTGAAAAATGTAAAGTAATGCACTTGGGGGCTAAAAATATGAAAGCAAGTTACTTGCTAGGGAGATAACCTCTGGGGGAATCCGGGATAGAGAAATATCTGGGTGTCCTAGTAAAGACAGACTGAGCAATAGCAAGCAATGTCAATATGCAGCCTCGGGCCCTGGCATGTATTAAAAGGAGAATTTACTCCAGAGATAAAAGTATAATCCTGACACTTTATAAAACTCTGGTTCGGCCACATCTGGAGTATGCCGTCCAGTTCTGGTCACCAATTCTCAGGAAGGATGAGCTGGAACTGGAGAGAGTCCAGAGAAGGGCAACAGTTAGTTACAGTCAGTTACAAGGAACGACTACAAGACTTATTCTTCTTGCTGGAGAAGAGATGCTTGAGAGGAGATATGATAGCGATATGCAAATACCTCAATGGTGATCCCAGTGTAGAAAAAAAAAAACCTTTTCAGTCTCAGGGAGTCTAGGAAGACACGGGGCCACTCAATGAAATTTAAATGGTTATCTATGGCATATTTGATTTTGTCCATGGTTCCATTATGGAAGAGGAACCTAACTCCCCACCATGTTTGTTTTTTCCCTCCTCTTACTTTTTTTACTTTTTCCCCTACATCATCGAGAGCTGGCTGACTCCAGCATGGGCATCATCAGGGGGTTGGCTGCAAGAACCATGAAGAGAGAGACGGTCCCCTTGTCAGAGGGTGTTGTTGGCATCCACTGGTGTGCCGCAGAGCACTGTTACCACTCAAGTTAGCCTTATGGAAGCTGAGATGGAAGATAAGTCGGTGATCCACAGATCACCTGCTTACTTCCACATTAGCTGCCAGAAGTTATCACAATGATCACCTGATTGCTGCACTAGGGTAAACCTGCAGAGGACTGAATTGACCTCCGCACTGGGCTCCTGGTCGTCATCTTGGGGAGCCTTTGTCTGATAGGACACAGAGTTCTCCCAAGACTTGGGCAGCGATATATGACCAAGAGATGCTATATCCATATCCACAGCTGGGTCATTCTGGCATCCCCCCCAGCAGTGTGGGGAGCATAAGATAGAGATATAGAGCCACTGGAAAGGTTCGTGTGCAGGAGGGTCAGTTTGGGATTGGTTCTGTAACTCCTAGAAACTACCTGGTTTGGGGAAAGACCTTGCATCATTATTGGCACCCTACATTGCCAGCACCGCCCACCTTGGAGGCCGACTGAAAGCCTAGGGGACCTGTTTACAGAGCAGCGCCCAAGCACCCTGAGCATGCAAGTTCTGCATAGTCTTGTTACAGAACTGCAAAAACGCTTTACTGTCCATACGGATAATTTGAAATTACTACCACATTGTTCTACTGTTAGAAGACATTGCCTCACCTGGTTCCTCCAAATTACTGCCAGCCAGCTAGCCCCACCTATACCATACAGTGCATGTGCTGTGGAGTACTTGAGGCCCCCAGGGATGCATGGCAGAAGTATCCCAGGAGGCCACAGGCAGCTGAATGCATAATTTTTGCCTTGGCAAGATTCCAGGGAGTGCATGGACTGGTTTCCCAAAAAAGGTCATTAAAAAAAAAATTCTGACTGAGAGTGGAGTGGAGGAGGGGAGGTGTAGTAGGAGTGGTATGCCAAAAAGTGGTTGGACATGGGGAGGGTCTTCTTTAAGGCCCCATTCACACCTCAGCATTTTGTAGCTCGAAGCTCTAAAGTGCTCAGGGAGGAAAAAATCTATTATTCTCTATGGTGGTGGTTCACATCTCCACTCCAAACTGCCTGAAGCCAAACCTCAAAGTTTTAGGGTGTTCAGCTCAAACGCCAGAGTTCAAGGGTGTGCTGTGCACAGAGTGCAGGGTCCAGGGGTGTCCGTCCTCTCTGCTCTTCTCAAGACCTCCTACTCTCAAGCTCTCTTGTCTCCTCCTCCCATGCTCATCTCCAGGATTTCTCCAGAGCCTCTCCCATCCTCTGGAACTCGCTACCTCAACCTGTCCTGCTATCCCCTACTCTTGCTACCTTCAGGCGATCCCTGAAAACTCATCTCTTTAGGAAAGCTTATCACGTCTCTAACTAATATTTACCACTTCCATCAGCTCATTCCCCACAGCTACAACCTTTTGTACCACCTGCCCCACCCTATTAGATTGTAAGCTCTTCTGAGCAGGGCCCTCTTAATCCTCTTGTATTCTATTGTATTATAACTGTATCGTCTCCCTTTTATATTGTAAAGCGCTGCGTAAACTGTTGGCGCTATATAAATCCTGTATAATAAAAATAATATTAATTATAAGAGTATGCATGCTTATTTGGGAGTAGCTGATGACCACATACTGTAAACATGCATGCTTGGCTGGTAAGGGTGCGATTTTTTTTTTAATGGAGGTATCTGATGAGGGCATAAACATATGCATTTGGCCTATAAGTATGCATGTTTATATAGGGGTCGCCGATGAGCACATAAACATGCACACTTGGCAGTTTGTGACTGTCTCTTTGTTGGATTGGGCTGTCTCTTTGCTATATGGGGAGTCTCTTTGCTATATGAGGATGTCTCTTTGCTTCATTGGGCCATCTCTTTGCTAAATATATGGGGTGTCTCTTTGTTGGATTGGATCATCTCTTTGCTGAATATATAGGGATATCTCTTTGCTGGGTTGGGCTATCTCTTTGCTAAATATATAGAGATGTATCTTTGCTGAATATATGGGGATGTCTCTTTGCTGGATTGGGCTCTCTCTTTGCGGAATATATGGGGATGTCTTTTTGCTGAATATATGGGGGTGTCTCTGCTGGATTGGGCTCTCTCTTTGCTGAATATATGTAGATGTCTTTGCTGGATTGGGCTGTCTCTTTGCTAAATCTTTGGACAAAATATAATTCCTGGCTTGTAAATCCTAAAAGCACTGATGACTTTTTATTTTTATATATTAAGTTGTAACCGTGTTAAAATAAAAGTGGGTTACGGAAAGACTTGGTGAGATGGTCATTGGGCTGATTCAGTGGGACCTGGGGAATGTTGGTGACCAGGCCCAGGGCTGGCCCAGGTCTAAAACTGTGTAAGGGGCCCCAAAATTTCTGATGGCTGCCCTGGCCACATGACAAGGCCTGGTGGGCCAGATTCGGCCTGCAGGCCTTGTGTTTGACATATGGGATGTAACAGAAGACATTTTTCTGTATTGGCTAGTCTAAACAGACCACAGGTCCAAAACACTTGGAAAACGCTGTACAAAAATGCTCAAAAACGTGCATGCAAAGGCACAACAAAATTTCAGAAAAACCGTGCAAAACCACTCAGGTGTGAATGCAGCCTAATTTACTAATCTAGTAGAAAATGCTATGGTGTCCCTTTAACAAAAGTACTAAAATTAAAAAATTGAAGAAGAAACATCGCTCCAGCCTGCGCCTCCTGCAATCAGATTGGCCCGTGCCCAGTGAGCCTAGAGTCACACTGTCTGCTTCCCTCTAAGAATACTAATACCCCCGACCAGTCTATTTTCTATTCAACGTGGGACATGGTATACGGAATATCTGCTCAGCACAGGCCATGTGTAAATATTCATAGCGCAGGTTTGGCGAGCGGTGCGGGAGCGACGAGGAATGCCACTTCAGCGAGCCCCGTAATTGGCAGTGACCGCAGATAATCAATGAGGAGGGCGCACGGGCCTCTGGAAACACAGCGTGGTTTACTACGCGAAGCAGAAAATAAGAAACATTCCTGACAGGAGGAGTCATCGGCAGAGGCAGCGGGGTCTGCGATTTCCAGGAGACACTCAGATAAAAACAATAACAGATTCTGGGAAATGTGGGCCGCCGAGCACGCACAAGAACTGCCGCACGTGGAGACGGGCCCCTCTGCCAGCGATACGCCCTATCGGTCGTTGGAACGCGGCTGGATACCTTCTACAATTAGAGGGCGCTTCGCTGTATCTGTGTACAGTGCTGTGGAGGGGTACGGCTCGAAATACATCTTTGGTTTACTACCGGGAATGACGGATTTCATCTCCACGAACGTTTAGTGACAAATGGCTGCATGGCATTTCTCGGGGCGGGTTTCCTGATGACAACAGTGGATAATACCTGAAACAGCCATTCGTAGCCTGTATTGGAAGCCAGTGTGGCAGCGTGACAACACAGGAGGACAGTGAGGACAGGGACAGAGCGTTGTCACCCTATAACAGGAAGTGCCTGAGCAAGGACCTCCATGGCAGGATCACCAGGTCTTCTCTTAATGAAAGCAGCAGGTTTAAAAATATTGAAAATGACTTTGGAGATTACTTTTATAGCTTATATGAGATCTTAGTGATTGGGTTTACATCTTCTTTAAACCTGGTAAAGGTAGTGCACCGTGGGAAGGCAGTTCATTGAAAGCACTGAAATGTGTGACTATTTCATCTGTTGTATTTATATCTGTGTCCCCTGCACCCCCTTTCCCAAATATTACCTGCATGCCTTCCTCCTACATCAACTGCACCCCCCTTCCTGTATATCTCTGGAACCCCCTCCTCCCTACATCCCTTGAAATCTCTTCCTCTGCCTTTCCAGCGCCCTGTTAGTTACCCCTACATGTCCTGTGCTCCCTTTCCCCGATGTCCCCAGTACCCTCTTTCCCCCTCCTGCCTATATTCCCTGCACTGCCTTCTCCTACATCCCCTGCACTTCCTTTGCCCTTCATCACCTGCGTCTCCTTTCCATACATCCCCTGCACACCCTATATCTCTTGTACCCCCTTAACCTAATCCCCTATACCCCCTTCCCCTACATTCCCTGGACCTTCTTCCTGCTAACCCCCCTGCACTGCCTTCTCCTACATCCTCTGCTCTTCCTTTCTTTGCAGCCCCTGCACCTCCTTCCCTCGGAATTGCCTTCTCCTACATCCCCTGCACCTCCTTCCCCTACATATCCTGCACCCTCTTCCTGCTACACCCCCTGCACTGCCTTCTCCTACATCCCCTGCACCTCCTTCCCTACATATCCTGCACCCTCTTCCTGCTACACCCCGTGCACTGCCTTCTTCTACATCCTCTGCACCTCCTTCCCCTACATATCCTGCACCCTCTTCCTGCTACATCCCCTGCACTGCCTTCTCCTTCATCCCCTGCACCTCCTTCTCCTACATATCCTGCACCCTCTTCCTGCTACACCCCGTGCACTGCCTTCTTCTACATCCTCTGCACCTCCTTCCCCCTACAACCCCTGCACTTCCTTCCCCCTACATCCCCTTCACCTCCTCTCCACACACTGCACTTCCTTTCCTTGCATCCCCTTCACCTACATCCCCTGCAGCCTCTTCCTGCTACACCCCCTGCACTGCCTTCTTCTACGTCCCTACACCTCTTTCTCCCTACATCCCCTTCACCTCCTCTCCCCTACATCCTCTGCACTTCTTTTCCTTGCATCCCCTGCACCTCCTCCCCCTACATCCCCTGCACCCTCTACCTGCTACACTCCCTGCACTGCCTTCTCCTACATCCCCTGCACTGCCTTCCCCCGACATCAGTTGTACCTCCTTCCCCCTACATCCCCTTCACCAACCCCCCCCCCCTACATCATCTGTACCCCCTTCTCTTACATTCTCTGCATTTCCCTCCACCAACATCCCCTGCACTGCCTTCTCCTACATCCCCTGCACCTCCTTTTCTTGTATTCCCTGCACCTGCTTCCCCCTACACCCCTTTCATCTCTTTCCCCTAAATCATCTGCACCCCCTTCTCTTACATTCCCTGCACCTCCTTTCCCCTGCACTGCCTTTCCCTACATCGCTTGCACCCTCTTTACCTTACACCCACTGCCTTGCCTTCTCCAACTTCCTCTGCACCTCCTTCCACGCTACACATCACCTACACTACTTTTTCCTACATCCCTCACATCATTCCCCCCTACATCCTTGCATTACCTTTCCCTACACCCCCTGCACCACCTTCCCCCCCCTACATCCCTGCATTCCTTTCCCCTACACCCCCTGCACCTCCCCCCCCACATACCTGAATTCCCTTCTCCTACACCCGCTGTACCTCCTTCCTCCCTGTATTCCCTTCCCCAACACCCCCTGCACCTCCTTCCTCCCCTACATCCCTGCATTCACTTTCATTACACCCCCTGCACCTCCTTCCCCCTACATACCTGCATTCACTTCCCCTAACCCCTGCACCTCCCCACCCCCACATGTATACCCTTCTCCAACACCCCTGAACCTCCTTCCTCCCACATGTATACCCTTCTCCTACACCCCCTGAACCTCCTTCCCCCCTACATGCCTGCATTCACTTCCCCTACAGCCCCTGCACCTCCTTCCCCCCCACATGTATACCCTTCTCCTACACCCCCTGAACCTCCTTCCTCCCTGCATTCCCTTCCCCAACACCCCCTACACCTCGTTCCCCCTACATCCCTGCATTCACTTCCCTTACACCCCCTGCACCTCCTTCCCCCCTACATCGCTGCATTCTCTTCCCCTACACCCCCTGCACCTCCTTCCCCCCTGCATCCCTGCATTCTCTTCCCCTACACCCCCTGAAAATTGCGCTACACCAAAAAACATGGTACTGCAGTACCATGCATTTTGTTGGGCATGAACGCTTGTGTGTTTGCGAGATAAAGTACATACATGCACATCTGCAAAAAGGCAATGCGTTTTTGTGTAATACGGGAAAACGTGCGATTTTTCACACTTCCCGTGGTGTGAACATGCCCTTGAGAAAAACGAAAACATTTTGTCAAGCCTGAGAGGTAACATTATTTGGACGCAATATCTTCTGGAATCTTGCTGATTCTCAGCGATCCGGTATCTGTGGTCAGATTGTACGGTGACCCCGATGTCCATAGGACAGACCCTCTGTATGCCCGTTCCTGGGATTTCCCATAAAGAAGGTCCATTGACTGCCAGCGGATGGCGTGTCACAGACTGTGTGACTGTACTCAGATGTCAGCACTCATCTGGGAGCGACATGGTGTCCGCCGGAACACAATTGTTCCATTGTCAGACTTTATTAAGTCGGGATCGTTTTTCCGAAGCTGCGCAGGGATTTGTCAGACCTGGAACACGTACATAAAGATCTCTTACTGGGATGTAATAAAAAATAAATTACCCCCCTCTGTCGAGGCACGCTTGATAATATTTTGCGGGTTTATTAAATATTCAGAGACGTTTACAGCGCAGAGGGCTTGTGTTCCCCTGCCAAGCATTGTTTGCATGTGAAGTTCTTCATTTGTATGTGGGGTGCAGAGGAGTTAAAGTGAACCTATTTGTGTGTTGCCCTCTGCCTCCATACCTAATATCTAGGTATAAGCTAAGCTGGGGGTTTTGATTTGCTGAAAATTGCAATAAAAATTACTCAAATAAGTTTCCTCTGTGCTCCTCTCTGATTCAGTTTCACTTTGTTATTGGGTCCTGACTTCCTCTGACTTCATCTAAGGCTAAGCCCTGCCCACTGCCATTCCAGAGTCCAATAAAACTAAGCGGTCAATAAAAGCCACCAAGTAAGGGAAAGGGCTGCTTAAACCATCTGCGGATAGGTAATGTGCAAACTCACCCAGTGATAACCCTGATAAAGGGAGTATAGCCCCCAAAATGTGATGGACTCTTTCTTTCTTTCCTTTTTCCCTAAAATGTGTTGGATTCTTGCTTTCCTTTTTTGCATTGATGAAGGGAGTATAGACCCCGAAACCTGTTGGACTCTTTCTTTCTTTCCTTCCTTCCTTCCTTTTTTCTCCAAATGTGTCGAATTCATGCTTTCTTTCTTTCTATCTTACCCACTGATGAAGGGAGTATAGACCCCAAAATGTGTTGGATTCTTGCTTTCTCTCATTCTTAGCCCCCTTTTTTACCTCATGAAGGAAGTATAGACCCAAAAACTTGTTGGACTCTTTCTTTCGTTCTTTCCTTCCTTTTTTCCCAAAATGTGCTGGTTTATTTATTTCTTTCCTTCCTTCCTTTTTTCCCCAAAACATGTAGGATTCTTTCTTTCTTGAAAAAAGAAAAGTGTGTGAGTGTGGCGCTGTCCCAAAATTGTAAAAGAAATGTCTGCATATATACAATTTTATCCAAAGTGTCACGTGTGTATTCCCTTAAGTGAAATATGTATGGCAGTTATTACCACTCCTGTGGGTTAAAGTGACTGGTGATTTAAACATAAGAAGCATAATGAGTGCAATAAATCTTTCTTTCTTACCCACTGTTTTACCCTGATGAAGGGTGTATAGACCCCAAAACATGTTGGATCTTTCTTTCTTTTTTCCTTCATGCCCAAAACGTGTCAGATTTTTCTTTCTTTCTTTCTTTCTTTCTTTCTTTCTTTCTTTCTTTCTTTCTTTCTTTCTTTCTTTCTTTCTTTCTTTCTTTCCTTCTTTCTTTTTCTTTCTATCTTCCCAAAACGTGTTGGATTTTCTTTCTCTTTCTTTCCCACTGTTTCACCCTGATGAAAGGAGTATAGACCCCGAAATGTGTTGGATTATTTCTTTCTTAATAGGTATGTATCTGCTTGCCTTACTAAAGGAACGATTTGATGAAACATGCCCCCGTTATCATTCTCCAACGCTGCCGCATATAAATCATCCTCCTGTAATCTGGAATTCTCTTTAGTAAGCTCCAAGTTCTCTTATGTTTGTTTATCTGTTGGCAAACAGCTGATTACTGTGAATGAATCACATCCTGAGTAGAGTTAATTTCACTAAAAGAGGTTTATAAAAAAAAAAAACGTGAATTGATTGCCGAACTGCAACCGGGGAGCCAAACTTCTGTTTTCTATGAAAGGAGCGAAAACATAAAAATAAGAAGATGTAGAAGGATGTGTGTGTGTGTGTGGGGGGGGGGGGGGGAGGTCAGAGGATACAATGCCCGCACCATTGTAGTGTGCGAAAAATCCAGAAACGTAAATATGGTGATCGGAGATACAAATTTTAGATTCTTCAGATGTTTAATTAGGGTACAGTCCATGCAGGGGGGAGAAAGAGAGAGAGGGATTGGGGGGAAGAAGAAGAGTGAAAGAAAGGAGGGAGAGGAAGAGAAAGGGAAGATGATATTGTAAAAAAGAGAGGAAGAAAAAAAGGAGAGCGAGTAGGGAGAGAGGGAGGATGAGAAAGAAACTAAGAAAGAGAGAAAAAGAGGACAAAAGGAGAGAAAGAGAGAAGGGGGAAGAGAGAGAGAGAAGAAGAAGAGAGAGTTGGGGATTTATAACAAGAAGGGGAATAGGGTGAAAAAGAAAAAGAGAGAAGAGAAATAGAGAAAGTAAGAGGGGGGGGATAGTGGGAAAAAGAGAGGGGGGAGAAGAGGAGGGGATGGAGGAGAGAAAGAGAGAGAGAGAGAGAAGGGGGGAGAAGGAGGGGGGGGGAGAGGAAGGTGGGTATTTGGGGAAAAAGAGAGCGAGAAAGATAGAGAGGGAGAAGAGGAGAAAGAGAGGATGAAAAGAAAAAGAAAAGAGAGAGACAGAGAACAGGGAAAGGGAGAAAGAGAAAAAAAGAAGTAAAGGGAGTGGGGAAAGAGTAAAAGAAGGGGGGGGGGTAGGGGGGAAACAGTGGGGGGGGGGGAATGAGAGAAGAGAGAGAGAAGGGGAAAGATAGAAGGGTGAGAGTGGGTAACAAGAGAGGAGGAGGGAGAATATTAGAAAAAAAGAGGAGACAGAGAGGGAGAAGGGGAGAGAGGAAAGAGGAGAGAGAGAGGAAGGCGAAAGAGGAGAGGGAGAATGAGGGGTGAAGGAGAGAGAGATGGAGAAGGGGAAGAGCCTGTTAACTGCCAATGCTCAGCTCACAAGACAGAGAGGTTCACATTCTGGGAGAGCCAGACGCACGCTTCTAAGATGATAATGATCAACATGGTCCACCTAGGACCAACCCAATTGGTTATGTGTACCTCATGCTCACTCCAGGGTACAAATGTGGCTAAAGTAAACCCCAATATAACCCCCAATATAATGAAATGTCAGCCTTCCTGGATGGAACCATATTCCCGCCATAGAAAAAAAATGGAAACAAACATGGTATGCGTCGACATGAACAGGTGGGATGGTCTCAGGTGGACTTGTTGACCAGTGGCGTATATATGTGTACGAAAGCTGTACCAAAAGTAGTGCAAAATTGAGCATAACCTTTTTGTTAACTTACATAAATCATTCAGATTTCACATGTTGGTAGAATAACCCTCCCTCTATAACTCTTCTTCCCCCGCTATAAGTCTTCTTCTTCTTCCTCTAAAATTCTTCTTTTTCATTGCAGGTTAATGATGGTTTCCAAGCAGAAGCAACTTGCTGTCATTGAGTTCTTGATGAAGGGGGGTGCAGGGTGTCCGACATCCTCTGAAGGCTACAGAATGTTTACAGAAATGACACCATTGACAAGAGTCATCAATGACAAAGCATTACTCTTTTCAATGGTGTCACCTCCCTAAACTTTCTACAACCTTCTGTGAATGTCAGACAGCCTGCACCCCTCCTTCATCAAGAATTTGATGGCACATTGCTTCTGCTTGGAATACATCATTTGCCTGCAATGAACTGAAGAAGAGTTACTATAGAGCAGCAATTCTGAAACAGGGTTTCGTGCAGTGGCGTCGGCAGGGGGGGGGCTGACAGTGGCTGAAGTGGGTCCCCAAAAAGGTCTCAGGTGGGCACGTTTCTATTGTTAGCCCCGAGCGCCGCCGCCGAGCGGGGACCGATCTGATCCCGAGCGCGGCTGACTGTGGCCGAGTGTAATAGCAGGCCCCGCCTTCTGGAGCCTGCAGCGTTGATGGACGTCCCACTGGTCCAATGCCGGGACGTGACATCCATCATAGGCGCTGCAGGCTCCAGAAGGCAGGAATAAAAAATGCGGCCGCCGCGCCACTGTCAGAAGATCCCGACCCGACCCCACTCGGAGCTAGGGTGGGCGGCTCTTCTCTCCTCATCGTGGCTCGGGCTGCCTGGAGTCTACTCTACTGTGTGATGGGTGTGCCGATGAGCTGCAGGAGGACACCTGAAGTCTGGTCAGGTAGGTCAGTGTATGTCGTGTAGGTTAGGTAGGTCAATGTGTGTCAGGTAGGTCAGTGTATGTCATGTAGGTCAGTGTTTGTCAGGTAGGTCAATATATGTCAGGTAGGTCAGTGCGTGTGTGTCAGGTAGGTCCGTGTGTGTCAGGTAGGTCAGTGTAGGTCGTGTAGGTCAGGTAGGTCAGTGTGTGTGTGCCAGGTAGGTCAGTGTGTATCAGGTAGGTCAGTGTATGTCAGGTAGGTCAGTGTAGGTCAGGTAGGTCAGTGTAGGTCACTGTCAAGTAGGTCAGCGCATGTCAGGTAGGTACTACCCCCCCCCCCCCTCGGTGCTGGGCTCGGACTTCGGGCTGAAGCCCCTGTTTTTTTTGCCACCTAGCAATGCCCCAGGTTTCTAGGGTTCCTCCAGTGTTAGGCTAGGGGGTCCTGGAACTGTGACTAACTGTCCTCCCATCTGATTGTGCATGCATATTTCCAGGTCCAATGCCACTTGGCAGAGCCAGCGGTATGACTGCAAGGGTATCATTTTGTTCAACCCTCTAAGGGTAGCATTCTTCAGCCCTACCACCACCAATGAAGGAGGCATTTTCCCAGTGACCTCTGATGGATGAATCTTACCAGGGGTTCACTTAAATCTGAAAATTATTTCAAGGGTTTCTCTTTGGTAAAAAGGTTGAGAAAGGCTGCTATAGAGGAAGATTACCAACATGAGAAATTTGAATGACCTACAGTAAGTTAATAAAAAAGTTATGCCTACTCTTGTGTTAGTTCCGGTACATTCCTCGTATCTGTGATGAGCATTTATACATGGTTGCAATGTCTTGGCACCTTGATAAAGTGGACCTGTGTGTCTCTGTCTAATATTTTTTATGAAAATACAGTAAACACACTGAATTTGCGCAACGGCATGCAGGCCAATCAAAACCTGACAGAGATTCTATCCTTTCCACATTCTATCTTCTAGAACCAAAAAAAGAAAGTTTTGTAGGGCTTCCACTCTCAAAGAACTGTGAATGACAGGAAATAATACATACCAGTCCAAGGCAAAGGGTTAAATACACACAAAGGTACAATTATCCTTTAAATTACACTTTAAAAAACAATTTTTAAGTTCCTCTCTCTCTCTCCGTCCCATCAATACTGAAGATTCCACTTTGACAACCGAATGTGATTTATTGAAGACATAATTGTTACACTGTATCGTTTTTCAGACCCAACGCTCCACCCTAAATTTAATATCCCCGCGACCATCCCAGCGGAGAGCTGTCACCGCTGAATAGGACTTTTGTTTTCTGCCGTTAAATAATCTCCAAATCGCGTCTTTCCATTATAAAAGCTCCCCGAGACCCGGAGATGTCCGCCGTCCAGACGTGGAGAATATTTGTGTCACGTTTGCTAAGCTCAGCGGGTTTAACATTTGGCTTGCGGACACAGAGCAGGCGGCCAAGGCTTGTATCTGCTCAGGAGTGATTTTATAACACTCGGGTCTGAGGGAGGAAATTAACAAAATTGGTCGTGTTCCCGAACGCCTTTCAGCTCGTCATCCCACTTGAGGACAATTAACCCTCACAGTGCCAGGTGAGCCTCAAACCCTCAGAAGAAACATGCATGCCTCTACCTTACTCATTTTGGAGTAAGGGGGAGCTAGAACACCAAGTTTTGTTTTAGCCATTTGTATCCCATTAGGGAGATTTCTCTTCACTTCCTGTCTCATAGCCAAAAACAGGAAGTGAGAGGAAACCCCTCCAAAGTGAGAAATCCCTGGTTGCCACCATAACTAGATTCCCCATTAGATTTCCCCCTATTCACAAAATTTTGGATTTTCTTTCACTCTCAGTGATAATGGTACACAGGACAAATAGAGAGAATGAATCTCCCTAATGGGGGCACAGACAACAATTTAAACAGGTGTTCAAATCCTCTTTTTTTTGTATAAGGCACAATTTCTAAGGAGACATGTATCAACATGATGTTGGATTTCCAGTTCCCTAACTCGTTTCCTGACTCAATTTCCACTTGTTCAGTGGAATATCTTCCAAGGATGAATCCTGCTGCTGGCATGGGATGGACCCTGAAATGTTAGGGGGAAATCAAACACTTGGAGAAGACACCCACTTAATAGCTGCTCCTGTATTGTATATTGATTTATGGGATAATGTATATTGATTAATTGGGATATAGATATGCATCCAAATATGGTGCAAACAAGCACTCTGGTCTGTTTAATTAGAAGATACTATTTTTCTTGTCAATCATTTTTTACGGGAGAGGAAACGAATTACAGATCATGCAGCATAGCCATTAGAAGCGTCACATCATCAGACCATCAAAATTCCAGACAACATAACAGTAATATACCATATTTAGGAGCATGGGAACATTCTCCAAGGATAAATCCTGCAGTGGTCACAAGGCCTTATGAAGAGAGATGGACCCTGAAATGTAGTAGAAAACTGGACACCTGGAGAGGACACCTTCATAATCCAATTTAATAGCTGTTTTTGTGATTTTTATTGATCCATGAAATATGTATGTGTATATACAGTGCCTTGCGAAAGTATTCGGCCCCCTTGAACTTTTCAACCTTTTGCCACATTTCAGGCTTCAAACATAAAGATATAAAATTTTTATTTTTTGTGAAGAATCACCAACAAGTGGGACACAATTGTGAAGTGGAACGAAATCTTTTGGATTGTTGAAACTTTTTTAACTAATAAGAAAATGAAAAGTGGGGCGTGCAAAATTATTCGGCCCCTTTGCGTTAATACTTTGTAGAGCCACCTTTTGCTGCGATTACAGCTGCAAGTCACTTGGGGTATGTCTCTATCAGTTTTGCACATCGAGAGACTGAAATTCTTGCCCATTCTTCCTTGCAAAACAGCTCGAGCTCAGTGAGGTTGGATGGAGAGCGTTTGTGAACAGCAGTTTTCAGCTCTTTCCACAGATTCTCGATTGGATTCAGGTCTGGACTTTGACTTGGCCATTCTAACACCTGGATACGTTTATTTGTGAACCATTCCTTTGTAGATTTTGCTGTATGTTTGGGATCATTGTCTTGTTGGAAGATAAATCTCCGTCCCAGTTTCAGGTCTTTTGCAGACTCCAACAGGTTTTCATCCAGAATGGTCCTGTATTTGGCTGCATCCATCTTCCCCTCAATTTTAACCATCTTCCCTGTCCCTGCTGAAGAAAAGCAGGCCCAAACCATGATGCTGCCACCACCATGTTTGACAGTGGGGATGGTGTGTTGAGTGTGATGAGCTGTGTTGCTTTTACGCCAAACATATCGTTTTGCATTGTGGCCAAAAAGTTTGATTTTGGTTTCATCGGACCAGAGCACCTTCTTCCACATGTTTGGTGTGTCTCCCAGGTGGCTTGTGGCAAACTTTAGACGAGACTTTTTATGGATATCTTTGAGAAATGGCTTTCTTCTTGCCACTCTTCCATAAAGGCCAGATTTGTGCAGTGTACGACTGATTGTTGTCCTATGGACAGACTCTCCCACCTCAGCTGTAGTTCTCTGCAGTTCATCCAGAGTGATCATGGGCCTCTTGGCTGCATCTCTGATCAGTCTTCTCCTTGTCTGAGCTGAAAGTTTAGAGGGACAGCCAGGTCTTGGTAGATTTGCAGTGGTCTGATACTCCTTCCATTTCAAAATGATCGCTTGCACAGTGCTCCTTGGGATGTTTAAAGCTTGGGAATTCTTTTTGTATCCAAATCCAGCTTTAAACTTCTCCACCACAGTATTACGGACCTGCCTGGTGTGTTCCTTGGTCTTCATGATGCTCTCTGCACTTTCAACAGAACCCTGAGACTATCACAGAGCAGGTGCATTTATACAGAGACTTGATTACACACAGGTGGATTCTATTTATCACCATCAGTCATTTAGGACAACATTGGATCATTCAGAGATCCTCGCTGAACTTCTGGAGTGAGTTTTCTGCAATGAAAGTAAAGGGGCCGAATAATTTTGCACGCACCACTTTTCAGTTTTTTATTTGCTAAAAAAGTTTAAAATATCCAATAGATTTCGTTCCACTTCACAATTGTGTCCCACTTGTTGGTGATTCTTCACAAAAAATTAAATTTTTTTATCTTTATGTTTGAAGCCTGAAATGTGGCAAAAGTTTGAAAAGTTCAAGGGGGCCGAATACTTTTGCAAGGCACTGTATATATATATATATACACGGTCTATATCTATATATATATATATATATATATATATATATATATATATATAGATAGATAGATAGATAGATATATTTATATGTATATTTATTTATTTACAGTGGGGACGGAAAGTATTCAGACCACCTTAAATTTTTCACTCTTTGTTATATTGCAGCCATTTGCTAAAATCATTTAAGTTCATTTTTTTCCTCATTAATGTACACACAGCACCCCATATTGACAGAAAAACACAGAATTGTTGACATTTTTGCAGATTTATTAAAAAAGAAAAACTGAACTACCTGGCTAGACCACGGTAAGGGAGGACATAGAGGATCTACCTTGGTAGTTGAGTTCTCCCGTCATGTTTATCAGTGGAAGACACGCAGCACCCAACAGTGAGCCAGTAATCCGTTTCTGCAGACCTCAAGGGCATGAAATCCGCCCTCTCGTGCTTCTGTCAACTGTACTGGCTCACACAAAACATCAGCCGTCACTTCTAATTTACGCAGTTGTCCTGCAACCCATTCATCGGCATTGTTGTCTGGAACGCAGGTGGGCACTGCCAGGAACTCCAGTCCTGCCAAGACTCATTCTTCTGTGTTATGGGCTTTTTTCTCTGGCTAAGGAGCACCCAACATTCTCGTATAAAACCACAGTATAGAAGTTATTACATTTTTCTGAGTGGCCAATATCCTACTGTATCTCAGTGTTTGGGGTCATAGAGTCTCTATGTAGCTCAGGGTTTCTCAACCAGGGTTCCGTGGAACCCTTGGGTTCCTCTAGAGGTTGCTACAGGTTCCCTGAGCAATGGTCAATTTCTGCATCTCAGGTAAGTTTTCAAGGACACCACTGATCATTTAGTTATCTGTAAGGGGGTAATTCTTCCCAATAACCACAAGTGTAAGAAGCATTCTTCTCATTGACCATCACACTAATGTATGATGAGTTGTAGTTTTTTCATTTTTAGCAGGGGTTCCCCAAGACCGGAGAATTTTTTCCAGGGTTCCTCTGTGTTGAAAAGGTTGAGAAAGGCTGATTACTCTTCCCATCAACTTTATATCAATCTCCTCCTGCCCCCCTCCTCTACCTGAATGGAAATTAAAAAAATAATGGGGGGATACCTTTTTTGGGGACCCCTCCCCACACTTCGTGAATTCTGGCCTTGACCAGAATGACGTGTACTGTACTGTGTCATAACCTCCTGGGATACCCATGTCATGGGTCCCAGGGGGGCCTTGGGGTACTCTACAGCGCATGAACCACATCATCAGGAGGGCTGGCTGTCTATTTATAGTTTTTGGCCTGATGACATGGGGCGGCGTATATGCATCATTATGGACAACCTGGAAGAGACAGCTGGCACCCCCTTGGGTGTCAGAAGAAGATGGCGGCGGGAGACCAGGCCTGCCGCAGCAAAGTGGCAGATCCATAGAAAACACCACTGGAACGTCAGGTGTGTGAGCATACTTTTTTGTACAACCCATCTCTACAGGAAAAGGGGGGGGGGGATGGGGTAGTTAAAGAGGAGTTCCAGTCAAAAAAAATAAAAATTAAAAGTCAGCAGCTACAAATACTGCAGCTGCTGACTTTTAATTGGACACTTACCTGTCCAAGGGTGCAGCGATGCGGGGGATCAATGCCCCGCTCGTCTCCCCCAATGTTCGGTGGCGCCGGCATTGCAACTGTGGGCGCCGGGCTGTGGCTTCACAGCCTGGCACCCACTGCGCATGTGCGAGCGGCGCCGAGCACCGTGATTGGCCGCTCAGTCACCTGGGACCTGTAATGGGTCCCAGATGATTGACAGGAGGGAGGGAGCAGAGCTGAGCCCTTCCTGTGCCGAGAGGGAAGTGATGTCACCAGCCCAGGCACTGGAAGAGGCAGACTACGAGGGACCCCCTAGCAACAGGCATTTGGAGGTGAGTAAAAAAAAAAAAAATATCCAAATGTTTTTTTGTATTTTTTATTAGGATTTTTCATGTAGTTTTTTTTTTTTTTTTGGGTGGAACCCCACTTTAAGTTCCTCTTTTTCACCCTCCTTTTTTTTATAAATGCACTCTTACCTTTTTCCTGCCGCAAACTAGGTCCCACGCCACCACATTCCTCTCTTACATCATCTGGGAGACGGCTGTCTCTTTCCGGCTTTTTATAGCTGGCCCCTTGATGATGCATTGAGATGTCAAAAAAAAAAAAGAATGTCCCCCGCCCCAACATACATGGAGGATAAGTGCGCCTACGTATGAAAACGACAACTTTTACACGTTACATATCAGTGGGAGCAATAATTCTAGGGCCATTGATCAGGGTTGCTTGCACAATTTTAAGGCTTGACATGTTGGGTATCTATTTACTTGTCACAACCTACCCTTTTATATTGTATCCAAAAAAGTGGGTAATATATTGTATTTGTGAGCGCTAAAATTAACTTTTGTGTATTTTTTACTGAAAATTTGCTTTTAATAACCAGATGCATTAATATTATGTGACATACAAAAAATTGCAATTAGCACCATTATATTCTCCAGGGTCTCTGCTTTCATATATGTATACTGTTTTGAGGGTTTAATCTTCAGGCCTAAAATGTGCATTTTAACATGAGGTAAAGGTTTGTTACTTGGAATGTTTTTATTTGGGTCTCTGTCTCCGGTTGGGAGATTTATGATTTTATGCGTATCAGTGACCATTGTCACTGATAGGGGAAATCCCAAAATTTAGGGTTGTCCCTGGAACAGGGAAAATTTTCCAATAGGGACACCTGTTTCAGGGGCAACTGTCTAAGAGGGAAATATCCCTAATTTTGAGAAACTTCCTGTTTCGTCTCTGGGACAGGAAGTGAAGGGAAGTCACCCCAATGGGACACACAGCAAAAAATACGGTAAATACATTCTCCCCGAAAAGGGAAATCCAAGTATTTAGAGTTGACCCCAGAACCGGGGGTAAGGGGAAATATTCCAATTGGGACACCCGTTCCAGGGCCAACTGTATAAGAGGGGTATTCTCTTCACTTTGAGAAACTTCCTGTTTCGTCTCTGGGACAGTAAGTGAAGGGAAGTCACCCCAATGAAACACGCAGCAAAAAAAAACAAAAACATTGTCACCGAAAAGGGAATTCCAAAAATTTAGAGTTGTCCCCAGAACAGGGGGTAAGGGGAAATCTTCCAATGGGGACACCTGTTCCATGGCCAACTGTATTGTATTACCTTCACTTTGAGAAACTTCCTGTTTCGTCTCTGGGGCAGGAAGTGAAGGGAAGTCCCCCCAATGGGACACACAGCAAAAAATAAAAAAACATTGTCACCGAAAAGGGAAATCCAAAAATTTTGAGTTGTCTCTAGAACTGGGGGTAAGGGGAAATATTCCAGTGGGGACACCTGCTTAAGGAGGGCAATTCCCTTCACTTTGAGACACTTCCTGTTGCATCTCTGTGACAGGAAGTGAAGGGAAGTAACCCCAATGGAACGCAGACTGCAAAAAAATAAAACAAAAAAACCTTTTACTGTTAAAAAAAAACAAAAAAAAAAAAACCTTTGTTACCGAAACGGGAAATCCAAACATTTTAGAGTTGTCCCCAGAACAGGGGGTAAGGGGAAATTTTTCAATGGGGACACATGCTCCAGGGCCAACTATATAAGAGGGGGTATTTAGGGACTGACAAGGGATCAAAATTCGGTACCACATCCCATTTATACTAGAAAAAAGAGAGAAAGGACAGGCGGGACTTTTAAGGTACCAAGGTATAGAATAAACAATCAATTAGAAAAAATAAATTTTATTTAAACAATTCTTTAAAATCGCAGTAAACATTTACAAGAATCACGTATTATTTCTTTGGACATATACAACTACTTCTTACTCTACATGTTTCGCTTAGAGGAGCTTCTTCAGGAGTTTTTTGAAGTATTATATACTATAAGAAAAACAACAATTGTAAATGGATATCCTTAAAAATTGCCATGAATAAAATCGCATGGCATGTGAATAGGACATACCTATATATATATTTTATAGTGAAGTAATCATACATTTTTTAGAATACATTTTTTACAAGAAAATGATGAACTGAAAAGGAATGCCTACCGGATGCTTGTATTCATAAAACACTAATTATAGATGCATAGACTGAAGCCAGGATTTACAAAACTGGAAAAACCTTTTGTAACCAAAGAGAGAGAATCAATGTATAAGAGGGGGATTACGTTCACTTTGAGAAACTTCCTGTTTCGTCTCTGGTGCAGGAAGTGAAGGGAAGTCTCCCCAATGGGACACAAACAGCAGAAAATTAAAAATCATTGTCACCGGGAATGGAAATGCAAACATTTTAGAGTTATCTGCAGAACAGGTAGTAAGGGGAAACCTTCCAATGGGGACACCCGCTCAAGGGGCAACTACATAGGGAATTGCCTTCACTTTGAGAAACGTCCTGTTTCGTCTCTGTGGCAGGAAGTGAAGGGAAGTCTCCCCTACTCTCCATAATTTAAAAATTCCCTACTCCCCATAATTTAAAAATTCCCTACTCCCCATAATTTAAAGATGTTAGGCTATACATACACCTTAATGGGAGAGGGATCATATACAATGTATATGTTCCTTAATTTGTAGGCCTCAGGTGTTTTTGGATATTTTTCGATACCAATAGAGTAGAAGTGGGATTTTTCTCATGCTATTTACTTCAGTGCAAATAAATGTGTGGAGAGGGAATTTTTTCTTCCCCCCCAATCAGGAAGCGTCTGAAGCCCCTGCTGGCGGGATGGCGGGGTTGTGCCTGTGTATAAAGGCCCTTTCTTGCCAGAGATGATTCCTGCGATATAATTTGACATCATAATGATAAGATTGCGAGCTTGAATGACTCCGGGGCCCTTTGAAGCAATGAGGATAATTGCTGGTCCTGGCGTGAGGGGAGGACAATGAGGCAGTCATGTCGGCCATCAATAGTCCCTTTCTTTGGGGAGTCAGCTGGTCGCGGTACGGGTCATTCACTTCACTGTTCATCGCACGCTGTCAGTGCAGAGAGGTTGGAGTGTGAAAGAGCAATTCCAGGCAACATGTAAGAGCAGTTAGCGTATCCAGGAGACACCGCGCCTGCGCTAAACTCCCAGAGTCCCTTCTGTTTAACCGCTTCAGCCCCGGAAGATTTTAACCCCTTCCTGACCAGATCACTTTTTGCGATTCGGCACTGCGTCGCTTTACCTGACAATTGCGCGGTCGTGCGATGTCACACCCAAACAAAATCGCTGTCCTTTTTTCCCCCACAAATAGAGCTTTCTTTTGGTGGTATTTGATCACCTCTGCGATTTTTATTCTTTGCGCTATAAACAAAAAAATCAACAATTTAGGAAAAAAAAACATTATTTTTTACTTTTTGCTATAATAAATATCCCAAAAAATCTATTAAAAAAAACTTTTTTTCCTCAGTTTAGGCCAAAATGTATTCTTCTACAGATTTTTGGTAAAAAAAAACCGCAATAAGCGTATATTGATTGGTTTGCGCAAAATTTATAGCGTCTACAAAATAGGGGATAGTTTTATGGCTTTTTTATTTCTGTTTTTTTTTATTAGTGATGGCGGCGATGTGCGATTTTTATCGGGACTGCGACATTATTGCGGACACATCGGACACTTTTGACACTATTTTGGGACCATTGTCATTTATACAGCGATCAGTGCTATAAAAATGCTCTGATTACTGTGTAAATGACACTGGCAGTGAAGGGATTAACCACTAGGGGGCGATGAAGGGGTTAAGTGTGTCCTGGGGAGTGATTCTAACTGTCGGGGGGATGGGCTTCAAGTCACATGACAGCGATCACCGCTTCTGATGACAGGGAGCAGTGATCTCTGTCATGACACAAGGCTGAATGGGGACATGCCATGCACTTCCCCGTTCTGCGACTCCGTGATATGATCGGCGGGAGACCGGCGGACATCGAGTCGGGCACGGTCTCGCTGTACGCGGTGCGCGCACCTGCTGTCCCCCAGCTCTTAAAGGAGACGTACAGGTATGCCTATTTGCCCACTGCTGAAATTGTGCCGATGTACAGTGGGGACGGAAAGTATTCAGACCCTTTTAAATTTTTCACTCTTTGTTATATTGCAGCCATTTCTTAAAACTATTTAAGTTCATTTTTTTCCTCATTAATGTACACACAGCACACCATATTAACCACTAGGCTACCGCCCACCGTCATATGACGGTGGGACGAGGCAGCCCTTGTTCTGGGCGGACGTCATATGATGTCATCGCCCTCCCGAGCCACTAGGGGGCGCGCGCGTGCCATGGGGTGCGCGTGTCCGGCGGCTGCAATGTCCGCCGGGCACCCGCGATTGCCGGGTAACAGAGCAGGACCGTGGATCTGTGTGTGTAAACGCACAGATCCACGTCCTGTCAGAGGAGAGGAGACCGATGGTGTGTCCCTTGTACATAGGGACATCGATTGGTCACCTCCCCCAGTCAGTCCCCTCCCCCCACAGTTAGAATCACCTCCCTAGGACACACATTAACCCCTCGATCGCCCCCTAGTGTTAACCCCTTCCCTGCCAGTCACATTTACACAGTAATCAATGCATTTTTATAGCACGGATCGCTGTATAAATGTGAATGGTCCCAAAAATGTGTCAAAAGTGTCCGATGTGTCCACCGCAATATCTCAGTCACAATAAAAATCGGAGATCTCCGCCATTACTAGTAAAAAATAAATAAATAAATAAAAATGCTATAAATCTATCCCCTATTTTGTAGACGCTAAAACTTTCCCGCAAACCAATCAATATACGCTTATTGCAATTTTTTTTTTTACCAAAAATATGTAGAAGAATACATATCGGCCTAAACTGAGGAAAAAATTTGTTTAAAAAAAAAAAATTGGATATTTATTATAGCAAAAAGTAAAAAAATATTGTGTTTTTTCAAAATTGTTGCTCTTCTTTTGTTTATAGCGCAATAAATAAAAACCACAGAGGTGCTCAAATACCACCAAAAGAAAGCTCTATTTGTGGAGAAAAAATGATAAAAATTTCATTAGGGTGCAGTGTAACATGAGCGCGCAATTGTCATTCTAAATGCGACAGCGCTGAAAACTGAAAAATGGCCTCGGCAGGAAGGGGGTGAAAGTGCCCTGTATTGAGGTGGTTAACAGAAAAACACAGAATTGTTGGCATTTTTGTAGATTTATTAATAAAGAAAAACTGAAATATCACATGGTCCTAAGTATTCAGACCCTTTGCTCAGTATTTAGTAGAAGCCCCCTTTTGATCTAATACAGCCATGAGTCTTTTTGGGAAAGATGCAGCAAGTTTTTCACACCTGGATTTGGGGATCCTCTGCCATTCCTCCTTGCAGATCCTCTCCAGTTCTGTCAGGGGGGATGGTAAACGTTGGTGGACGGCCATTTTTAGGTCTCTCCAGAGATGCTCAATTGGGTTTAAGTCAGGGCTCTGGCTGGGCCATTCAAGAACAGTCACAGAGTTGTTGTGAAGACACTCCTTTGTTATTTTAGCTGTGTGCTTAGGCTCATTGTCTTGTTAGAAGGTAAACCTTCGGCCCAGTCTGAGGTCCTGAGCACTCTGGAGAAGGTTTTCGTCCAGGATATCCCTGTACTTGGCCGCATTCATCTTTCCCTCGGTTGCAACCAGTCGTCCTGTCCCTGCAGCTGAAAAACACCTCCACAGCATGATGCTGCCACCACCATGCTTCACTGTTGGGACTGTATTGGACAGGTGATGAGCAGTGCCTGGTTTTCTCCACACATACCGCTTAGAATTAAGGCCAAAAAGTTCTATCTTGGTCTCATCAGACCAGAGAGCTTATTTCTCACCATCTTGGAGTCCTTCGGGTGTTTTTTTTTTAGCAAACTCCATGCAGGCTTTCATGTGTCTTGCACTGAGGAGAGGCTTCCGTCGGGCCCCTCTGCCATAAAGCCCCGACTGGTGGAGGGCTGCAGTGATTGTTGACTTTCTACAACTTTCTCCCATCTCCCGACTGCATCTCTGGAGCTCAGCCACAGTGATCTTTGGTGTTCTTTTCATCTTTCTTCTTTACCTCTCTCACCAAGGCTCTTCTCCCCCGATAGCTCAGGTTGGCCGGACGGCCAGCTCTAGGAAGGGTTCTGGTCGTCCCAAACATCTTCCATTTAAGGATTATGGAGGCCACTGTGCTCTTAGGAACCTTAAGTGCAGCAGAATTTTTTTTTGTAACCTTGGCTAGGTCTGTGCCTTGCCACAATTCTGTCTCTGAGCTCTTCAGGCAGTTCCTTTGACCTCATGATTCTCATTTGCTCTGACATGCACTGTGAGCTGTAAGGTCTTATATAGACAGGTGTGTGGTATTCCTAATCAAGTCCAATCAGTATAATCAAACACAACTGGACTAAAATGAAGGTGTAGAACCATCTCAAGGATGATCAGAAGAAATGGACAGCACCTGAGTTAAATATATGAGCGTCACAGCAAAGGGTCTATATATATATATATATATATATATTTTTTTTTTTTTTTTTTAAACACCCTAGAGAATAAAATGGCGACTGTTGCAATATTTTATGTCACACTGTATTTGCGCAGCGGTCCTACAAATGCAATTTTTTTAAAAAAGAAAAACACACTTTTTTAAATAAAAAAATAAGAAAATAGTAAAGTTAGCCCAATTCTTTTCTATGTTGTGAAAGATAATGCGGCCGCTCTCGTGGAATGGCGACAAACTTTGGCACTTAAAAATCTCCATCAGCGACGTTTAAAATTTTCTACAGGTTACCAGTTTTGAGTTACAGAGGAGGTCTAGTGCTAGAATTATTGCTCTCACTCTAACGATCGCGGCGATACCTCACAAATGTGGTTTGAACACCGTTATCATATGTGGGTGCGACTTACGTATGCGTTCGCTTCTGTGCACGAGTTCGGCGGGACGGGGCACTTCCCCACTTTACATTTATTTTTCTTCTTATTTATTTTACTTGTTTGTTATTGTTACACTGATCATTTAAAAAAAAAAACAAAACATTTTTGGGTCACTTTTCGAATCCGCCGCAGAGACCACTTTTATCTAAAAAGCGGACCGCCCGCCGTTTTAAAAAATACTGAGGTTATGGCAGCTATCTTCTGCCATAACAACGGTATTCAACGTCAACGGACCGTCGTATAACTATGACGGGCGGTCCGTAAGCGGTTAAAGAGAAAAAAAACAAAATGTAAAATTCATGAAAAAAAAACTCGGGTTTAAAAACGCTAAACGCACCTGAAAACCGCATTAACTGTATAGCTGTGAACCTTGGGTAGATGTCCCCTCACAGAAGATCCTTTCAACTATTCTGGACCTGTTCTTGTGCCGAAAAACAACCCCTTGTGTTAGACTCATTATTTTATTTTATTTTTTCACAGAAAGAAAGAGGTAAAAAAAAAAGGAAAAAAGGGAAGAAAAAAAAAGGAAAAAAGGGAAAAAAAAGGAAAAAAGGAAAAAAAAAAGTACACGAAAAAGGAATAAAAAAAACAGAAAAAACAATGAACACCAAGTTAAATAGCCTGGATTACTCTAAATACGCCCCCAAATTAAAAACCTAAAAGGGACAAACTATATAGTGTTTATAGTAGACAGTTTTTGTTAAAGATTGTTAATCGTGTGAATGTTTCAGGAGATTATCGGAGCAGAATATTCTAAAATTAAATTTGTATAGTGGGGTACTTTATTTTTAAAGGTACTTCCTGTCGAGTAATTCCAAACAAAATCGCGTTCCCCTATTGGGACGCACACTTGAAAAAAAAGAAAAAAATAGTTAACATTCCAGAGATAGCCTTGTGTGGATTCGATTTAATAATGGCGTTGGTATAATTGCCCCCGAGACCCCGGTTCTTTCTTCTGGAGTTTAATATGTTTAGAATTCAAGGTCATTATTAATCCCTTTGTGAGAAGCAGAGAAATGCGGGGCTGCTCCCTGTAAACGCAGCGGTCTGCGGATTGTGCCGCGACTTTAAAAAGGAGATTAATGCGCTCCGCGGTACACGACAAAGATGAAGCTTCAGCGAACCAGTGACCCAGAACAGGTAATTTCCTCACGAGTTCTCTGCTCAGCCTAAAAATGTCACTTTGTCACATGTACCTACATTTTTGTTGGGATGCATCAATGGAATGCATCAATCTAATTACAAAATATAACTGACTTTAAAAAAAAAAAAACATATATATATATATATATATATATATATATATATATATATATATATATATATAATTTATTTATTTTTTCTGTTGCTTTTTTCATGAATTTATTTTTCTATCATATTTTTTTTTTTTTTTTTCTTTTAGCTTTGAAGAGATTTCCTCTCACTTCCTGTTTTGTCTTCTGAACAGGAAGTGAAGGGAAATCCCTCTAGTTGTCCGCATGTTGCAAGGGGAAAAAAAATGACAAACGTTCTAACTATTACCTACTCTTTACAAAAATGAAAATATAGCTGATATTTAAAAAAAAAAAAAAATTTCTTTTGCTTTTTTTTTTTTAGTTTTATCTTTCTATTTTATTTTCTTTTTTTTTCTTTTATCTTTAACTTTGAAGAGATATCCTCTCACTTCCTGTTTTGTCTTCTGAACAGGAAGTGAAGGGAAATCCCTCCAGTTGTCCGCATGTTGCATGGGAAAAAAAATGACGAAGGTTAACTATTACCTACTCTTTACAAAAATAAAAATATAACTGGTAACTATTTTCTTTTTCTATTTTATTATTTTCTTTTTTTTTTTTCTTTTATCTTTAACTCTGAAGAGATATCCTCCCATTTTCTGTTTTGTCTTCTGAACTGGAAGCTAAGGGAAATCCCTCCAGTTGTACACGTATTGCAAAAAATAATAATAAAAAAGACCAAGCTTCTAACATTTCCTACTCTATACAAGAGCTAAAAAGTTTTTTTCCATACTTCGAAGTTTATCCAAACTCAATAAAAAAATGTAATATATTGCAGCTTACAAACCCCTAGATGTGGAGGCTGCATTTGTTTTCAATTGTTAAGGCTTTTTGCTCTTCGGTTTTACCCGGTGGCCTTTGCAGTCAAACACATCCTGTCCTACGGTGACAACGCTCACTCACTGTACTGTACCTAAGGAGGAGCAACATTGTACCATAATATAACATAGGGGGAGGTGTTCTATAGTTCATAGAGATGACCTGACCAAAACACTGCTTGAGGTTAGCACAGGAAGCTAAAGCATTTTGTTGCATCTGTACAAATACCTGTTGATCCTGCCAGAAATCCTGCAAATCCAAATCAATGGCCTTTGGTATTTCCAAAAGGTATCTTTTAGGTAAAAAGTTATACTAAAAGTGGTTGTAAACCTCAGACAAGAAATAAGAACAAAGCATATCCCTCTATAGTGTGTACTTGTCTCATTCCAGAGCACTAAGTGTCATTTCTGTCTGCTGCTTCGTTTCTTTGATATCAGTATGAATCCCTTTTCTTCCTGACACCAAGAGAAAAATGGTGACAGGGGAGGGACCTCCAGCTGATTGACAGCCTCGGCTCTGCTCCTGTGTGCTATGTTAAGGGTGTGTGTCTCTTCCCTCCAATCTGCTCTCAGGGCTCTCCTCACTGAGTTCTACAGAGTGTAATGTCAGCTCCCCATCTCCTTTTTTTCTGACAGCTCAGACTTGCTTTATAAATTCTGGACTTTTAACGGTTGTAGAGAAAAAAATATACTGCAGATAAACAGGTACAACTTATGTAGGAGGATTTGTTTCATCTCTCTGTATCACCTGAGGCCAGTCACTTCACTGGGTATATAGAAGGGTTTACATTTTGGATATAGTATATACAGTGATTTTTTTTTTTTCACAGGGGGAGGGGGCCTGGACATCATGAGCAGATATTGAGTTGTATTGCAAGGTCTGATTTAAGAGCTTAAAGGATTTCTGGCAGGGCCAACTGCCAACTTTTTGAGTATATAATAAATGGTATAGTTGACAGACTGAAAGGGACCAAATTGCAGAAGTTCATTGTTTACTGAAGTCACCCTAAAATCCTTTGGCAAAGCAGTTAACATTAGCCTGGTAAACACCCTCAAAAGGGGCCTATAGCTCCACCTGCTGGCTGGTGGAATAAACAAACAGGAAATGTAAAGAATTTAATTTTTATCCGACTAAAAATAAACTTTTAAAAAAATGTATCTATAATCCTAAATATATAATAAATGCAAAATCTGCATACAACACCATTGTACATTCTTTAAGAGGTGTGAGCAAAATCGAGATTTTTTATTATTTCCCAAAAAATGATGGCAAAAAAATGTGAACTCTCAGTGAATTGTGGCAAAAAAAAAAAAAAATACCCTAACCCCCCTGCACCAAAAAAAAAAAAAAAAAAGACCTAAAAGGGACACTAGCAAGAGATATATATATATTTATTTATATATATACCCTGTTTCCCCTAAAATAAGACCTAGCGTGATTGTCGGTGATGGCTGCAATATAAGCCCTACCCCCAAATAAGCCCTAATTAAAGTCATTGTAGGTCTTATTTTCAGGGTAGGGCTTATTTTCGGGGAAACAGGGTAGGGCTTATTTGGAGGGTAGGGCTTATATTGCAGCCATCACCGACAATCACGCTAGGTCTTATTTTAGGGGAAACAGGGTATATATACAATTTTATTATCTAATTTTTAACTGACCAAAAAATATGTTACACACACACACACACACACACATATATATATACAGTGGCTTGCGAAAGTATTCGGCCCCCTTGAACTTTTCAACCTTTTGCCACATTTCAGGCTTCAAACATAAAGATATAAAATTTAAATTTTTTGTGAAGAATCACCAACAAGTGGGACACAATTGTGAAGTGGAACGAAATCTATTGGATATTTTAAACTTTTTTATCATTAAAAAAACTGAAAAGTGGTGCGTGCAAAATTATTCGGCCCCTTTACTTTCAGTGCAGCAAACTCACTCCAGAAGTTCAGCGAGGATCTCTGAATGATCCATTGTTGTCCTAAATGACTGATGGTGATAAATAGAATCCACCTGTGTGTAATCAAGTCTCTGTATAAATGCACCTGCTCTGTGATAGTCTCAGGGTTCTGTTGAAAGCGCAGAGAGCATCATGAAGACCAAGGAACACACCAGGCAGGTCCGTAATACTGTTGTGGAGAAGTTTAAAGCCGGATTTGGATACAAAAAGATTTCCCAAGCTTTAAACATCCCAAGGAGCACTGTGCAAGCGATCATTTTGAAATGGAAGGAGTATCAGACCACTGCAAATCTACCAAGACCTGGCTGTCCCTCTAAACTTTCAGCTCAGACAAGGAGAAGACTGATCAGAGATGCAGCCAAGAGGCCCATGATCACTCTGGATGAACTGCAGAGAACTACAGCTGAGGTGGGAGAGTCTGTCCATAGGACAACAATCAGTCGTACATTGCACAAATCTGGCCTTTATGGAAGAGTGGCAAGAAGAAAGCCATTTCTCAAAGATATCTATAAAAAGTCTCGTCTAAAGTTTGCCACAAGCCACCTGGGAGACACACCAAACATGTGGAAGAAGGTGCTCTGGTCCGATGAAACCAAAATCAAACTTTTTGGCCACAATGCAAAACGATATGTTTGGCGTAAAAGCAACACAGCTCATCACACTCAACACACCATCCCCACTGTGAAACATGGTGGTGGCAGCATCTTGGTTTGGGCCTGCTTTTCTTCAGCAGGGACAGGGAAGATGGTTAAAATTGAGGGGAAGATGGATGCAGCCAAATACAGGACCATTCTGGATGAAAACCTGTTGGAGTCTGCAAAAGACCTGAAACTGGGACGGAGATTTATCTTCCAACAAGACAATGATCCCAAACATACAGCAAAATCTACAAAGGAATGGTTCACAAATAAACGTATCCAGGTGTTAGAATGGCCAAGTCAAAGTCCAGACCTGAATCCAATCGAGAATCTGTGGAAAGAGCTGAAAACTGCTGTTCACAAACGCTCTCCATCCAACCTCACTGAGCTCGAGCTGTTTTGCAAGGAAGAATGGGCAAGAATTTCAGTCTCTCGATGTGCAAAACTGATAGAGACATACCCCAAGCGACTTGCAGCTGTAATTGCAGCAAAAGGTGGCTCTACAAAGTATTAACGCAAGGGGGCCGAATAATTTTGCACGCCCCACTTTTCATTTTTTTATTAGTTAAAAAAGTTTCAAAAATCCAAAAGATTTCGTTCCACTTCACAATTGTGTCCCACTTGTTGGTGATTCTTCACAAAAAATAAAAATTTTATATCTTTATGTTTGAAGCCTGAAATGTGGCAAAAGGTTGAAAAGTTCAAGGGGGCCGAATACTTTCGCAAGCCACTGTATATATAATACTTTTTTTAAAAAAAATCTGTAAACCTGAATATGTTAAAAAAAAAAGCTATGGGAGAATTCAATTTTTTTTATTTCCTGAAAATAGGGCCCAAAATTTGAAAATTTCTGTGATAGACTTGCTACCCCTCTTTATAACATAGGACGGCAGGTCAGACGCAAAGCACTGCGCAAAGGAGGAGGGGCCTGACTACTCTTCTCATACCCCACACGTTTAAAAGTCTTATGAGGGTCTTATGAGGGTCACATAAGTTCTTCTTAACTTTTAACTTCTTAACTGTACCTGTTCTGATGCCTTGTTTGCCTAATTTTTTATTTATTTTAGTTTTTCTCATAGAAAGAAAAATAAAGAGTAAATTAAAAAAAAATACCCTAACCCCCCTGCACCAAAAAAAAAACAAAAAACTAAAAGGGACACTAGCCAGCTATATAGTTTTTTTTTCCCCCACAGGAATATTAAACAGTTTTAGAGTTTGTTAAATATGTGAATGAAAAAATAAATAAGGGCTGTTCAATTTTATTATCTAATTTTTAACTGACCCAAAAATATGTTTCATATATATATTATAATTTTTTTAAAAAGTCTATAAACATGAATGTGTTAAAAAAGGTATGGGGGAATTACGATTTTTTTATTTCCTGAAAATAGTGCCAAAAATGTGCAAATTTCTGTGATAGACTTGCTACCCCTTCTTCATCCCATAGGACGGAAGGTCAGGCCCAAAGCACTGCGCAAAGGGGGAGGGGCCTGACTACTCTTCTCATACCCCACAAGTTGGGTTGTTGTGGGGGCGGATGTGGCGCTTAGGTTCCATTCACACCATGCAGGTGCAACGGAGCATGCGCAAGCTCCCGCGCGTCACGTGTAGGGTAGCCTATTCATTTCAATCGGCTGCCCTAGGCGCAAGAAATGCGCAAAAGAAGTCCCTGACCCTTTTGCAAACTCGCGCCCAACCGAACCATGCGTTGGGTATGCCATTAAGAATAAATGGCACCGCTGCGCGTGTGCGGCTAAAGGGTGGCGCGTTTCTGTGCGTATCCGCCAAGCGTGTGATTTTGCGCACCTCCGCGACTCGCGCAAATGTATACGCGGGCTTAGACAGGGTTTTCAAGCAAAGCGGAAGGAACGCTTCTAATAAAGATTCTCTGTTAGTTTACAACATGTGTGTCCAGTCTCGGGTTAGTCCAAGCTATGCTCAGCCAACAGGCTCTGCTCCCAACATCCCACTTTTAAATTATAATAAACAATATTTTCACTTGCTTATTTTTGCTTGGAATAAAACTATGCAGATGGACGGGAGAGATTGCAGATTGGTCACAATTTGCATCCGTCTCTTCGTCTTAGAAAAAAAATAAAGAAAAAAATTAAAAAATCCAGCAGCGCAAATCTGTCTTGGCGAGTGGAGTTGGAGTTTTAATCAGTCCGGTATTTCCTGCCAGGGGGAGCGCACACCTGTGTTATTCTAGAAGGATCTGGGGAGATGTTTGGGGGCATCACCGGCTGGAGAGAGGAGACAAGGAATTAATCTTCCACCATCTGCACATATTGTCTTCAAAGACAACAATAATCGGTTTAACGTTGCAGTTTAAAGAGTGGGAGTGACACGGGCTGTCAGAATTAATGACTTCTTTAAGATTAATGTATATGTAAATATATATATATATATATATATATATATATATATATATATATATATATATATATATATATATATATATATATATATATATATATATATATATTTCTTTGTATATATATATATCTCGTTATATTTACATGATTAAAAAAATTACACAATATATATATATTTATTTATATATATATATATATATATCTTTATATTTACATGATTAAAAAAATTACAATATATATATATATATATATATATATATATATATATATATATATATTTTTTTTATTCCAGATCCACATCAATCATTTTTATTGTAGGTATCTTTTTTTTTAACAAGAAAATTGTAGGTATCTTTAGGATTAGTATATACAGTATATATATATATATATATATATATATATATATATATATATATATATATATACTGTGTAATGTTTTTTTTTTTTAATCGTCCTCTTTTACTACACCTAGTGTAATCAATTTCCTTCTTTGCTGTAAAGTAGAGCTGCACGATTCTGGCCAAAATGAGAATCACAATTTTTTTTGCTTAGAATAAAAAGATCACGATTCTCTCGGCGTAAAATCTTTTACATTATACAAAAAAAAGTTGGTAACTTTACTGGTTAGTTTTTTAATTCATTAAAGTGTAATTTTTTCCCCCCAAAAAATTGCATTTGAACGACTGCTACGCAAATACAGTGCCACATAAAATATTGCAACAACCACCGTTTTATTCTCTAGGGTCTCTACCAAAAAAAAATATATATATAATGTTTGGGGGTTCTAAGTAATTTTCTAGCAAAAAAAATAAAATGATTTTAACGTGAAACCAACAAATGTCAGAAAAAGGTTTAGTGTGTAAAGCGGAGCTCCGCCGAAATTTTTTTAAAAAAAAAGTCAGCAGCTACAAATACTGCAGCTGCTGACTTTTAAAACATGGACACTTACCTGTCCAGGGCGCCCGCGATGTCGGCACCCAAGGCCGAACCGTCTCTCGGGTGCTGCCGCCGCCATCTTCGGTAAGGGAATCTGGAAGTGAAGGCTTGCGGCTTCACTTCCAGGTTCCCTACTGCGCATGCGCGAGTCGCGCAGCGCAATACGAATGGTCCCTGCTGCCTCTGGGACCCGTGTGTTTCCCAGCAGACAGTGGGAGGGGAGTGGCGTAGATACCCGCAGATTCTGCGGGTATCTATGCTGGAAGTGGGTGCAAATAGCTGTATTATTACAGGTATCTGCACCCCCCTCCCCCCCTGAAAGGTGCCAATTGTGACACCGGAGGGGGGGGGGGAATCAGATGAGCGGAAGTTGCACTTTTGGGTGGAACTCCACTTTAAATGGTTAAACTTCCCTCATTTACACACCAAAGTGTATTCCTTCGATCTAAAGGACAAATTGTTACAATGTTTATACTTAAGTTCCAGTGCTAAAGAATGTTGTGATTCCTGGCAGACTGCCTGTTTTTTTGGGGTTTTTTTTCCTTTCTTTTGACGGCTGTCGGCTTCAGCAGAGCAGAGAGAATTCTCAGCATAGAATCGGGAAATACTTTGTCAAGATCGCAAAGGGGAAAAAAATCGCGATAACGATTAATCGTGCAGCTCTACTGTAAAGTATAAGTATAACGTATGTAGCGGTGCCCCCGTGGGGTTGCTACGTGTTACAGCATCCACACATTTCAGCTGGTCAGACATCCATAAGGCACATTTCCTCAGTCAATGAACAGTCTCTTGCTTGTTTTTTTGTTGTTTTTATTAGGGGATTCATTTGGTTGGGGAAAAGGGACATAAAGATGAATAGTTCTTTATAGTATGTAAAGATGGATGACTCTAAACTCTAGTCTTTTCCTCCAGCACACTACTTTGGAGCACTAACTTCACTGTCCAAATGTAGCCTCCTGTCACACCCTCAGAACATGACTAGGCCTCACTCTGAAGAAGTCCCAGTGTCTTTTCTTGATGGCCTTTTGTAGGCCGGGGCCTGCAGTACCCCTTTGTGGCAGCAACCGATTTGTTTGAGAAGAATAAATGCACTTGATGGACTACTGATCCCAGCAAGTCCGCTTGCAAATCCTGCCCGTCCTCCTGGCGGCAGCGACTTGACACAAAACTCCCACAGTCTCTCCCGCCGACTCTACATCAAACTCCTATCATGACTCTTCCAGAGCTTTCCACTCACCGACACCCGGCCTGGATCCCTCCTGAATGACTTTCCCAGGACATGCTCCCAACTGTCTCCTTCAGCTCCTGTTCCAGGACACCTCTCTATCACAGTGTAAAGACAGGCTCCCTCCCAGCTCCCGAGCTCCCCACCTGAGGGACACCACCCCCCGCCCAAGAAAGGGGGTTCTCTCAGACACGACAGTCTAACACTCCATCATCCAGTTCACCCAGCCGACAACTCCTTCACCAGCAGGCTGACCATGGATATCTATAGGAGGCCTGCCCCCTGCCAATCCAAGTTGGGGATTGGTCAGGGCTCCCACATGCACCCCATGTCGCTCCAATGTTCTTTGCCTTATATTATCATATTATTATATGCAGGGCTTTTTTTCAGCTGGAACACGGGGGAACACAGTTCCGGCACCTCCAGCACTGAATGTATGTAATAGCTTGGGGTGTGGGGTGTGCTGGAGGGTCTATTGATGTTGGCTGCTGGTGATCTATTGTCACTGGTGGGGATCTGATTTTGTGTGAGGGTCTATTGTTGCTGATGGGGAATCTATTGTTGCTGGGGGGGTCTTATGTTGCTGGAAGGGATCTACTGTTGAGGAAGAGGTCTATTTTTACTGGCTGCTGGAGGATCTATTGATGCTGCTGGGGGGGTGGTCTAATGTTGCTTGGGTGGATATTTTGTTACTGGGTGTGATATTTTGTTGTGGGTGGTTCACTTGCTGCAGGGAATCTGTTGTTGTTGGGGTGGATTCTGTTGTTGCTGGGGGAGTCTATTGTTGTGTGGGGATCTATTGCTGGCATTCTATTTTTGCTGGCTGCAGGGGATCTATTTTACTGCTTTTCTTTTTATCATTAACATGTTCCATACAAATGATTTAGCACCACAAAATGATACTTGGTTCTGTATTCTCTAAAAGGGGCAGTACTGGTAGGTGGGTAGGGGATGGAATCAAGGGACGGTGGTCGGAGGTGGGTAGGGGGCAGAGGCAAGGGTTGACTCAGACGGGGGGGGGGGGGGGGGTGGAGTTCCTGCACCTGTTGTGAGAAAAAAAACCCTGATTATATGTATTTATTTATATATATACAGTGGAACCTTGGTTAACGAGAAACGCGGTTAACGAGCGTTTTGAAAGACGAGCAACTTTTTTTTTAAAATTCTTACTCGGTTTGCGAGTGTCGTCTCGCAAAACGAGCAGAATTCAAGCTAATGGGGTGTGCAGTACCGCATTTGGCCAGAGGTGCGGGGGGCGCCGGTGACACTCAGAACGGTTTGGAGCCGTTCGGAAATACTCGGAAACACTCCGTTCCCGAGTCTTTCTGAGCCTTTCCGAGGCTTTCCGAGTTCAGCCGAGTTGTCCCCGAGTATTTCAGAGGCTCTCCGGCGCCCCCCCCCACCTCTGGCCACATGCAGTATTGCTTGCAATAGAAGTCAATGCGGAACGAATTAAATTAGTTTCCATTGACTTCTATGGGGAAACTCGCTTTGATATGCGAGTGCTTTGGATTACAAGCATTCTCCTGGAACGCATTATGCTCGTAATCCAAGGTTCCATTGTATATACTTTTTTTTGGTGTTATTATTATTGCCGGTCTCTTTTACTGCACCTGGTGTACCCAATTTCCTACTTCTTTCTTTGCCCTAAAGTGGTCTTTTCACTTTACAAAGCAATAGTACAATGTTTCATTAAAAAAAAGCTCCACCTTTTATTAATAAACAGCCATCGTTTATCTCCAGTCAATTGACTTTTGCCTAGGCAGAGATGATGTCATCAGTCTGCTGCAGACAGCAGGAAGCATTTCCCCAGTCTCCTCTCCCACCAATGACCAGTCTGCAACATTGTAGCTTTGTAGCAAGTTACACGGTGAGAGGCTGCAGCGGGGGGGCTGATTTGTATATGTTGCAAGAGAACTGTATCAGCACCAGGGTTTTGCATCATTGTGGCATCTCTGAGCCAGTTCATGAAGTAGATGGTGACCCTGTATGATGCCTGAACACATATGGTGCCGTCCTGCAGGGGAGAAAATCAGACGAGGGGAGTACACATTATCATGTGATCTCACTTATAGGTAATATATACCTGGAAGTGTTACCTTTTCACATTACTGAACATATGTGTACTAACTAATAAAAATACATCTTATGCTATAAAATGGAAAGTATTGTGTATTTTTCAATAGGTTCCTATTTTGAGTTATTATTGCAGTGCTTATTTTAGTCATATCAGGTTTTATTTGGAAAGAAGACAGAAGTACAAAGATTACATTTTGTAACATATGAGACATAAATTTAATATACAGATGTTGATGACTAGCAAGCCAAGAAATGTAATCAGACGTCATGTTCATGTAGAAATGAATATATTCATATATAAATAAATATATAATGATAAAAGAGTAACTTTTTTAAATGTGACTTTTTCCATTTTCCATTTTCCAGTCTTTTTCTTCAGTACATTGTATCCGAAAAGTATTCTCAGTGCTTCACTTTTTCCACATTTTGTTATGTTACAGCCTTTTTCCAAAATGGATTCAATTTATTATTTTCCTCAAAATTCTATAAACAATATCCCATAATGACAACAGGAAAGACGTTTGTTTGAAATCTTTGCAAATTTATTAAAAATAAAAAAGGAAAAAATCCCATGTGCAGAAGTATTCACAGCCTTTGCCATGACACTCAGAATAGAGCTCAGGTCCATCCTGTTTCCACTGATCATCCTTGAGATGTTTCTACAACTTGATTGGAGTCCACCTGTGGTAAATTCAGTAGATTGGACATGATTTGGAAAGGCACACACCTGTCTATATAAAGGTCCCACAGTGAACAGTGCATGTCAGAGCACAAACCAAGCCATGAAGTCCAAGGAATTGTCTGTAGACCTCGGAGACAGGATTGTATGGAGGCACAGATCTGGGGAAGGGTACAGAAACATTTCTTCAGCATTGAAGGACCCAATGAGCACAGTGATCTCCATCAATCATAAATAGAAGAAGTTTGGAACCACCAGGACTCTTCCTAAAGCGGGCCGCCCGGCCAAACTGAGCGATCGGGGAAGAAGGGCCTTAGGCTGGGTTCACACTTAATTTCATTCATCGAATTCGCATAGCAGGAGATTGTGACCGACTCTCTATAGAGCCGGTTCACACATCTCGGACTGAAATCAGACCTGAAATGGTTAATGGAGATGCACCAGACTCCTGCTGTGAGCCGCTGCGTGTTCTAGTGTGAACCCAGCCTTTGTCAGGGAGGTGACCAAGAACCCGATGGTCACTCTGACTGAGCTCCAGCATTTCTCTGTGGAGAGAGGAGAACCTTCCAGAAGAACAACCATCTCTGCAACACTCCACCAATCAGGCCTGTATGGTAGAGTGGCCAGATGGAAGCCACTCCTCAGTAAAAGGCACATGACGGCCCACCTGGAGTTTTCCAAAAGGCACCTGAAGGACTCTCAGACCATGAGAAACACAATTCTCTGGTCTGATGAAACAAAGATTGAACTCTTTGGCCTGAATTGCAAGCGTCATGTCTGGAGGAAACCAGGCACCTCTCACTACCTGACCAATACCATCCCTACAGTGAAGCATGGTGGTGGTGGCAGCATCATGCTGTGGGGATGTTTTTCAGTGGCAGGAACTGGGAGACTAGTCAGGATCGAGGGAAAGATGAATGCAGCAATGTATAAAGACCTCCTTGATGAAAACCTGCTCCAGAGCGCTCTGCACCTCAGGCTGGGGAGAAGCTTCATCTTCCAACAGGACAACGACCCTAACACATGCCAAGATAACAAAGGAGTGGCTACGGGACAACTCTGTGAATGTCCTCGAGTGAGAGAACCGGATTGAACATTTCTGGAGAGATCTGAAAATGGCTGTGCACCGACGCTCCCCATCCCACCTGATGGAGCTTGAGAGGTCCTGCAAAGAATGCTAGAAACTGCCCAAAAATAGGTGTGCCAAGCTTGTAGGATCATACTCAAAAATACTTGAGGCTGTAATTGGTGCCAAAGGTGCTTCACCAAAGTATTGAGAAAAGGCTGTGAATATTTATGTACATGGAATTTTTTTCGTTTTTTATTTTTAGTAAATTTGCAAAGATTCCAAACAAACTTCTTTCACATTGTCATTATTGGGTATTGTTTGTAGAATTTTGAGGAAAATAATTAATTTAATCCATTTTGGAATAAGGCTGTAACATAACAAAATGTGGAAAAAGTGAAGCGCTGTGAATACTTTCTGGATGCACTGTACATGTTATCTTAATGAATGCAAAGATTTACAGACGAGTCACTAGAGGGAGCTCTCAGTGGCTCAGTGCAATTACCCAGTCTCTCTCTCTCTCTCTCTCTCTTACCAACAATTAAGAAAAGCTATCTGCCAAAAACGGCATTGTTTATACCAAGATGGAGTGAGAGTCGATTTGCATAGCAGCAAGTGCCTTTTTTTTTTGGCAGGATCATCAATTTTTAATTTAACCACTTGAGCTCCGGAAGATTTTATCCCTTCATGACCAAGACATTTTTTTCCTATATGGGACTGCACTACTTGTAACTGGTAACTGCGCGGTCATGCAACGCTGTACCCAAATGAAGTTGATATAATTTATTTCACAAAAATAGAGCTTTCTTTTGGTGGTATTTGATCACCACTGTGGTTTTTATTTTTTATTATACAAATAAAAAAAGACCAAAAAGTTTAAAAAATATATATATTTTGCTACTTTCTGTTAAAAAACATCTCCAATAAAATCAAATTTCTTCATAAATTTAGGCCAAAATATATTCTGCTACATGCCTTCGGAAAAAAAGAAATCCCAATAAGTGTATAAAAAAATAGTCTGTGTGAAAGTTATGGCGCCTGCAAACTATGATATATATACTGAATTCTATGCAGCTATAGACGCTATACTGTAATGGTGGTGATCAGTGACTTATAGTGGGACTGGGAAAGGGTGGAGGGCAATCTGGCACTAACTGACACTGGCTGGGAGGGTCACTAACTGACACAGACGTCGCTAGTGACATTAATACAGTGATCAGTGATAATACTGTACACTGTACTAATGACACTGGCTGGGAAGGGGATAACATCTCTGATAATCAAGGGGTTAACTGTGTGCCTAACAATGTGTAATGTGTGCAGCTTTTACTTTCTGTTCTGGCTGTTTTTTCTCACTTCTTTTCAGGGAGCTGAAACAGCCAGATCGCTGTTCCTATGCACACAGAGTGATTGTAAACACAGTACTCTGTGTGTGATTGAACACAGCCAATCAGCAGGTTTCAGCTAAAATCATTGGCTGAAATCTGCTGCCAAACCCGTGTCCGATCACAGCATGTGTTGGCAGGGGGGCGTACGCATGCTCGCCCTGAACCCGGAAGAAAGGTCCGACGTATAGGTACGTGACTGCAAGGCCGAGACAAGGGGTGGGCAAGAAGGGACGGCTGCCCTGGGCACTGTGGTAACATGTGAGGTGCAGGGGCACCACAAAGAGATTGGGTAGGGGATTTGTGTTGGGAGGGGAAATTTGGGGAGCAACAGGAAGTAAGAACTGTTTTAGGAGGGGACACATGGGGAGGTGTGCTAGGAGTGGTCATTTGGGGGGATTTGTGTTTAGAGGAAGGATGGGGAAGAGGATTTGTGCTGGGGGGGGGGTTGTGCTAGATAAGATAATATAGTGGGGGGGGGGGGTGATTTGTGTTAGGAGGGGAAATTATTCTTGGTAGGGGGGATTGTGCTGGGAGCGTATGCAGAATGAGAGGATCTAAAGCTGGGGAGATTTTTGCAGGGGGGTAGATTTGTAATTGGAGGAGGGGAAATTTATTCTTAGGGGGTAAGCATGCAGATTATTGCTCAATTTATTTATTTGGGGGGGTATTTTTGCTGGCACATAATGACACATAATGCTCATATAATTAAGGCCTGAGAGGTCAGAAACTATCATCTACGGTATCCCAACAATCACCCAACTGTAGGAGGTACAAGATGGAGCCCACAAGCAAACTAAACTGGAGCCTTTCCCCTGCAGTTCCCCCTAGTGGCATATTTCTCTTGTTTGAGAACTGCACTGAGAAGTAGTGTACAGTGTTACTTGAACTGTATTCCAGGATTTGCTTTACTTTAGCTGAGAGAACTTGCAATAATTTAAGACTTTACATAAACTTTCAGAAATCTTTCATTAAGGTCTTAATGTTAATATAGTTTTGCATACCATGTCGTGTTTGTATTACTTATCATTGTAAAAGAACATATTCCACACATCTTTTTTTCCAATTTTTCCGGAAGAGAACAAAAAAACGGCTTTGAAAAAAAACTGAATTTAAAAAAAAAAAATTCTGGGCCTTCCCATCTTTAGGCAGGGCCAGCCCATAAAGTGGGTGTAATTTGGGTGCACCGTCCCAGGAATTTGGAAATAGTAAATGCATACAGTGGACAGGGTTAAATGTTTACCGTGGTCAGGGACCATGGTTTTGGTAAGCATAGCGTTGTCACCGTAGGACAGGGAGTGTGTATCTGGCAGGTGCAAATAAAGGGGAAAAAAAAGCTACCACAACTAAGAACTTATAAGCTATTTAGAGGTGGGATCTGCAGAGGCAGGGCCAACACATAAAATGGGTGTAGTTTTAGTGCACACACCCAGAATATGGGAGGGAGAAATGAAGACAGTGGGCGGGGTTAATGGTATCTGGGTATGGTGTTGGTAAGCATAGCGTTGTCACCCTAGGACAGGGAGTGTGTATCTGGAAGTTGCAAATAAAAGAAAAAAAAGCTTGAGCCAGCACATCTTGGGACTCATAGTTTGCAATATATACATTTTTTTTTGGATACCATTTAGGAGAAGCTTTTTGCAGTTTATCTGTGAATACACATACAGTATGGACTAATTGGAAGCAGTCAGTGTTTGGTGGAGCGCTCCTTTAGGTAGATATTTTGTACAGACCTGCACTCTTTCCCGCCACTGTAAATCATAATTAGTATTATTAACCATTCTTCTACTAATATACGTGATTTATATGCCGGGGGGAATTGGGGTGGGGGGCTGGAATGACCCAGCCGCCTTAATATCATTGTTCCCAGGCTCATTAAATTGGCATTCCACGTCCCCGGCACTCACAGGTAGAAAAATAATAATGAATTTATTTCCAGAGAATGCACAGCATGTGACAATTTACGGCTTTCATTTTTCTTCTCTTTCTTCACAAAATAACTCTTAAAGAATAAAAGAAATTTCTCCGGGACCTCACCGCCCAGCTTTGACATCAGAATCCCAAACATTTTCTTTTAAACTTTTCAGAAAGTGAATTTACATTGATTCGGTTACAATGTATCTAAAGCCAACGTTTTCGTTGAGGCTTCACAGCAGAACGCGGTGCTGGAAAGGTGCACTCCATGCGCGTTTCTCGCACCGCACGCAGAACACGCTGCCTTTGCGATCTGCTGCAAAACAAAATAATACCAAATTGTTTGGTAAAATATAAGTGATGATGTTACGCTGAGTAAATAGATACCTAACATGTCAGATGTCTCCTCTGCCCTCACAAGATCGGTGTGTTCAGATGCTTTACCTATTTAAAAATGGCGCTGTTTACATTCGGAAAACTGGAAGTGATGAAAATGCTCGTCATCCTTTCTGGTTTCTCTATACCAGGGTTCCATGGAACCCTAGGGTTCCTCCAATGGTTGCTAGGGGCTCCTTGAGCAATGACCAATTTTTGCCTCTAAGATAAGTTCCCACTGACATCAATGATCTTTTTAGCTATCTGTAGGGGGGGAAATTCTTCCCCAAGACCATAGATGTAAGGAACACTCTTCCACTGACCATCACACCAATGTATCATGAGTTGTAGATATAGCCATTTTTAACAGGGGGTTCCCTGAGACCGAAAGGTTATTTCAATGGTGCTCCATGTTGAAAAGGTTGAGAAAGTCTGCTCTATACCATAGACATCATCTGAGACCTTCCCATCATCAATGATCTCCATGGACGTCCTTGGGCGGCAAATTGTTAAGCGGCGGCAGTAAAAATGTGGCGGCTGATCCGCGTGTAGACGGGTCTGTAAGGATATTTTTCTTTCACTGGCCTGAGTAAGCCCCATAAGTGACAAAGGACAGTATGCAGCCCTTGGGCTGCAGGTTGAGTAAAAGGGCCAAGGAGCCATTTCAACACACATTACAAAGGCATGGTTCAGTGTTGTCACCTTCAAGAAACCCACCCTGAGAAATTACAAAATTACATGCAGCCATCACTGGAGGGCAAAGAGGCTACAGAAGATCAGCAGCACTGAGATGGAACAAAGCAAGGTCTATAAAGACATGGATGAGCGAGTTTGGGGTGGAGGAACTTGACTGGCCTGCACAGAGTCCAGAACCCGATAGAACACCTTTGGAACGAATTAGAGCAGGGACTGCGAGCCAGGCCTTCTCCTGCAACATCAGTACCTGACCTCACAAATGCGCTTTTTTAAGAATGGACAAACATTCCCATAGACACACTCCTAAACCTTGTGGAAGTCCTTCGCAGAAGAGTTGAAGCTGTTATAGCTGCAAATAAGACTGGGATGCCATTAAAGTTCATGTTCATGTATAGGCAGACGTCCCAATACTTTTGATAATATAGTGTAGGTGAAAACAGCATTTTATTGAAAGAGAAAATAACTATTTATGATACGCATCGTTTTAACAGACTGTCTAGAGCTACTTTTGTCATTTTCTGCACATACGTCGGCCATCGAAAAGCCACCCTGGCCCTGGTGGCGGAACGTTATTTCCATCAGACGAGACAATCCTGAGAGAGGGAAGTCATATTTTGGTTGTCAGAGACTTGACATCCTGTTTTCAGCTCATATGCCGTGAATCCTCTAGTGTAGTCACCTTAGCCCGTTTCCTTCACATCTGGCTTTCATAAAGTGGCAGAGGCTGACATCGGATCCCCTCCCCTTCCCAAAACATCTAGTATGCGAGGCCAGGCCTCCCGTCTGTGGGAGAGCAGCATGCGTCCCGGCCTCTGCTGTTCCCCACACTGTCTCCATTCAGCCCTCACTGCGGAGGCCATAATGGTTATGAAATGGAGATCTTCGGTTGTCCGATGGGGTGCCAGAGTCTGACCTGCTCGCTGGGAGCAGAAAGGAAGGCAGCGGCATGGGGCAGAATGGAAATGGGGCCATGGATTGTTTGCACAGTGAATGCTTGTACTGCAAAGTTATACCTCTCTGCTGCTTCGTTTATTTTACTAAAATTAGACCGAGGGGACTTTATCCTAAACTGCTTTAATTTTTTTAAATAAAGGACTCATGAAAGGAGAACTGCAGCTTGACAGCTAATGCTGTTGTTTTAATATGTGAACCACGGGTTGCAGGAAAGAAATTCGCTCAACTCCTCCATTAACACAGACAGTGTGGACAGGGAAATCCCTCCCACCAAGCCATTGTGTTCTCCTGGAGTGGGGGGGGGGGGGGGGGGCATCCCCCCCGGGGGGCGTCCCCACCGGGAGAAGACAGTGATTATTGATAGCGGCTACACCAGCCGCTAGCAATAATCATATGTAAAATCCGGCAGGCTGGTTGATCGATCGACCAACTTGGGTACATTCAGCCTGCCCATACTTGTTTCAAATCTTGGCTGGTTCCTGAACCGACCGAGATTCGAACCGTGTATGGCCGGCCTTAGCACTGGTTTCCCTTCAAGCTTATCACCAACCAAAGGCCTATTTGTCAGTTTAGGTTGAAGTAGGACAGGGCTTGATTTCCCATCATACTGTGTCATGTATTCCAGGAAGTCTTTCAAATGCTGGAGAAGATGCCAGGCTACCTAATATCACTAACCGGTGTCTTCTTCTATACACTTGTGAGGAGTACATGTAGAGCAGTGGTCTCTGAACTATGGCCCATTGGTCGGAAGTGGCCCTTTGCTTGCCTTTATCTGGCTCTTGGGGCACTATTCCTCCCATTGACTTCAATGATGCAGCATCATTCTTTCTTCTGGCACCACGATGAGGGATTATTCCTCCCAAAGACACCAATGGTGGGACACTGTTCCTCTATCTGACAACAAGGATGAAGCATTATTCCTTCCACTGATAACAATAAAAGTTTGGAGATCTCTGATGTAAAGCATGGAACAGGCTGTAGGGACCCGAGTTCAGGGCACTCAAGCCACAAGAGGAAAGTTTATTTTTGAGTGGCTTTCCTAAAATTTCTTCTGTTAAGAAAACTAAACTATATGGTCAAATGTTTGTGGACACCTCAGACTTGTATGGACATTCCATTCCAAAACCATGGGCATTAATATGGAATTGGCCCCCTTTTACAAATATATCAGCCTCCCCTCTTGTTGGATGGTTTTCCCCAGGCTTTTGGAGAGTGTCTGTGGAAAGTTGTGCCCATTCAGCCAAAAGAACATTTGTGAGGTCAGATACTGAGGTTGAATGAGAAGACCTGGGTCGCTTTTGGTCTTCCAGTTTATCCCAAAAGTGTCCAGAAGGGTTGAGGTCAGGGCTCTGTGAAGGACATTCAGGTTCCAGACATTTGTGGAGCCCCTGACCATCTCACATCTGTATAAGCTTCTTGGACATCTCATTACAAAACCATTAAAAACCATTACAAAACTCATTACAAAACCATGGCCATAAATATGAGTTTCCATAAGATTTTGGAGTGTTTGTGGGAGAGCGTTTATTCGGTCCAGTACTGATGTAGGATGAGAAGACCTGGCTCACAATCGGCGTTCCAATTCATCCCAAAGGTGTTTTATAGGATAGAGCCGAGGTTAGGGCTGTGTTCCTCCACACCAAACTCATCAAACCATGTCTTTATTGAACTGGCTTTGTACACATGGGCACAGTCATGTTGGAACAAAAATGTCCTTCCCAAACTGTTACCACAATGTTGGAAATTCAAAATGGTCTCAGATGTCTTTTTAAAGTACTAACAGTACTATAGTAGCTGCCATTGATGACCTCCTTCTAAAAATGATCATGGCTTAATTGTCCTGCTGATCCTTTGTCTTAAAGTGATTTTAAAGTCTTGTTTTTTTGTTTTGTTTTTTCAATAAAAACAACAAACATCAGCTTCGATCCTCCTCTGATCCACAGCTCCCCGTGTCCATTCAGACACAGAGCCCCGACTCGGTCCCGCCCCCCCTCTCTCCCCCCCCTCTCTCCCCTGATTGGCTAGCTGACTTTATTTGACAGCAACGGGAGGCAATGGCGCCGCTGCTGTGTCACAGCCAATCAGGAAGGAGAATCTCGGACTGCTGAGACACTCGTGGACATCGCTGAACAGAGAGGAACCTCAGGTAAGTGTTGGGGGGTGCTGGGGCGGCTGCTACACACAGAAGGCTTTTTGTCCTAATGCACAGAATGCATTAAGAAAAAAAAACCTTCTTACTTTACAACCCCTTTAAGTCCTTTCTGAGTCACTGACCCACAACAATATTCCAACAAGTGAAGTCAGCATGAATTCAGAACTAATTAGCGTGCTTTTCTAGTACCTTACTTTGTCCTGGTCAGATGAACCAGTATAGAGTTGCTACTGGTCCAGTCTTACCACTCATAGGCAATTTGTGCAAACTTCAGAGCAGCTTTTTTCAACCAGTGTGCTGTGGCACCATGGGTTGCCTTCTGGGCTTTTTAGGGGTGCCTTGGCAAAATGCCTAAAAATTGCTACAAGTTGCCCAAAAGTTCTCAACAACCCAGGGAGTGGATGAAGCCTGCCTTTTTGTTACACACAGCCACAGGATTTTATTGTACAGCGTTACATATATATATGTTATATTATAATAAGGCTTACCTATAGATACTGTAAATATCTCCTAAACATGCACCGTTTAGGAGATATTTACTGTATACTGCGCCGATGATGCCATCCGTGCATGCGCTCTGAATGAATGGCCGGCCACCCATGCTGTTCCTTCAGGAGCGTGTGCCGTGACCAGCGGCTCCTGCGTGCATGCGCGGGAGTGATGTTACGCGGCTCCGGCCAGTCACAGAGCCTGAGTCTGCGGCCTTGGTAGGAAGACGGTAGAAGATGGATGCGGCCTCCAGCGGGAACGATGCAAGCTTTGTCACATAATGTGCTAAGTGTCACATAATGTGCTAAGTTGCGATGCATACTAGCCCATTATGCCTTTACTTTGCAGGGAAGAAAAAAAAGAAATAAATCCAAGTTTACTTTCTCTTAAAAACCTTGGGCACCATGCGCACCTGCCACTGGCATCCTAACAAATGATGTCTTTGGTAGACAAGGCGGCTATCAGTCATCTGCACAGCATATGTGTTTGCCTCTCCCTTGCCCCTCTCTGTCAGCACTGGGGTCATTTTAAGCTGGCTACACACTATGCAATTTTCTTTAGATTTTTTCCTTTACCATATAATATGAGGTCAAACCTTAAGAGTTTCAATTTGTATGCAATCAGGCAGGTCCTTGCACTACATGGTTTTGGTAAATCTAAAGGAAATCAGACAACAAAAGTTATATGGGGTCTAAAGCCTCATACCAACGGTACGATTGTTGGCCAACCGAGCGTCTGATTTTTGTCAAAAGGGCGTGTGCCAGGATCTTGTCTTGCATACTAACGGTACATGATTGTCGTGCCACAAACACAAACGTAGTGATGTACTACAAGGAATTTCAGCTTTTGAGTGCCACCCTTTGGGCCCCTTCTGCTAATTTCGTGTTCGGTGAGCATTGATCCCGAGCATGCGTGTTTGTACTTTCGACTTTTGTGTGACGGATTTGTGTACTGACCATCCGAAAATCTGACGTCAAGCCATTGTCCGCCGAAAATTTACTAGCCTGTCATCCAACTGGGGTTGCCACCTTATCCCTTTAAACCCGAACACATAAGAATTACACAGGTTCTATGGCTAATTTAATGCAGATAAGGCAACAAGTGGGTTTAATTACCACCTTAATCAGCCACAGAACCTGTGTAATTATTATGTGTTCGGGTTTAAAGGGATGAGGTGGCAACCCTAAATCCAACATTTTTGGCCAAAAATTGGACAACAGTTGTCAAAAGGAGCGTACTAACGGTAAGATTTTAGGGCAACAGTCTGTCAACAGACAATCCCCTGTCAACAATTGTACCGTGTGTATAAGGCTTTAGGTAAAAGAGAAATTCTACAATACTAGTCAGTATCAGTGTGCAAAGGTGGAGGAATAAATCACCTGTAATGTTGGGTAGCCTACATCTACATCTGGGTTTCTCAACCAGGGTTCCTCTAGAGCAGGGGTGTCAAACTCAATTTCATCGTGGGCCGCATCAGCATTATGATTGTCCTCAAAAGGGCCGGTTTTATCTGTAAGATTAGATGTCCGGCGCATCCCCTCCCCTTACATTAGATGTCAAGAGCCACCCCACCATCAGAAGTTGAGTCCCCTACTCTCCCTAACATCACAGTGCACGCCCTTTCCTTATGCTGCTGCTGGGAAGAAGCTGGATGCATTGCTTGAAAACAGAAAGTAGGGGTCTGGAGGAGGACCAGAGGAGGGCTGGAGCTCTCCTGCAGCTGCACGAGAGGTGTGAGGGCCACATGAAATGGCCTGGAGGGCCGGATTTGGCCCGGGGGCCTTGTGTTTGACACCTGTGCTCTAGAGGTTGCTAGGGGTTCCCTGAGCAGTGGTCAATTTCTGCCTCTCAGGTAAGTTCTCAAGGACACCACTGATCTTTTTAGTTATCTGTCAGGGGGTACCGAACAATCCGGACAATTCGATCGTGTGTGGGCTCCAGCGGACTTTGTTTTCTCAAAAGTTTGACGGACTTAGATTTGAAACATGTTTCAAATCTGTCCGACGGACTCGAGTCCGGTCGAAAAGTCCGCTCGTCTGTATGCTAGTCCAACAGACAAAAACCGACGCTAGGGCAGCTATTGGCTACTGGCTATGAACTTCCTTGTTTTAGTCCGGTCGTACGTCATCACGTACGAATCCGTCGGACTTTGGTTGATCGTGTGTAGGCTAGTCCGTTCATTCGGAAAGTCCGTCGTAAAGTCCGTAGAAAAGTACGCTGGACAAAGTCTGCCGTAAAGTCCGCTCGTGTGGACGCGGCATAAGAAGCATTCTTCTCATTGACCATCACACTAATGTATGATGATTTTTAACAGGCGTTCCCCAAGACCGGAGAATTATTTCCAGGGTTCCTCTGTGTTGAAAAGGTTGAGAAGGGCTGATCTACATGCTATGTGTGGATGATGCTGAGATATGTCAAAATATTCGTTTAGATGTTTGCATTTTAGAATGGGGTGCCTCAAGGTTGTGCAGAATTTTAAAGGGTGCCTTGGCTGAAAAAAGGTTGAGAAACACGGCTTGAGAGGGAACATCACTGACACACCTGTTAAATCAAAAAAAAAGAGAACCTATCCTTGCAATTGACTATGTCACCGAAGCAAGCTGGCTTAACATTTCTTAATTTAGGTGAAAGCTCAGTATGGGAACTGTCCTCCTTACTCCCCATGAATTTCAAACCCACAGATGAGATTCCTGCTAGCTGCCTCCTCCTGCTTCTAATTACAGGCTTTGTAGGTTTTGATTCTTGTTACCAAACAATCCCCAGTATTCTTGGAAGTGAAGAGCCACCTCTGACCTTCCTGGAGATGTACAGTCACTTCCCGGGGCATCTGTAGACCTCCAGGCCACTGTGCAGAGTGACAATAAAAGATCTGACCACTTAGAATAAAAGGTTAACAGCTTTTAATGAAGTCCTAACCCACAGCCCCTTTGATGTTGCAGTGACCTGCGGTGCACAGGGTCGTAGAGGTAAAGTGTTACTAAACCCAGGAGCCTGTAATCACTATATCTGGTCTCCCACAGTACACAGAACATGGAAATGCAAGTATTTTATTAAATATAAACTGCTAAATACCTTTTCTCTACAGCGGTATATATCAGTCTTGTGACTTCTGTCAGTGTCTGGTTTAAGCTTGTAGGAGGAGTTTTCATTCGACTCTGACTGTCCTATGAGGCTGCATGACCCCTGACGCTCCCTCTGTCTGGGCAGTGCTGATTGGCCCTGTGCTGATGCACCCTCCCAAGATAAAAAAAAAAAACTCTCTAGCAATACACACCAAACTGCAAAGAAGGGCAAATGTATTTGAGCTTTGGGGCGCACACCCTAATGCAATAGGCTGTGCCCACCTACGCATTTCAGCTATTTTAGATACAGATAGAGCTTCCTTATAGCGTAATATAACGCTCAATAAAATTATACCAAAAAGAGAGGAAAGTGAAATCTCTCTAGATGGACTTTTTACTATTTGTGAAGTGGGGATTTCCTTTCCAGTGTCTTACTCGCTGTCCATCACGAGGTCGATCGCGTGGAACGGAGCTTGCCCGACTGGGTTAAATTCCGCTTTGATCCGTGTTATTTTCCCAGTATCTCCCAGCACCGGATTACTGAAGTGTGATCCATTTGTTATGTCAGCCGTCAAGGTCCTTCTCGGCAGAGTTATACTCTTGTTTAAATAAAGCATATGGAGTCTATCAACATGCACCGCGCCTCAGTAGTCATCTCTTCGATCTGACATTTTTTTTTTTTTTTTTCTTAATGCGATGGTGTTGCTGTTACCATAGGACATAATTTATCGACTGTTGGGGCCAAACTTGGGTTACTGTAGGTTTGATGGGGGATCTTTGAAAATAAAAAAACTAATCCTTGAAATCTGGTGACCCGCGGAGCACCTCGGAATCAGCGCTGCGTGGTGGAAGTTGCTTTAGGCCTGATGTGAGTAATTGTACTGCAAATAAGCTTCTTTTCAGATGGAGAATAGACTTCTGGGTAAATATGTGCTGTATATACGCCGGCGGTAAGCTTCAGTAGGAAGTTATTCTGCAGAAAAACTTAGATGTAGTCCCTCAGTAGAGGACTTAAAAATCTTTGTAAACCCTAAGGCTCGGTTATCACTGCCCGCGACTTGGGATCCAACTTATGAGTCGCGTGACACGTGAAATCCCATGTTAGGCTCGGTTTCCTCTATTGCGACCCCCCCAAAGTCGCGCGATTTACAGTGTGACTTTGCAATGCGATTTTTGATGCAATGTCATGCGACTGGTGAGAACCATGGGAGAACAAGTTGCACCGAATTCGGCACAAAGTAGTAGAAAGAAAACTTTTTTGGAGTCGCTGCGACTTGAGTCGCACCAATTAGAAGGGGACCATTGAAATACATGGATTTTGACTTGTCATGCGACTTCACATGTGTCAAACCAGAAATAAAATGTATATACGGTATATTCCTGCGCTATTATGTGAATATTAATAATTTATAATATGCAAGTGAAGGCGCAAAGAACTGGCGATAACAACAATAACAACAATAATAAGAATGAAGGGATAGGGGACAAACTGAAATGTTTCCAGTCTCACATTACATTAAATGGATAGATAATGTCCACATGTATATGTCCAAAGTGGAGAAATTGAATATCTCATTAACATATATAGGGTACGGTCTCACTGTCATGTGGACATGAGGAGTTCAAGGGTCCAGTTAATAATGATAGGTCCACGAGCAGGGCTGCCTTCATCAAGAAGTGAAACCACATTCCAATCCTAAGGAAAAGCAAAAGAGAGAGGCGCCTCTGGGTGCAGACTAAAAACAAGGTTTATTTCATAAAAAGGTAATGATCATCAAACTCACATGTTGAAGGTCGTCAGTAGGCATAAAATAGTAATCAATACTGAGGAGGACATCATCCATCAAAGGTTCAAGACAGTCAAAAACAACTCCTAGCAGGGGGCTCTGCCTGTGTGTGAGGAGAGCTACCGCTGAGATGTGAGGCCGGCCGCAGCGGTGACAAGTCACAGTACTAGGTGGAGAGCATGGAAGGCTGTAAACATCCGGCGAGGAGTGATGACGTCATGAGTCGAGCGACGCGTTGCCGGGCGTACGGGCTGTGATGACGTGACAGCCGCGCCCCTTCATCAGAGCCCCCTGCTAGGAGTTGTTTTTGACTGTCTTGAACCTTTGATGGATGATGTCCTCCTCAGTATTGATTACTATTTTATGCCTACTGACGACCTTCAACATGTGAGTTTGATGATCATTACCTTTTTATGAAATAAACCTTGTTTTTAGTCTGCACCCAGAGGCGCCTCTCTCTTTTGCTTTTCCTTAATATTAATAATTTAACTGCTGCAAACACCGAATGCGGGTCAATCCATACCCATACGTTAAATTTGTGTAAAAGATGGCTGGTGCTGCGCTGTTAGACAAAGATTAAAAGAACTTGAACCTCATATAAATGTTTGGAAGCACTATGCAATGATGCTAAAGGTAGTAGTATAAACAAATAAATATTAGAATCTCATAGATGTACAGAAAAACATATAATAGTGTGTACACTCTCCAAATGAGTGTAATGATACAGTGACTTGTTCTTGTGCAAAAGTAGAAGTGCAAAATTATGCAACGTTAAAAAGTGCCAAAGTGATAGTCCTCTTCCATAAAAGGAACAATGTGCAAAGTGCCAATAAGTTGTGCAAAAAATAATGATATCCCTTCTTCTGTGCAACAGCCGCAATGTGCAAAGTGCCAGAGATTAATTCTCTCCTCTTCTGTGCAAAAACTAGTGGAAATGGCCTCTTACCTTGCGGTTATGAGGCAACCGCATGTGTACAAAATAGAAATCAGTGTTCACATTGCTTGCTTCTACATAACATACTCCTGGGCCTGTGGCGTGGATCTATTGTAATAAGTAATCTTTTTCTCCCAATAGGTACATATGTAGTATAAGGAAAGAAGAAGGGGGAGGATTCCAGATAGTTTAGTATGTAAAACCAGTAATTCTATTTATAAAACAAATGGTGAACGTACTTACGTTTCGTTCAATGACACAAACAAAACTTCATCAGGGGACCGTGACGACACGCGTAGGGACGGACAGGCATCGGAACTGACGTTTGCATACGACGCTCGACTCTCGTGGAGTCTTGTTTGTGTTTGTGAAAGAAATGTGAGTACGTTCACCATTTACACTTACCTGTCCCAGGGTCCAGCGATGCTGGGGAACGAAGCCCCGCTGGTCTCCCCCAGCTCTCTGCGGCGCCGGCATTGTCACTGTGGGCGCGGCGCGCTGTGACTGGCCGAGCAATCATCTGGGACCTGTGACGTGTCCCAGATGATTGCCAAGAGGGAGGGGGGAGAGGTGATCTTCCTTCCGGCGCCGCAGTACCCCAAGAGGAAGTGGGAGATGGAACCCTCTAAAAAGAGGATTTTCACCCCCCCCCCCCCCCCAAAAAAAATGACATGCCAAATGTGGCATGTCAGGGGATCACCTTCCCTTAAAGCGGAAGTTCCATTTTTGGGTGGAACTCCGCTTTAAATGAAAAGTTCCAGACAAGGCCTGGAGTGAAAACAACCTTTGAAATTGCAATTACCATGAGATTTTAGTGATTGGGTTTCTTCTCAGAAGAGACATTTGTAAAGGTCTGCCTTGAGTGCAGTGGATTGTGATTGGCTGCTGTGGCTTTCCGCACTTTGCACTCAGCTAATTTTCTCTTTATTGAATAAGCCCGCCTGTGGTTGTTGACAACGGAGGACTTTGGCACACTGTAAAAAAAAATCGTCGACCTTCGGAAAGCCTTGAGCCAATGGCGGTCTGCAAAGGGCTTTCCGCTTGCCCAAAAAAATGCCGGACCCATCCAAAACCTTTTATTATATTACTCGGTAATTTGCCTTTTTGCGCTCAGACCACCAGGATGTGGTGGGTTTTGTACAAACATGGCTGACCGCACCAAGAAATATTGGACCTTGCTCATATAAATTAAATCGGCTTGATATTTTTTTGTTCTCCATCTTTCCTACCTCGCTATTTTATTATTTTTGTAAGGGGAAATTATTCTGACTCTATCGGAGTTTGTCGGGGATAAATTGACATTTTATTTCTGCGAGACGAAATATGTTACAGAGAGCTATAAATATATATTTTTTTGCACTGGGTTCAACCCATAAAAAATGTATTTTTTTTAAATGTTTCAGCTAACCTTGTGTTATGACTTGGCTTTTCCATTGCATATACAATGGATGATGCCAGAACTATATGAAATTCCAGTTGTACCAAATGACTGAATCCTAATAAAATGTGCCTGTTTAAAAAAAAAGCCTTAGTTAAAGGAGAACCCTGCTGTGCATCTAAACTAGTCATATATAGTAACCTATCGCTTGCTCAAACAGATATTGTTGGAAAAAAAATAACTAAAGTCTCTCATATTATCTTTAACATGTTAATGTAATTTCAGGTTGTTTTCAGTCCTTTGCTTGCACGAAGGTCCTTGTTTGCTTCCCTGGTATAGGGTGACAACCAGGGGCGTATTTACCATAAGGCAAACAAGGCGTTTGCCTTGGGTGGTGTTTTTTTTGGGGGGAGTGCGGGGCGGCGCCACCAGGCAGAAGGGACAATATGAGCATGGGCGTAGCGTCAGGGGTCACAATAGTGTCCCTGCCCATGTTCAAGGGGGCCCATGCAGCCTCCCTGTCACTTGGGATTCCATCTACTCAGCAGGAGTTGCCAACCCCCGGCAAGCATGCCGGTGTCTTGCCGAGAAAGTTCCCCCGGCGGATAAGGACCCCCCCGTACTGCGCAGGCGCAGCGCTTGCGCAGTACAAACTACTAGGTGCCGCCGAAGATAGCCGAAGATGAAAATCTTCAATCAGCTGTACACGGCGCCTGCGCCCTAGGTCCAGGTTCAAGCCCCACCATCCAAGTGGACCTAGAGGGAGAATAAAAAAGTGGCGAGCGAAGCGAACCCGCGAGGGGCCCTTTTACAGGCGCCGTATACAGCTGATTTCCAACTATTCGCCTTCGGCTATTTCCGCCGGCTCCTACTGCGCAGGCGCAGCGCCTGCGCAGTAGAGGGGGGTCCTTATCCGCCATGGGGAACTTTCTCGGCAGAACACCGGATATCAATAATGCCGCCCCGGATGTGTTGGGGGCTACATAGGAGTGTACCTCCTGCCTCGATTCCCCCCCTCCTCCCTCGGCAAGCAGTGTTGAGGTTGGCTGGATCCAGTGGTGCAGCTCTCCCCCCCCTCTCATGGATGCTGTGCCCGGGCCGCGCTGCACACAGCTGAGATTCTTGTACAGACATTCTGCAGATTGTGTAGCTGGCTGTTTGCAGTTCTGACCTATAAAATCCTCAGAGCAGAAAGGCAGCGAAACTGCAATAGCCAGCTACACATTGTGCGGATTGAGGCTGTGTCTGTAAAAGAATCCAGCCTCGGCTGTGTGCAGGTGGGGAGGAGCAGCACTGCTGAGAGCCCAGCCAGCAATGACCCCATCCTCTGCCCTGCTGATCCCATCCTCTTCCATACTGACCCCTGTCCCATGCTCTGCTACCCCATCCTCTGCCCTGCTTAACTCCGTCATATGCCCAGCTGACCCTGTCCTTAGCCCTGCTGACCCCTGTCCTCGGCCCCACTCACCCCTGTCCTCTGCCCCACATAACCACCAGAGACCCCTCATAGCCACCAGAGACCCTGCACAGCCATCAGAGACCCTGCACAGCCACCAGAGACCCTGAATAGCAACCAGAGACCCGACACAGCCACCAGAGACCTCACATAGCTACCAGAGACCCCACATAGCCACCAGAGACCTCTCATAGCCACCAGAGACCCTGCACAGCCACCAGAGACCCTGCATAGCCACCAGAGACCCCGCATAGCAACCAGAGACCTAACACAGCCACCAGAGACCCCCCATAGCCACCAGAGACTCCCCATAGCAATAAGAGATCCAGCAAAGCCACCAGAGACCCCACATAACCACCAGAGACCCCACATAGCCACCAGAGACTCCCCATAGCAACCAGGGATCCAGCATAGCCACCAGAAACCCCACATAACCACCAGAGACCCCTCAGAGCCACCAGAGACCCTGCACAGCCACCAGACACCCTGCATAGCAACCAGAGACCCCACACAGCCACCAGAGACCCCACACAGCCACCAGAGACCCAACACAGTCACCAGAGACCCCCCATAGCCACCACAGACTCCCCATAGCAACCAGAGACCCCACATAACCACCAGAAACCCCACATAGCCACTTAAGAAGGAAGGAGTAGGAAAAATTTAGATGGGGTGGGGCGCCCGATTTTAAGTCTTGCCTCGGGCAGTACAAAAACAAAATACACCACTGGTGACAACGGTCTGTCCCCATCTCCCAATTGTGCTCCTGTGTTGTCACCCTGGGTGTCTGCAAGTGGCTGTTTCAACACACATTACACAAAGGTGTAGTCCACTGTTGTCACTATTGAAGAGCTGGTTTCAGTCCAAACTTGATCCAAACCTAGTTTGGCAGAACTCATGAGAAGCTGTCACATGACCACATTCCCACCAGCCCAATCAGCTGCCGCCAAGGCATTCCCTGCCCCACAGCTGCTTGTGCAGAAATGGGCGAGGATGCTCGTGACTTTATTGACCTAATGTACACTACCGTTCAAAAGTTTGGGGTCACCCAAACAATTTTGTGTTTTCCATGAAAAGTCACACTTATTCACCACCATACGTTGTGAAATTAATAGAAAATAGAGTCAAGACATTGACAAGGTTAGAAATAATGATTTGTATTTGAAATAACATTGTTTTTACATCAAACTTTGCTTTCATCAAAGAATCCTCCTTTTGCAGCAATTACAGCATTGCACACCTTTGGCATTCTAGCTGTTAATTTATTGAGGTAAGCTGGAGAAATTGCACCCCACGCTTCTAGAAGCAGCCCCCACAAGTTGGATTGGTTGGATGGGCACTTCTGGCGTACCATACGGTCAAGCTGCTCCCACAACAGCTCAATGGGGTTCAGATCTGGTGACTGTGCTGGCCACTCCATTACCGATAGAATACCAGCTGCCTGCTTCTGCTGTAAATAGTTCTTGCACAATTTGGAGGTGTGTTTAGGGTCATTGTCCTGTTGTAGGATGAAATTGGCTCCAATCAAGCGCTGTCCACTGGGTATGGCATGGCGTTGCAAAATGGAGTGATAGCCTTCCTTATTCAGAATCCCTTTTACCCTGTACAAAGCTCCCACCTTACCAGCACCAAAGCAACCCCAGACCATCACATTACCTCCACCATGCTTAACAGATGGCGTCAGGCATTCTTCCAGCATCTTTTCATTTGTTCTGCGTCTCACAAACATTCTTCTTTGTGATCCAAACACCTCAAACTTGGATTCATCCGTCCACAACACTTTTTTCCAGTCTTCCTCTGTCCAATGTCTGTGTTCTTTTGCCCATCTTAATCTTTTTCTTTTATTGGCCAGTCTCAGATATGGCTTTTTCTTTGCCACTCTGCCCTGAAGCCCAAAATCCCGCAGCTGCCTCTTCACTGTAGATGTTGACACTGGTGTTTTGCGGGTACTATTTAATGAAGATGCCAGTTGGGGACCTGTGAGGCGTCTGTTTCTCAAACTAGAGACTCTAATGTGCTTATCTTCTTGCTTAGTTGTGCAACGCGGCCTCCCACTTCTTTTTCTACTCTGGTTAGAGCCTGTTTGTGCTGTCCTCTGAAGGGAGTAGTACACACCGCTGTAGGAAATCTTCAATTTCTTTGCAATTTCTCGCATGGAATAGCCTTCATTTCTAAGAACAAGAATAGACTGTCGAGTTTCAGATGAAAGTTCTCTTTTTCTGGCCATTTTGAGCATTTAATTGACCCCACAAATGTGATGCTCCAGAAACTCAATCTGCTCACAGGAAGGTCAGTTTTGTAGCTTCTGGAAGGAGCTAGACTGTTTTTAGATGTGTGAACATGATTGCACAAGGGTTTGCTAATCATCAATTAGCCTTCTGAGCCAATGAGCAAACACATTGTACCATTAGAACACTGGAGTGATAGTTGCTGGAAATGGGCCTCTATACACCTATGTAGATATTGCACCAAAAACTAGACATTTGCAGTTAGAATAGTCATTTACCACATTAGCAATGTATAGAGTATATTTGTTTAAAGTTAGGACTAGTTTAAAGTTAGTTTCATTTAAAAGTACAGTGCTTTTCCTTCAAAAATAAGGACATTTCAATGTGACCCCAAACTTTTGAACGGTAGTGTATATGCACTTGCCTGCCAGAACAATTGACTTTTATAGTGTGGCAGCACTGGGTCCCCATCTCCCATTTTTGTTCCCTGCGTTGTCACCCTGTAACCACTTGTCAATTTCAAGTGGCTGTGTCCACCTACATTACACAGGCATGGTCGGCTGTTGTCACTAGGGATGATCTGGGTTTGGCCTGAACCTAGGTCAGCAGGATCCAAAGGAATCTGTCACATGATTGCATCCCAGCCAACCCAATCACCTGTAGATATACTCTTTGTCCATTTGCAGCTGCGGGGCGGGGATGCTCTTGACATCATTGACTTAATAAGGCCACATCTCGGCCGGCCTAAGCTGATTGGGCCAGTGGGAATATGATCATATAACAGTTTCCCATGGGTTCTGCCGAACTAGGTTAGAATCGAGTTTGGACTGATCCCAGCACATCCCTAGTCTGTGGACTATGCCTGTGTAATGCATTGTCACCCTATATCAGTAGGTTGGGCCAGCGAGGTTGTGGTCATGTTTGCCCACCGGTTGTTCTAAACTGGGTTCGGACTGAGTTTGAACTGAACTCAGCTCATCCCTTGTTGTCGCCATCTAGAATCCCAACTTGAGCTGTGCCATGAAACCATAGCTGGAGTCAATGTATACAGGCTGTGGCTACAAGGACGCTGCAAAAGATCAGCAGCCCTGAGATGCAACAAAGGATTAAAAAGCAGGTGAAAATGGTTTGACAGTTGTTACACAGTGATTTAGCAAACTGAACGTCTATCCATTAGGGTTTACATCGACTTTGAAGCCTTATTCTGATTTGGACCAAAAATATAAAAATTGATCCCCTGGAACTGGAAGCTCCTAAAATTAAGAAAAAAATACTCCTCCTGCTATATTCACCTCCTCTCCAGTGCTGACCACTGCAGTCGCACCCACCCACTGGTTCAGCACTAGGTTTGAATGACTACCTATGGCAGTTTAACCTGAAGCCTAAACTCTGTGTAGATGTTGTCACAGTTGAGAGACTAAAACCAAGACCTCGACGCCATAGTCATCAAACCACCGTGCTGCCTGTTCCATTAGCCCTAGCTATTATTATCTTCCATGAGACATATCATCAGCTGTCTAATGAGATAAATATTTTCTCAGGCTGGTAAAATAACTGAAAGAAGCCTTAATGTGAAAAACATTTGACCCGGGAACCCTGCATGGCCTCAACCAAGGAGGAGGAGGGTTCTGTCTGGAATGTGACTTATGCCAGGCTTCTCTGCTTGAGAGCACCCGCTGATCACATGTGACCGTGACCTTCCATAGGCTGACCATGAAAGTGAAATTGGACATACTATCCATGTCTCCTGACCTCTGTTTATACAGCCAGCCTGACCATGCAGATTGTTGAGGGACCACAGAGTGTGAACATTCCTAGAGAAAGGAGGACCACTTCAGACCATATCTCAGACATCTGTCGCCCAACTCTTGGAGAAACTATAAATCCCAGACTGGCAGATTATACTAAAGGGAGGCCTAATCCCCTATGTCTGTACAGAGAGGAGTAAAATTCTGATCATGTCCAGTGGTTGGTCATATTGGGGGTTGTAGTGTTCTATGTATAGTGTGTAATAGAATTGTATTATGGTCATGTCCAGTGGTGGGCCATGTTGGGGGTTGTAGTGTTCTATGTATAGTGTGTAATAGAATTGTATTATGATCATGTCCAGTGGTTGGTCATGTTGGAGGTTGTAGTGTTCTATGTAAAGAGTGTAACAGAATTGTATTATGGTCATGTCCAGTGGTGGGTCATGTTGGGGGTTGTAGTGTTCTATGTAAAGAGTGTAATAGAATTGTATTATGATCATGTCGTGTGGTGGGTCATGTTGGGGGTTGTAGTTGTAGTGTTCTATGTATAGAGTGTAATATAATTGTATTATGGTCATGTCCAGTGGTGGGCCATGTTGGGGGTTGTAGTGTTCTATGTATAGAGTGTAATAGAATTGTATTATTATCATGTCCAGTGGTGGGTCATGTTGGGGGTTGTAGTGTTCTATGTAAAGAGTGTAATAGAATTGTATTATGATCATGTCGTGTGGTGGGTCATGTTGGGGGTTGTAGTTGTAGTGTTCTATGTATAGAGTGTAATATAATTGTATTATGGTCATGTCCAGTGGTGGGCCATGTTGGGGGTTGTAGTGTTCTATGTATAGAGTGTAATAGAATTGTATTATGGTCATGTCCAGTGGTTGGTCATGTTGGGGGTTGTAGTGTTCTATGTATAGAGTGTAATAGAATTGTATTATGGTCATGTCCAGTGGTTGGTCATGTTGGGGGTTGTAGTGTTCTATGTATAGTGTGTAATAGAATTGTATTATGATCATGTCTAGTGGTGGGTCATGTTGGGGGTTGTAGTGTTCTATGTATAGAGAGTAATAGAATTGTATTATGATCATGTCTAGTGGTGGGTCATGTTGGAGGTTGTAGTGTTCTATGTATAGAGTGTAATAGAATTGTATTATGGTCATGGTCAGTGGTGGGTCATGTTGGGGGTTGTAGTGTTCTATGTATAGAAAATAACAGAATTATAGTATGATCATGTCCAGTGGTGGGTCATGTTGGGGGTTGTAGTGTTCTATGTATAGAATGTAATAGAATTGTATTATGATCATGTCCAGTGGAGGGTCATGTTGGGGGTTGTAGTGTTCTCTGTATAAAGTATAAGAGTTTGGTGATTATTTCCAGTAGTCCGGCAGTGTAGACATCTTGTTTGTATAACAATCGGTAATATGAAGCGCGGGGAGTATATGATGTATTTATGAGTCAAAAGTTGTATAATACTTACACAAACTTTTTGCCTTTATAAATGATGCCGCTCTGGAATCTAGGTAGCGCTTTAATACCACCCGGCCATTTCCTGCCGCATTACATTGAACAGAGCCCGGGAGCAGGCCAGTTGCACCATTTAGCATCATTAGCAGCATCATTAAGACTAATGACTGCTAGACACACTGCAGCACTTCTGTTCAGAGGTAAGCCTGCGCTGTCATGTGACTGGCGTTCAGTAAACACTACGTCATGATTTATGGACGCCGATACAAGTGAACAACATTGTTTGATGGATCTCAGCCTCCTTCATTTGTTACCAGCCCTCACTGTAGTAGCTTTGTCTAAACCTCGCAGTGTTTGTATTTGGGGAACGTAGAGAAATGTCTTGTAGCTGGAGATCTCTGTGTGTAAACACATGTCACTTCTTACAATGTCTGCCCAGTGTTTATTTTTTTTTTCCCTCCAAGGATCAAGGATTCTATTTCTCTGTGATGTTTTTTAAGCACCAAAACATTTTATTTTTAGAAAATATTCTTAATTCTTTCTGACTTAAAATACTCCTTGTCCTCTGAATAATAATCATTAATAATATAATGATAATAATGTATTTTCATATTTTAAAGCTGCACTCTGAGATAAGAAAATGTCATCTAAATCAATTAGTCATGTGTATTCTTCTTGAATCTCAGTGTTCTTTGTGTATTTCTTCCAGATCTGTGCAGTAATCCAGTGTGAGACTTTTCCTTCCTGTAATAAAGACCAATCACTGCTGCTCTCTCTCCTTGTGCAGGGTGACTGGTCTAGTCTCCGCCCCCCTCCTGTAGTTTTCTGCAGGCAGCCTGTAGTGGCTGGAGCTGCTGGACTCCTCCCACACCTCTGCTCTCTCTCCCTGTACAGGGTGAATGGTCTTGTCTCCGCCCCCTCGTGTAGTTTTCTGCAGGCAGCCTGTAGTGGGTGGGGCCTGCTGGACCCCTCCCACACCTCTGCTCTCTCTCCCTGTACAGGGTGACTGGTCTTGTCTCTGCCCCCTCCTGTAATTTTCTGCAGGCAGCCTGTAGTGGGTGGGGCCTGCTGGGCCCCTCCCATACCTCTGCTCTCTCTCCCTGTACAGGGTGACTGGTCTTGTCTGTGCTCCCTCCTTTAGTTTTCTGCAGGCAGCCTATAGTGGGTGGAGCTGCTGGGCCCCTCCCACACCTCTGCTCCTCTCCTTGTGCAGGGTGACTGGTCTTGTCTCCGCCCCCTCCTGTAGTTTTCTGCAGGCAGCCTGTAGTGGGTGGAGGTTTTGCTATCTCTCCTAGACACCTAGAAATAGCGCTTGTAAAGCGACTGAAACCTGCCTCCCATGCCACCCAAATGTGAAAGCCCCGAATGCTTTCACACTGAAGCGGTGCGCTTGCGGGATGTTAGAAAAAGTCCTGCAAGCAGCATCTTTGGGGCGATTTGGGAGCGCTGCATACACCGCTCCTAAAATGCCCCTGCCCATTGCAATGAATGGGCAGTGCATGGTGACTGGTCTAGTCTCAGCCCCCCCCCCCCCTGTAGTTTACTGCAGCCTGTAGTGGGTGGAGTCTGCTTGGGCCCCTCCCACAGCTCTGCTTTCTCTCCCTGTGCAGGGTGATTGGTCTTGTCTCTGCACCCTCCTGTAGTTTTTTGTAGGCAGCCTATAGTGGGTGGAGCTGCTGGGCCCCTCCCACACCTCTGCCCTCTCTCCTTGTGCAGGGTGACTGGTCTTGTCTCCGCCCCCTCCTGTAGTTTTCTGTGTGTGGATTGTAGTGGGTGGAGGTTTTGCTATCTCTCCTAGAAACCTCTCCTCCTAGAAGCAAAGTTTTGGCAGAGAAAACGCTTAGACCTCTTTCACACTGAAGGTGGTTTTCAGGCGTCTTAGCGCTAGGAAAAGCGCTTGTAAAGCGCCTGAAAACTGCCTCCCATGCCGTCCGAATGTGAAAGCCCCGAGTGCTTTCACACTGAAGCAGTGCTCTTGTGGGACGTTAGAAAAAGTCCTGCATCAGCATCTTGGGAGCACTGCATACACCGCTCCTAAAACGCACTTGCCCAATGAATGGGCAGCGCTTCGGAAGCGTCTGAAAAGCACTTCGGAAGCGCCGCAACATGGACGTTTTTAACCCGTTCTTCAGCAGTTAGCAGGGGTTAAAAGTGTCCCGCTAGTGGCCGAACAGCACCGATTAGACAGCGCTAAAGCACCGCTAAAATGAGCGGTGCTTTAGCGCTAATGCACGGACGGCCACAGTGTGAAAGGGGTCTTAAAAATGTATTCTGGCCATTGAAATGAATTAACGCTCAAGAGTAAACACACCTAGCGTTAATGTACGTTTGCAGGCGTCAAGTGTTTTTTTTTCTGCCAAAATGCCGCTGCTCCGGGACGCGCCGGCAGTAGGTTTTTTTTATGCTTCTAAACACCTCTAAAAAAAAAAAGAACACCGGATGCCCCCGGGAGCAGCGTTAGGAACACCCAGTGAGCACACACATACACATACTGGGGCCAATCAAAGCGGAACTTCGGTCATTTTTTCATCTTTCCGTCTATTAAATCTTTTTGTTGTTTTACCTTCTGAATAGTAAAACATTTTTTTTTTTCTGACAGTAAATCCCTTATAAAGCCCACTTCTTTTTCTTGTCTGGTCATTAGCCTAGGCTTATGACATCATGCACAGCTCTCACTCATGTGAGAGTTTGCCAGGGAGGGGGGGTGAGTCAAAAGAGGGCCAATGAGAGCTGCAGAGCTGGACGTGTGCCTCTGTGTAAATCCAGGAAGTGAACAGGCAGCAGCTTCAGCTGCCCACAGTTAAAATGGCTGCAGCCAGACTCAGTGGTGGGGGATTTCTGCAGCATATTTGTCAAGTACAGAATCACAGTATATATAAAATAACCTGCAAAGTGGTTGGAGGGAAGCTTCAGAATGGCAAAGATGTTTTTATTTACAAATTATGTGAGCAGACTGCAGCTCCTCTTTGTCTTACCTGCACGTCTTTGGAGTGTGGGAAGAGACCCACATGAAGTGAGGGAACACATGCATACTCCATGTAGATAGTGTCCTGGCTGGGACTTGGACTAAGGATCCCAGTGCTAACCACCACCACGTCCCTGTGCTGCCCCCATTGCATTCCTCAAGCTGCTTGCAGTGTTGCGGGTATTCGGAGCCCATGTGATCGGAGTCATGAAGGTTCTCTGTATAATGAAATGAAGATGTGTGATTTTTTTTTCCTTCTTGGCATGAAACAGGTACTCTGCATAGTGATAGATTGACTGTACAGCTGAGCTCCTGGCTGACAGATACGTTCACAACCCAAGTACACATATGGGAGTTGTTTTACATGCCGAATGATTTGTATTTCTGTCCATCCAGTCCTGAGATTTACCTGCCTCTGCCAGACAGCAGAGCCAGGCTGGTGACCTGACTTTTCACTTCTGCATTTAAACCGATACTAAACCCAGGAGCCTGCGTTCACTATATCTGGTCTCCCACAGAACACAGAACATGGAAATTACATTTTTTTAGTAAATATAAACTGCTAAATACCTTTTCTCATCAGCAGTATATAGCAGTCTTGTGACTTCTATCAGTGTCTGGTTAACGCTTGTAGGAAGAGTTTCCATTCTCCTCTGATTGTCCTATGAGACTGCAGGACCCCTGACCTTCTGTCTGGACAGTGCTGATTGGCCCTGCGCTGGTCACATGCACCCGCCCAAGAAAAAAAAAACAAATCTCTAGCAATACACACCAAACTGAGCATGTGCAGAGTGACTCCACTAACTCTGTCTTATCCAGACCTATTCTGGGGACAGTGGAAGAAGGGGAGGATGAGAGAAGACAGGATAAAACAGCCTTTTTTACACAATGCAGAGGATTAACCCCTTAGGTACCACAGTGAGTATAACAAGCATGCTTTACTGCATATACAGACTGATTTTACTGTTGAGGGTTTAGTAACACTTTAAAGCGGAGTTCCACTCACATTTTGCACTCCTCACCATGCAGCACTAATGTGCATCCTTAAAATGAATTGGCATTTTTTTTTCTTTTTCTGTTCACTTACCTGATTTAAATCTATATCTCATTTCACTTCCTCCTTTAGCATGGACGTCATTTCCGGTTTTGCATTGCATTGGTTTTGCATTGGCTCCTGGGAGATCTTGGTCAGCTTGGCATGGCACTGCTCCCGTAATATTTAACATTGGCGGCTATGGAAATTCTTGGTCAGCTTGGCATGGTGCGGCTCCAGTAACATTTAACATTGGCAGGATTGCACCGCACTGCACATGTGTGAGATTGGCAGTTGCATGCTGGGTAGCCAGCATGCACGAAATCCAGGAAGGGGGGTTGTAAACCTTCGTGTGTTTTCACCTTAATGCATCCTATGCATTAAGGTGAAAAAACACCTGTCAGTGACCGGACCCCCGTTTTACTTACCTGAACCCTCAAACTTGACCCGTGGGGACGCGCTGTCTGCCCGCTAGGGGGTTCTTGGCTGTTGATTGGATAGATTGATAGCAGCACAGCCATTGGCTCCCGCTGCTGTCAATCACATCCAATGACATGAGAGTCGGGGGGGGCGGGGCCGAACCCTGCATTCGGCCTCGATGGACGCCGAACGGTGGACTTGGGGGTGCGCCCGCAAGGTAACCCCCTCGGGGATGCGCCTCTCCGAGGGGGGTTATCAGATGTGGGGAGGAGCCGCGACAGCCGCCGGGGGACCCCAGAAGAGGATGTTCGGGGCCACTCTGTTAAACGAGCTGCACAGTGGCGGTAAGTATGATATGTTTGTTATTTTTTTTTTTTTTTTAACTACCATCCTCCAGTTGTTGCGGAACTACACGTCCCATGAGGCATTGTAAATATCTGACATTCACAGACTTGACAAGGCATGATGGGAATTGTAGTTCCTGAACAACTGGAGGGCCGTAGTTTGGAGACCCCTGCTAACTACTTCCCGCCCGTGGGATGTCCATGGACATCCTCGGCTTTGCAGTGGGTATACCGGGACGAGGCTTGCACCTACAGGCATCATCCCGGTATTACAATTTTGAGCTTGCGAGTCAGTTTATAGTAGAAGTGATTAGAATGGATAAATAGCCACTCCATCCCTCAATTACTTATTTACCCGAAATAACGAATGCCGCATCTAAACAAATGGAATGTAACGAATTAATAATAATAAACAATAATAATAATAAAAACGTTTTATTTTTATTTATTATTAATTCGTTCCGTTCCATTTGTTTAGATGCGGCATTCGTTATTTCGGGTAACTCGTAACTTCGGATAAATTCGTTACGTTCACCAACAGCCAAATTTGAAAGGAAATTCCCATACCTATAAGTTAATAGTTAGTTATTATTAGTTATTTAGTTATTCTTTCGAATTTTTGGATTCTCTTTCTTATTTTCAGATTTTCGAATTTACGAATTTTTGAATAATTGAACTTTTGAATTTATATATTTACGAATGGACAAACTTTTCAAATTTACAAATTGTGATCATAATGGATGACACGAATAACGAAAAAAATTTTTTTTCCAAATTCCAATACCTATAAGTTAATAGTTAGTTATTATTTTTTTTTTTTACAAGAAAATAGTTAGTTATTATTAGTTAGTTATTCTTTTGAATTTTTGGATTCTCTTTCTTATTTTCGGATTTTCAAATTTTCGAATTTCTGAATTTACAAATTTACGAATTGACAAATTTTCCAATTTACCAATTGCGATCATAATGGATGACCCCAAATTAAAAAAAAAAAAAAAAAAAGGAAATTCCAATACCTATAAGTTAATAGTTATTATTAGTTAGTTAGTTATTCTTTCAAATTTTTGGATTCTCTTTCTTATTTTCAGATTTTCGACTTTACGAATGTTTGAACTTTTGAATTTATGAATTTACGAATTGACAAATTTTCGAATTTACGAATTGCGATCACAACAGATGACACGAAAAACGAAAAAAAAAAAAGGAAGGAACCAAAAACGAAAATGACAATGTCTATTCTTTATTGTTAATGAACAGATAACGGCATTATTGGGGGTTTTTTTTTGTTTTTTTTGGATTTTATCTGGCTGGAGTTTAGCTTTAAAGCAGATAAGGAAAAAAAAAAGAATAATTGAGTAAAATAAGGAATGTGTTTAGTTTATTAAAAAAAAAAAAAATTGCAGATTGAGAGACTTGGATTTCTTTGACCCCGGGGGGGGGGGAGGACGGTTATGGATATGTCGAAGACAGCGCGGCCCTCTTTGGCAAACAAGCATTTCAACATCTGTGGGGGTCCCCAGACAGATGACCCCGCTCTGTTTATTGGGAGAGAACAGCGGTGAGCCTGAAAAGTCAGCTTGTGGCCCTCAATGCGTCTTTTCTGTAGTGTGACTGCGGGGTCTGATCTATCACCGCGCCAATCCTGCACCGCTGAGCCGGAAATGACTGCAACATCCTTCCACGCTGGGAAGTTACTCCAATTTATTTTTACTTTTCCGTCTCAGTTTTAGGAATTCTTAAATTTGAACCCCCAACAGGTATAAAAAACAAACAAAAAAAAAACGTAGGTAGTCCTATATTCATTAAGGCCCCTTTCACACTTGTGCGACGTTTTTTGCAACTTTGGACACCAGAGTCACATGACGAGCCGTTACCCCAATGATTCCCAATGATAACTATTCATTTCTGTGCAGCTTTAAGTCGCACCGGCTTCAAAGTAGCCCCAGCACTACTTTGGTCCGACTTTGATGCGAGTTGAGGTCCGTAGAACCTTAAGTTTACACAGGAATTCCCTGAAATCGCATCAAAGTCGCAGCAGTATGAAAGGGGGTCTAACCCTTTTCGAGACGGCTCTTGGTGGCTTCATTTCCGCTGCGATCTTCTGGAGCCTGAGGGGACCCCACCGCTGGACAGCCAATAGGAAGTGTCTATGCCACCGCTGGACAGCCAATAGGAAGTGTCCATGCCACCGCTGGACAGCCAATAGGAAGTATCCATGCCACTGCTGGACAGCCAATAGGAAGTAGACATGCCACCGCTGGACAGCCAATAGGAAGTATCCATGCCACTGCTGGACAGCCAATAGGAAGTGTCCATGCCATCCTGGCAGCAATATACACTCACCGGCCACTTTCTTAGGTACACCTTGCTAGTACTGGGTTGGACCCCCGTTTTTGCCTTCATTCTTTGCGGCATAAATACTACAAGGTGTTGGAAACATTCCTCAGAGATTTTGCTCCAAAGTGACATGATGGCATCACACAGTTGCTGTAGATTTGTCAGCTGCACATACATGATGCCAATCTCCCACTTCACCACATCTCAAAGGCGCTCTATTGGATGAGATCTGGTGAGTGTGGTGCTCTATTGGATGAGATCTGGTGAGTGTGGTGCTCTATTGGATGAGATCTGGTGAGTGTGGTGCTCTATTGGATGAGATCTGGTGAGTGTGGTGCTCTATTGGATGAGATCTGGTGAGTGTGGTGCTCTATTGGATGAGATCTGGTGAGTGTGGTGCTCTATTGGAATGAGATGTGGTGAGTGTGGAGGCCATTGGAGTACAGGGACCTCATTGTCCAGTGGTGAGATGATTGGAGCTTTGTGACATGGTGGATTATCCTGCTGGAAGGAGCCATCAGAAGAAGATGGGGACACTGTAGTCATAAAGGGATGGACATGGTCAGCAACAATACTCAGGGAGGCCGTGGTGTGTAAACGATGCTCTATTGGTACTAAGGGGCCCAAAGTGTGCCAAGAAAATATCCCCCACATCATTACACCCCCACCACCAGCCTGAACCGGTGATACAAGGCAGGACGGATCCATGCGCCAAATTCTGACCCCACCATCTGAATGTTGCAGCTGAAATCCAGACTTATCAGACCAGGCAACGTCTTTCCTATCTTCTATTGTCCAATTTTGGTGATCCTGTGCAAATGTTAGCCTCAGTTTCCTGTTCTTAGCTGACAGGAGTGGCACCCGGTGTGGTCTTCTGCTGCTGTAGCCCATCTACTTCAAGGTTGGATGTGTTTTGTGTTCAGAGTTGGTATTCTGCATACCTTGGGTGTAACGAGTGGTTATTTCAGTTACGGTTGTCTTTCTATCATCTCAAACCAGTCTGTTTATTCTCCTCTGACATCAACCAGGCATTTTCTCTCCACACAACTGCCGCTCACTGGATATTTTTTCTCTTTTTGCCATCTTCTCTGTAAACCCCGAGAGATGGCGGTGTGAGAAAATCCTAGTAGATCAGCAGTTTTTGAAATACTCAGACCAGCCTGTCTGGCACCAACAACCATGCCACGTTCAAAGCCACTTCAATCCCCTTTCTTCCCCATTCTGATGAACTTCAGCAAGTCATCTTCACCACGTCTAGATGCCTAAATGCATTGAGTTGCTGCCATGTGATTGGCTGATTAGCAATTTGTTTTACCAAGCAGTTGAACAGGTGTACCTAATAAAGTGGCCGGTGAGTGCAGATCCTCCTGTATTGTAGCACTGGCACAGGGATTTGGAGAGGGAAGTGGCTCCGCCAGCCAATCAGGTGTGCTATACGCACATGTGCTGAAAAGGAACCTATCTAAGAGGAGGAGAGAGATGACCTGGTCAGTCTTCTGCTTCTCATTTACTGTCCAATCACAGGCTAAGGGTGGAGAAGTCTCCAACACTGTTTTGCTTAAAGTGGACCTTCAGTCATTATTTCATCTTTCCATCTATTAAATCTTCTGCCCTTGTTGTTGTTTTAACTTTGGATAGTAAAACATTTTTTTTTTCTGCCAGTAAATCCCTTATACAGCCCACTTCCTGTTTCTTGTCTGGCCATTAGCCTAGGCTTATCACATCATCCACAGCTCTCTCTCACTCTTGTAAGAGATTGCCAGGAAGGGAGGGCTGATGAGTCATAAGAGGGCCAATGTGAGCTGCAGAGCTGGAGGTGTGCCTCTGTGTGTCTGTGTAAATCCAGGAAGTGAACAGGCAGCAGCTTCAGCTGCCCACAGTTAAAATGGCTGCAGCCAGACTCAGTGGAGGGAGATTTCTGCAGCATATTTGGCAAGTACAGAATTACAGTATATATAAAATAATATGCAAAGGGGTTGAAGGGAAGCTTCAGAATGGCAAAGATGTTTTTATGACAAATTATGTGAGCAGACTGCAGTTCCTCTTTAACTGCAGTCACCAACCTCATGTAAATCTCAGGACAGGATAGGCAGAAATACCAGATTATGGCCACTGGGTGGAGCTGGCGATCAAAGGAAATTACTACATTAGACAGAAATTGTCAGAATTCATCAACAATAGGCAAACGCTTGACATTATGGGCCAACATTTTGCAGCATTTTGTAATATAAAATAAAATAATGGCGAACACCTAACCTTCATGTAAAGGTTGCTGAAGATAGAACTTGAATACAATGGCATTCTACAAGTTTGCCTGAAAAAAATCCTGATTTGTAGCAATATACAGCAACATTATATACAGTCTATATTTACTTTCAACCTTTTTTCTTTGCCAGTGAGAGACTTAAAAGGGGATTGATTTTCTAAAACTGGAGAGTCTAAAATCTGGTGCAGCTCTGCATAGTAACCAATCAGCTTCCAACTTCAGCCTGTTCAATTAACCGCTCGCCGACCAGCCGCAGGCAGTTTTACTGCAGCAGAATGGCACGGCTGCGCAAATCGCCTTCATGTTACGTCACTTCTCCTGGTGGCCACTGGGGTCGCGCACGTGCCGCCGGAGGTGCACACGCGCGCTCCCGCTGCTCGCCCCCGAAGCCGATGCGAGTGACGCGGCGAGAACTCTGAGGGGAGAAGAGACTGATCGCGTGTGATCTGTCATCTCCCCTAGCCAGTCCCCTCCCCCCTTCAGTTAGAACACACACGAGGGAACACAGTTAACCCCTTGATCGCCCCCTAGTGTTAACCCCTTCACTGCCAGTGACATTTTTTACAGTAATCGGTGCATTTTTAATCGCACTGATCGCTGTATAAATGCCAATGGTCCCAAAAATGTGTCAAAATTGTCCGATGTGTCCGCCATATTGTTGCAGTCCCAATAAAAATCGCAGATTGCCGCCATTACTAGTAAAAAAAAAAAAATTATAATAAAAATGCTATAAATCTATCCCCTATTTTGTAGACTCTCTAACTTTTGCGCAAACCAATCAATATACACTTATTGCGATTTTTATTACCAAAAATATGTAGAAGAATATATATCGGCCTAAACTGAGGAAAAAATTAGCTTTTTTTTTTTAAAAAAAAAAGGGGGGATATTTATTATAGCAAAAAGTACAAAATATTGTGTTTTTTCTTTCAAAATTGTCGCTCTTTTTTTGTTTATAGTGCAAAAAATAAAAAGTGGCAGAGGCGATCAAATACCACCAAAAGAAATCTCTATTTGTGGGGAAAAAAGGGCGTCAATTTTGTTTGGGTACAACGTCGCGCGACTGCGTACTTGTCAGTTAAAGCGACGCAGTGCCGTATCGCAAAAATGGCCCGGTCATTAAGCAGCCAAATCTTCCGGGGCTGAAGTGGTTCAGCTTTGCCAAAAAAAAAAAATGGAAGCTGATTGGTTTCTATGTAGAGCTGCACCAGATTTTGCACCCTCCTGTTTTAGTAATTCAACCCTTTTGTCTTAGCTCAGTCTGCTGCAGGCAGGAGGAAGCATTTCCCCAGTCTCCTCCCCTCCGTGATCAGATTGTAGCAATTCAGAAGCGCAGCAGAAGCTGATCTGTGCGGGACATTTGTGAACACAGCCAAGAACTGCACAGGCACCTCACTGCACATGACTGTGTCATCTCTAAGCCGGTATCCCAGTACAGGAGGTAAATGGTGACCCTGGGTGATGCCTGAACAAAGAAGGCGCCGTCCTTCTGGAGAGAAAAGCAGATGAAGGCCTTGTCAGGGGGAGTCCTGTCATCACTGTGAGAGGTAATAAATACCTGGAAGTGTTATAATTACAAATGACTTAGCATGCTGCACCCACCATGAAGAATGATTAGCGGCCTACATGAAATCTGCAGCCATTAGGTCCCACCATTAGCGATATCTAAGAACGCCTGGTAGCGCAGCTTCTTGGGAATTCCCTTTTTTTTTTTTTTTTTTTGCCATTCCACGATTGAATTCTCAGGAGCAGTTTGTAAACAGACAGAAAACTTTGCTAAGAGAACGTTTGAAAGAAAAGTCGAAAAGGTCAAACTGGTTGACCCGTCTTTAAAGTCCTGTCAATGAGTGACACTGGCAAGGCTTTGGTGCCCACCTTCAGAAGCCGACACGGCGCGTTCCTCCGCCCCCTTCCTTTGTATGGGGACACCTCTCTATCATGTTTACATGTTCCTTTCTTTGTGGATATTTTGTAGCATTTTATAGAATGGACTCATCATTTGATCTGACTTTGTATATAGAGGATGGAAAGATGTTTTCTTCTTTAAAGTCACATCAAACATTATTAGATAAGCGTCAAAATACGGGCTCATCGAAAACAATGGAGACACTTCAGAAAAGTTTAAATTATTTTGTAGATGAGCTGACATCAGTTGTTATAATGACATGCCGTCATTTCTACCTAGCCACAGCACTTCTTTTTTATTTATTTATTTTTTTAAATATTATTGGAGCCTCGGAGAAGGAGACTTTATTTATTATATATTTTATACTTTCATTATATTTTATTTATTTTATTTATTTATTTTATCTATTATATTTTATATTTATTTTATTTATTATACTTTATGTTTTTATTGTAGTTATTTATTTATTATATTTTCATTATATTTTATTTATTATATTTAATATATTTTATTTTATTTATTATATTTTATATTTTCAATATATTTTATTTATGTATTATATTTTTTTATTATATTTTACTTATTTATTATATTTTATATAGTGCTAACAGTTTACAGTTTGTGCCTATCACATCAGTACCTGCCCTCAAGAGCTTACAATTTAAAGTCCCTACAGTATCTCACATGCACACTAGGGCCAATTTCAACTAGGTTTACACCTACAGGTGCAATGGCGTGGGTGCGCGTATTATAATTTGTATTTTTATTTTATTTTTACATTTGTATTTTTATTATATATATATATATATATATATATATATATATATATATATATATATATATATATAAAATTATATTTTGTATTTTCATTATATTTAATCTATTACATTTTTTTTTATTTTTTTTTTATTTTTATTTTATTTTTTTTATTATATTTTACTTTTTTTTTTTTTATATAGTGCCAACAGTTTACATAGCGCTTATCACATCAATGCCTGCCCTCAAGAGCTTACAATTTAAAGTCCCTACAGTATCTCACATGCACACTAGGGTCAATTTCAGCTAATTCAGCTAATTGCCTACATGCGCAACTCCGTGAGCGTGTGTCATGTGTACGGCAGCCCATTCATTTCAATGGGCCTTCCCTACGTGCGAGAAACGCCGAAAAAACTTCCTTCTTTTCAAAATCGCTCCGCATCGAACGGTGCTGCCGCTAAAAAATAATGGCGTGTATTCTAAAGGGCAACGTGTGTTTCTGTGTTTTGGGAGGACGCGCAATTTTACGCATGTTCCCGACACGCACAAAGTGTGAACCTAGCCTTAGGGTGCTTTCACACTGCTCCATTGAAAAAAAAAGTTGCATTTTTGATGCGTTTCTGCTGCATTTTCTGGTTTCTGGCACCCATGAATAGACGTGCACTGCCGAAAAATTTGTTAGTTCTAGTTTTTGATTCATTCATTTGTTTGTTTTTTCGGTTTTTGGGTCATTCGTTATGAACGCAATTCGTAAATTTGAAAATTCGTAAGTTCCAAAATCCGAAAATAAGAAAGAAAATCAAAAAATTCAAAAGAATAACTAACTAACTAATAATAACTAACTATTAAATAGGTATGGGAATTACCTTTCAAATTTGGCTGTTAGTGAACGTAACGAATGCAAATTTATCTGAAGTTACGAATTACCCGATATAACGAATGCCGCATCTAAACAAATGGAACGGATCTAATTAATAAATAATAAGAATGAAACAATTTGTAAATTCGAAAATCCGAAAATATGAAAGAGAATCCAAAAATTTGAAAGAATAACTAACTAATAATAACTAACTATTAACTTCTAGGTATTGGAATTTCCTTTCAAATTTGTCTGTAGGTGAACGTAACGAATGCGAATTTATCCGAAATAACAAATGCTGCATCTAAACAAATAGAACGGAACAAATTAATAATAAATAATAATAATAATAATAATAAAACATTTTTATTATTATTGTTATTTAATATTATTAATTTGTTACGTTCCATTTGTTTAGATACGGCATTCGTTATTTTGGATAATTCGTAACTTCTGATAAATTCATATTCGTGGGCAATCAGTGCCCACAGTGCCACAAATCAGTGCCCACCAGTACATAAGTGCCAGCAATCGGTGCCACCTATTAATGCCCACGAATGCCACCTATCAATGCCCACCAGTGGTGCAAATCAGTGCCTCATCAGTGTCACCTACCAGTGGCGATCAGTGCCCATCACTGCCACCCATCAGTGCCCATCACTGCCACCCATCAGTGCCAGCTATCAGTGCCACCTATCAGTGCCACCTATTAGTGCCCTTCAGTGCCACCTATGAATGCCCTTCAGTGCCACCCATTAGTGCCGCCTATTAGTGCCCATCAGTGCAGCCTCATCAGCGTACATCAATGAAGGAGAAAAATTACCTGTTTACAAAATATAAAATGTTTTTTTTTTTTTATTTCGGTCTTTTTTAATTTTTTTAACAAAAAATAAAAAACCCAGAGGTGATCAAATACCATCAAAAGAAAGGTCTGTTTGTGGGAAAAAAATGATAAAAATTTCATTTGGGTACAGCGTAGCATGACCGCGTAATTGTCATTCAAAGAGTGACAGCGCTAAAAAGCTGAAAATTGGTCTGGGCAGGAGGGGGGTTTAGGTGCCCAGTAAGCAAGAGGTTAAAGGAAAATATTTTTTATTGGGTTTTCAGCAAGATAAAAACGTGTGAAGGGGCCCTTTAAGCCACCAGCTTGCTTTGGAGTGAGGGAAGAGACCCCCATGCAAGCATAAGGAGAACATGCAAACTCCATGCAGTTCTCGATCAGGATTCAAACTGGGGGACCCCGGTGCTGGAAGGCTGAGCCGCTAAGCCGCTGCGCTCCCGCGACACAGTGCGATGAACGGGCCCAAAATGAAGGCTTTTCTCTTCTGTCCTTATCTGGATTTTCGTATCTCTTGGAATAATTATTTTGATTGAAATGTGAAAATAGGCGCAGACTTTACGACTTCAGATAAATCCTCTGGCGCTTTCGACAAATATTAGAAGTATGTTTTATCTGGAAAGAGTCGTTCCAACTCAAACTGCGAATCTCCGACATAGCCGCCAACTCTTTGTAGTAGCGTTCGAGGGCCGCCAATCGGCTTGACGGGCAATTTTATCACGCAGCGGTCAGGCGCTATGGAGAGCGTTCAATGGCCTAAGAATTTATGTGTTTCCTATGGGGGAGGGAGGGGGGGGGTCATTTTATCCTGAACCCCCCACACATTTTACTATTGAGCCCTATGGCAGTTTAACGGCTTTCTATAATAAAGTCATTTTTTAGACTTTTTTTAAGTGACGTCTAAAACTTAGTTTATTATAAAAAAGCTGTTAAACTGTCATAGGGCTACACTGCAAAATGTGTGCGGGTTAGGGCTCAATCCACTAAGCTATGACGCACGCATTATATTCCATATCACAATTGTTCGTTTCAACCATGTGACTGCTATTTTAAACTCTCATTGGATTAAAGCGATGGTCCTTGTTAACCATGATAGTTACAGTGCCTTGAAAAAGTATTCATACCCCTTGAAGTTTTCCACATTTTGTCACGTTACAACCAAAAACTTTTATTGGGATTTTATGTGATAGACCAACACAAAGTGACACATACGGTAATTGTGAAGTGGAAGGAAAATGATAAATGGTTTTCAATTTTTTTTTACAAAAAAATATGTGAAAAGTGTGGTGTGCATTTGTACTCAGCTCCCTTTACTCTGATACCTCTAACTAAAATCTAGAGGAACCAATGGCCTTCAGAAGTCACCTAATTAGTAAATAGAGTCCACCTGTGTGTAATTTCATCTCAGTATAAATACAGCTGTTCTGTGAAGCCCTCAGAGGTTTGTTAGAGAACCTTAATGAACAAACAGTATCATGAAGGCCAAGGAACACACCAGACAGGTCAGGGATAAAGTTGTAGAGAAGTTGAAAGCAGGGTTAGGTTATAAAAAAATATCCCAAGCTTTGAACATCTCACGGAGCTCTGTTCAATCCATCATCTGAAAATGGAAAGAGTATGGCACAACTGCAAACCTACCAAGACATGGCCGTCCACCTAAACTGACAGGCCGGGCAAGAAGAGCATACATCAGAGAAGAGCCCAGAGGCCCATGGTAACTCTGGAGGAGCTGCAGAGATCCACAGCACAGGCAGCACAGTGGTGTAATGGGTAGCACTCTCGCCTTGCAGCAATAGGGTTGCTGGTTCGAATTCCAACCACGACACCACCTGCCTGGAGTTTGCATGTTCTCCCTGTGCCTGTGTTTCCTCTGGGTACTCCGGTTTCCTCCCACACTCCAAAGACATGCTGGTAGGTTTATTGGCTTCTGTCCAAAAAAAAAAAAAATTGGCCCTGGTGTTTTGGTGTGAGTTGGGGACCTTGGTTTGCAGACCCCTTGGGGACCGGTGTGGTGGAGCGCTGTGTAGAGCGCTACATGGGTACCTTAAATATATATATATGTATATATATATATATATATATATATATATATATATATATATATATATATATATATAAATAATAATAATATAGTGCATGGGCATCTTGATGGGACACAGTGTGCGGGGATGGGGACAATTGTGGTTGAGCTGGATGGACTGGTGTCTTTATTCAACCTTACTAACTATGTAACTAGATGGGAGAATCTGTCCACAGGACAACTATTAGTCGTGCTCTCCACAAATCTGACCTTTATGGAAGAGTGGCAAGAAGAAAGCCATAAGAAGTGCTGTTTGCAGTTTGCGAGAAGCCATGTGGAGGACACAGCAAACATGTGGAAGAAGGTGCTCTGGTCAGATGAGACCAAAATTTAACTTTTTGATCTAAAAGAAAAACGCTATGTGTGGCAGAAAACTAACACTGCACATCACCCTGAACACACCATCCCCACTGTGAAACATGGTGGTGGCAGCTTCTTTAACAGGGACAGGGAAGCTGGTCAGAGTTGAGTTGATGGGAAGATGGATGGAGCCAAATACAGGACAATCTTAGAAGAAAACCTGTTAGAGTCTGCAAAAGACTTGAGACTGGGGCGGAGGTTCACCTTCCAGCAGGACAACGACCCTAAACATACAGCCAGAGCTACAATGGAATGGTTTAGATCAAAGCATATTCATGTGTTAGAATGGCCCAGTCACAGTCCAGACCTAAATCCAGTTGAGAATCCGTGGCAAGACTTGAAAATTGCTGTTTACAGACGCTCTCCGTCCAATCTGACAGAGCTTGAGATATTTGGCAAAGAAGAATGAGGAAAAATGTCCCTCTCTAGATGTACAAAGCTTGTAGAGACATCCCCAAAAAAGACTTGTAATTGCAGTTAAAGGCGGTTCTACAAAGTATTGACTCAGGGGGGGGCTGAATACAAATGTACCCCACACTTTTCACATATTTATTTGTAAAAAATTTGAAAAACCATTTATCATTTTCCTTCCACTTCACAAGTATGTGCCACTTTGTGTTGGTCTATCACATAAAATCCCAATAAAATACATTTACGTTCTTTGGTTGTAACATGAAAAAATGTGGAAAATTTCAAGAGGGTATGAATACTTTTTCAGGGCACTGTAGAGCTTCTTAGAGAATGTTAATTCACAATACAGTTATGAGCTAGTGGCGTGGCCTCTCTCTCTGTCCACTCACAAAAAAATCAATATCCAAACGTGAGAGTTAAGGGGGGGTGGGGGTTTACAGGGAAAAATTAAAGTTTATTTTAGGTTGATGTTCTTTTTTTAAAACTTTTCTGCTTTTTTTTCTATAATTCTTGTATGCTATTTGTATCTTTTGAGTCTGCGTTTTCTGCAGGATACAACAAAAAAAAAGATGGTTGGATAGGACATAACGCCACGTAGAGAGCACATCATAGGTGGGTCATGTCCCAGCACTACATTAACAAGCCTAATTCGCTGGTGCTAAGTGGTAACCCCCCTTTAAGCTTTTTCAACAGCAGGAGCAAAACTTGTTTAATACTTTTTTTTATAAGCTGATTTATGGGTAGTGAATCCCAACAAGTCTTTCGCCTTTTTTGCGCTCAAACCTGATCCTGCAGGCCCGAGGCTTTTCCATAATGCATTTAATGTTTTTTTGTTTCCTCTCCCAGGAATTAATGGTTTTTCTTTCCTACGGTTAAAAAATTCAGGCTGGCGATCGCTGAGCATTTTGAAGAGTCCGTCGCTTTTCAGTGGTTTCCTCCAAAAATTGTTTGTTTGGAGGACTTAAAGATTTAAGCCGTGCCTGGGTTAGGTTTCACATCAGATGTCTCTCCTAGTTAAAGGCTTATTGAGCCTCTGGGTTGCAGGCCAGAAAGTGGATTTGCTCACTTTTATTAATTCGTTCCTTAACGTGTCCTTAAATAACTCCGAAGAGGGACTAGTGCCGGGGCTAGCCATTCTATCTGTGCATGCCTGTGTGCCCACGATCTTGTATGAAAACATCATTAGTAATCTAGGTCTTGTGTTTTACAGAGATAATCCCCCTAATTATTTAAGCCTGGCGTCCTCATGTGTCTGGTCCCGTGAGCTCTGAACAGATTCCTTTCTTAAACTGGTTGTAGGCTAATATTATAAGCTCAATTCCCATACCGCACTCTGGACATCCCTGGAAGGAAAATTGGTTTCTGTGGATACAGTCCAAATTGGTCATTTCCAAACAACGTAATCTGTAAAGCTTGGCTCTACCTATATCTAAACAGATTCAGCATACAAATATATTGAGTACGACAGTAATGGAAATCTTGTACGTAGGGTGCCAAAGTAATGGACATAACCTTTTGGATTTCTAGAATAAAGACATGGTGACACTTGGGTTCTCAGAACTAGGGCACACCAACATTTGGAATTCTAGGAACAATGACACAACTATTACTCGGGGTTTCAGAACCATAGTAGCCTGATATTTGGGTTCCTAAAACAATGACTCGTGACTTTTGAGGTTCTTATACTTATGGCACGCTGGCATTTATGGTTCCAGAACAATGGACATTGACTATTAGGTTCTCAGAACAATGGAACACTGACGTTTGGGGTTTCAGTACAATGAGTAGTGACTCTCTGAGTCTCAGAGCCATGGCACACTGACATCTAAGGTTATAGAACAATGGCATATTAAAATTTGAAGTCTCAGAAGTACCAACATTTGGGATTCTAGGAACAATGAAACAGTAATAATTGGGGTTTCAGAACCATGGTATGCTCATATTTGGTATCCTAAAACAACGACTTAGTGACTTTTGAGGTTCTTGTACCTATGGCACGCCGACATTGATGGTTCCAGAATAATGGACATTGACTATTAGGGTTCTCAGAATCATGGAACACTGACATTTCAATGTTTCAAGGGTTCCAGTACAATGAATAGTGACTCTTGGAATCTCAGAACCATGGCACAAAGAATTTTGGGATTCAAAAACAGTGCTATAGTGACACTTTGGCTCTCAGATCCATTGTGCATTGAAAATTGGGATAATAAAACAATGACGCAACGACTCTTGGGTCCTCAGAACTACGGTGCACTAAATTGTGTGGTTTCAGAACAATAAATATTGACTCTTGGGGTCTCAGAACCAGGGGCGTTGCTAGGTCTACAAAAGATCTGGGGCTAGAGCCCATAGCAGCGTAGTAAAGAAAGTCATACGCTTGGGCGGGCATACACATGTATATACAGTAATATACGTGTGGGTGTATATATATCCCCAGAGAGCCCCCCCCGCTTACATCAGGGTCCCCAGAGAGCCCCCCCTTACATCACCTTACATCAGGGTCCCCAGAGAGCCTCCTCCTTACATCAGAGTCCTCAGAGAGCCTCCCCCTTCCATCAGGGTACCCAGAAGGCCCCCCCACTTACATCAGGGTTCCCAGAGAGGCCCCCTTACATTAGGGTCCCCAGAGAGCCTCCCCCTTAAATCTGGGTATCTAGAGAGCCTAAGCCTTAAGATCAGGGTCCCCAGAGAGCCTCTCCCTTACATCAGGGTCCCCAGAGAGCCCCCCCCCCACTTACATAAGGGTCCCCAGAGAGCCTCCCCTCCCCTTGGGGACCCCTGCAGAGACTCGGGGCTATTGGCCTCAGATTCGGGGCTATAGCCCCAAAAGCCACCCCCTAGCAACGCCCCTGCTCAGAACCATGGCACCCAATTAAACATTGGGTTCCAGAACTGAAAACATTTACTCTTATGCCCCGTACACACGATCGGAAATTCGGCCAGCAAAAGACTGATGAGAGCTTTTGGTTGGAAAATGCAACCGTGTGTAATGCTCCATCGGACTTTTGCTGGCCGAATTCCAGCCAGCAAAAGATTGAGAGCATGTTCTCAATTTTTCGGTCGGAAAAAGTTCAGATCGGAAATTCCGCTTGTCTGTAGCAATTCCGACGCGCAAAATTCCTACGCATGCTCGGAAACAATTCCATAAACAAAGTCCATAAAGACATGGATTAGCAAGTTTGGGGAGGAGGAACTTGACTGGCCTGCACAAGAGTCCTGACCTCAACCCAATAGAACACCTTTGGGATGAATTAGAGCGGAGACTGCGAGCCAGGCCTTCTCGTCTAACATCAGTGCCTGACCTTACAAATGCGCTTCTGGAAGAATGGTCAAACATTCCCATAGACACACTCCTAAACCTTGTGGACGGCCTTCCCAGAAGAGTTGAAGCTGTTATAGCTGCAAAGGGCGGGCCAACTCAATATTGAACCCTACGGACTAAGACTGGGATGCCATTAAAGTTCATGTGCGTGTAAAGGCAGGTGTCCCAATACTTTTGATAATATAGTGTATATTGGGGCGATTTTTACCACCATAGTGGGCCTTCACTCTAAATTTTTAATATTGAACAATTAGACATTTTTGTTCGAATTAAAGAAATCAAAACAAATGCTTCTTCTTTATCCTAACATTTGGAGTCGGTCCTTCTGTGATCTGTTGTGTGAGTTGGGGGGGGTCGGAGAGAATAAAAACTGAACGTTACATCGGTTGAGATTAAAAGCGCTATTTATTTTAGGGCTCCCCTTTCCCCAGAGCCCGACCATATTAAGTGCTCACATTATTTTCTTACAAGACCACATTTCATAATTGACAGCTTTTGTGTCGAGTTTCTGGATGTGTTAACCCATGTCGCAAACACCCAAGACGTTCTGTCATCGGTGTACTTGACGCAGCGAGGCCTCGTCCCGCGCTGCGTATAAACAGACTGTCGGGTTTATTTGTTCAGGGAATGCTGAGAGAACGATAATAAACGAAAACACAGGAGGATGTGAAACATAGAAGTACATTAGCTCTGGGCATTTTCTTTTCTCATTTGTCTGATAGCCTTCAAACTCTCAACGTGTATGTGTGGCTAAAATAAATAATAAATAAAAAAAAAAAATTGTTTTGCAACACATGCGTGTTTCTCCGTGTTTTACCTAAAAATAAATGTACAGAAATATTACTGGTGATCTTCCAGAAATCCAGTGGGCTCCTAACTTCCTGTTTTCGCTGACAACACAGTGCCATGGTTATGCCTCGTACACACGATCGGTCTTTCCGACAACAAAACCGTGAAAATTTTGTCCGAAGGGCGTTGGCTCAAACTTGTCTTGCATACAAACGGTCACACAAATGTTGGCCAACATTTACGAATGTAGTGACGTACTACGTGGTTTTTCTGCTCTTTAGCGCCACCCTTTGGGCTCCTTCTGCTAATTTCATGCTAGTAGAAGTTTGGTGAGTGTTGATTTGCGCTTTTTCTTTTTGCGTTTTTCACTTATCGCTTTTCAAATCGCTCTTTTCAGTTCGTTTCTGAACGGCCGTTCGTCAACCCGCCATGTTGCGGAATCTGAGGAGATAACGTGTTATTTTTTATTGGCCTTGGATTTATTGCTTTGACATTATTTTGTTGGTTGAATAATAATGATTTGATTTGGTATATTTTCTATATTTTTTGATGCATAGAATGCACTTTTAGTTTTTTTTCTATTGGCAGATAGCATGTCTAACTTTATTTTTTTTTTAATGCACAATAAAAAAAATTGTGTAGAATAATACTTGGCTATGTGTTTTACTTCAAATGACAGTTTGGGAGTCGGCAGTTACATTTTAAAAAATACAATGTAAAATTGACAAGGGATACCAACATAGTTGTATCTTTGATCTTAAAAACTACAGATAATGATGTTGTAGTAACTTAATAATAATAAACTTGATATCACTTGAAAAAAAAGCCTTTGAAAATTTGTTTGCAAAAACTCCATCAGTATCACCAGCAAAGCAGCTTCATTATTATCCCATTAAAGAAGAAGAGAATTGTGCGCTGCATTTCGAGATTTCATAATTTGCCGCGTCACGAATGTTAATTCTCCATTACGATCGCTAGTTTACAAGACCGACCGCTTCTGCTTCCGAGCATGCGTGTTTGTACTTTGGACTTTTGTCTGCCCGACTTGTGTACACACGCTCGGGAAGTCCGACAACAGACATTTATTGGCGGAAAATTTGAGAACACGCTAGCCAACATTTGTCCACGGAAAGTCCGACAACAATTGTCCGATGGAGCGTACACACGGTCGGACTTGCCGCCAACAAGCTCACATCCAACATTTCCCGTCGGGAAATCCGATCGTGCGTACACGGCATAAGACTTAAATCCCAACCAGCATTGTCAGCTCTACACATTATTAGAATTTTGAGCGAATGTTCATCCGAAAGTTCTCAGTACATTCGGTGGCATGACGAATGTTGTTTGAAAGCACTTCAAAATTGTATGTGTTTGCTTTAAACATTCAAGTTTGGAATAAATGGACTTTTCTGAACGAAAAACATATTCACTGTTAGAAATACATTTCTTGGAGAAAAAGTTTCAATCTTGCTCCGTTGAACTTTCTCATCCCTTCGGTCAAAGATGAAGGTTGATCATAAGGAAGTTTCCGTGATAGGAGCACAGAAAGCAATTAAAGCCCTCAAATTGTTAGTGATGAAAGGGCCATAAATTACTCGTAAGAAGTGCCAACGTGTTTCAGAGACTTGGAGACCCCCTTCATCTGGGCCATAAATACAATAGATAAGATCTCAATTGACATGTACACAAAAATCCCTTCAAATAATTTTTATAAAAGAAGCATAGCAATGATATAAAAATACTTTAGGAGTAACACATGGATAGAATGTATTGCTATATTAATAGAAAATATTTATGTAGATAAGCGCTGAATGTATCTATTGAATTTATAGCTCTGATGATGGAGGCCTCTGACCCCCTGAAGCGCTTTGGCACTCTTCAAGATTTCAGTGACTAATATATTTTATTTGCACTAAAAAAAATGTTGTAAAACTCTCTTCACTATGTTATGGCGCCCCCTGGAAGGTGATACAGGCACACCTATGGTGCAGAATCTAAGTGGCAGTTGGTCTCCACTAGAGCTTCTGATAGTGAAGATGGGCAGGGAACCCTAATGGTCCCCATTTATGTCCTGGCAGGGATTTTGTGGGAACCAGTGGGAGTCCTGGTAGGAATTCTGCAAGTACCATTGGAAGTCCTGATGGGGATTCTGTGATTATCATTGGAAATTCTGGCAGAGATTCTGTGAGCACCATTGGAAGTGCTGACAGGTATTGTGGAATTCCAGGCAGGGGCTCTGACTCTGAGAGGGCCATTGGACGTCCTGGTAGGGATTGTGGAAGTCTAGACAGGGATTCTGCATATACCATTCAAAATTCTGCCAGAGATTTTGCAAGAACCATTGGAAGTCCAGGCAGAGTATTCTGTGAGTACAATTGGAAGTCCTGGTAGGGGTTGTGGAAGTCTAGGCAGGGATTCTTTGAGTACCATTGGGAGTTCTGATAGGGATTGTGGGAACACCATTGAAAATCCTGGTAGGGATTCTGTGAGTACCATGGGAAGTCCTGGTAGGAATATTGAAAGTCTAGGCTGGGATTCTGTGAGTACCATTGGAAGTCATGGTAGGGACAGTGGGAGTCATGGCTGGGATTTTCTGATTACAATTGGAAGTCCTGGTAGGGATTGTGGAAGTCCAGGCAGGGATTGTGGGAGTACCATTGAAAGTCCTGGCAGGGATTTTGTGAGTAACATTGAAAGTCCTGGTAGGGATTTTGTGAGTAACATTGGAAGTCCTGGTAGGGATTCTGTGAGTACCTTTGGAAGTGCTGGTATAGATATTGGAAGTCCAGGCTGGGATTCTGTGAGTACAGTTGGAAGTCCTGGCAGGGATTGTGGAAGTCCAGGCAGGGATTCTGTGAGTACCATTCAAAGTGCTAGTATGGATTATATATGTACCATTGGAAGTGCTGAAATAGATAGTTTGAGTACCATTGTAAGTCCAAAGATATTGTAAGTCCAGGCTGGGATTCTGTGAGTAACATTGGAAGTTCTATTAGGGATTATGGGAGCACCGGCAGGGATTCCCTGGGTACAATTGGAAGTCCTGGTAGGGATTGTGGAAGACCAGGCAGGGATTTTGTGAGTACCATTGGAAGGGCTGGTAGGGATTCTAGGAGTACTGATGGTACTTCTGGCAAGGACTCTGAGAGTAATGCCGCATACACACGGTCAGAATCTCCGTCAGAAAAAGTCCGATGGGAGCTTTTCATCTTATATTCCGACCGTATGTATGCCTCATTGGACTTTTTCCGTCGAAAATTCAGACAGACTTAGATAGAGAACATGTTCTGTATTTTTCCGACGGAACAAATTACTATCGGAAAAGACGCTCGTCTGTATGCTGTTCCGACAAGATTTACAGAAGGAGCCCAAAGGGTGGCACACTGGCTATTGAACTTCCTTTTTCTAGTCCCGTTGTACGTGTTGTACGTCACCGCGTTCTTGACGGTCGGAATTTGGTGTGACCGTGTGTATGTAAGACAGCTTGAGCGGAATTCCGTCGGAAAAACCTTCAGAGTTTATTTCGACGGCAAAACCGGTCGTGTGTACAGGGCATTAGAGTTCTGGAAGTCCCGACAGAGATTCTGAGAGTACCAAGACAACTAACCATCTAAAGACACTTCTCCTTGACCCAACCTTGGTTCACGGTATTCCAGAGCTCTTCCAATACAGTATATGAATAACCTGAGCATCCATTTAGAATACTCATATCTAACTGAGGTTACCACCCCCGTGATCTCAATTCTCCAATAATAAAAAAAAACCGCTGTTCTAATTCTTCTCTACTTTGTTTAAAACTTTAGAAAAAAATGTTTTGGTTGGACGTCAACATCTGACAGAAGTTCTAACTCTTCCACACTTCATCCAAAATGTTAAAACAATGGCAGTAGTTGGGCTTTAATGATTAAGTTAAATAAAATCTATAAAACATTTTTTTTTTGTTTTCAAGCTGTCAATTAACAGCTACTTAACCCGCCCTTGTAAAAAGTGAAAATTCGGCAGTAAAACTACTCGCCCCAAGTCACAACATGGAGAGCTCTCTCCCGCTCTCCTTCCCCTCTCAATGATAGACTGGAAACTCTTCCAGCGCGGTTTACAGGCACTGTTAAACAGCATGATGTTTGATCTGGAAATCAACCTTATTGCCGCTATTTAATTTAATTACTAATATAATTAATCCGCCCTCTGTACTCTCTTCCAACCAACACAAAGCGAAACGTGAAACTCCCGGGCTCCCCATAATTATTGGTCGCGTCCGTAAAATTATAGGCCATGCTGCGTTGACAGGCAGGATCCTTAGGGCATGGTATATATATATATATATATATATATATATATATTTTTTTTTTTTCCATCAGATTCTCTGCAGACTTTTCGGCTTTAGGAGTTTGTGGTCGTTAAGAACTTTCAAAAACTTGCCCCGGCGAGGACGTTATCTAAATTTATTGCGCAGTCACATTGGTTGGGAGAGAAGAGCAGCATGCATCAGGAGATATATGTCTCTAATAATATATATCTGAGCTCAGGAATGCTGCAAATACCAACATAAATCTCCACCAGATTTTTTTTTCCCTTTTAGAGGAATTGTTCTTCTAATCCATAATCTGCTCTCTACTGGATTGGAGACAGAACCGCGGGTGTCCTGGCTGGGCTTGAAGGGGAAAATGTCTTTAAAAGGCAGTTTTTCCAAAAAGTTCTGTACAGAAAACGAAGAAAATATAACGCGCCCTTTAGGTTATCTGAAATGTGTGTTTATAGATTGTGTAATTATCTGACATTTGTCGTACAGTAATATCGAGAGCGGCCTCACACAAGATAATGAAAGTTAGAGTAGATGTAAAAAGCAATCACTAAATATACGTTTTAACACGTTATTGCAATTTCAAAAAGTCATTTTCACTATTTTAACTGAGCAAATATTTTAGATTTTATTGCACAGTTAAATTGTTACTAAACCCAGGAGCCTGCTGTCACTATATCTGGTCTCCCACAGTACACAGAACATGACATTATTTTAGTAAATATAAACTGCTAAATACCTTTTTCTCATCAGCAGTAGATATAGCAGTCTTGTGACTTCTATCAGTGTCTGGTTAAAGCTTGTAGGAAGAGTTTCCATTCTCCTCTGATTGTCCTATGAGACTGCAGGACCCCTGACCCTCTGTCTGGACAGTGCTGATTGGCCCTGTGCTGATCACATGCACCCTCCCAAGAAAAAAAATTATTCTCTAGCAATACTAAGATTCACTTTGCCCACAACTGACATACACAAAGCGTTCCAGGTTTTTACGTACGATCGGAATCTTATCAGGAGGGGAGAGATGTTGAGCTGACTGTACTCCCTAATTCGTGAGGTCACCCTTATCCCCAAATATTTAAAAGAGGTAGCTATTGGGATGTCCCCAACTGAGTCCCCGTGCTGCAATTGTTCCTCGTCTATTGGCGTCAATGCGGACCTGGTCTAGTTAATTTTTAGGCAGGAGAACTTCCCAAAACGAACGATAGTATCCATCGTTTCCTTCAGGGATTGTTTCGTATCTCCCAGCAGAATCATCGTAGCATAGGGCATCACTTTCTCCTGTCTATCTCCGTAGCAGAAGCCAGTGATACTCGGGTGGCCCCCTAACTTAAATCGCCAGTGGTTCTATTGCCAGGGCAAACAGCAGGGGTGATAAAAGACGCCCCTGTATGGTGCCCCATCCCAGAACAAAGGGCAGCGACAATCTACCCGCCTCTCTTCTCTAGCAATACAAACTAAACTGAGAATGTGCAGAGTGCCCCCCAAGGTTCTGTACTTTCAGCAGATGGATTGGGGACGGTGGAAGGAGGGGAGAATCACAGAAGACAGGATCAAACAGCCTTTTTATTCAATGCGCAGGATTAACCCCCTTAGGTTCCACAGTGAGTATAACAAGCATGCTTTACTACATATACAGACCGATTTTACTGTTTTGGGTTAAGTGACACTTTAACCTTAATGCCGGTTCACACTATAGCGACTTGGGATCCGACTTGTCAGACCTCAAGTCGCCCCAAGTCGCTTGACATCAGAAATTCCATTATAGTTAATGAGAGCCGTCTTAATGTACACTACTGAAGTCGCTCCGACTTCACCAAAAGGTTCCTGTACTACTTTCAAGGCGACTTCTAGGGGACCTGTACCCATAGAATTCAATGGAAGTCGCCTTGAAGTCAGATCCTTGTCTATAGTGAAGCGACTTAACAGGAAGAAGAAAAGAATTTACCCAGGTACAACAATGATGTCACAAGAGCTGATTAGCTCTGATTGGCCACAGGCAAAGTCGCCTGTCCTGGAGGCGACTTGAAGTCGCGTTGCAAGTCGCTCAAAGTCGCGCTGAAGTCGCCTCCAAGTCGCCTTGCAAAGTTGCGCTGTAAGTCGTGTTGCCCCTCTGTGAACCGGCACTAAAAGTGGAAGAAAAGCCTAATGCAGCGTACACACAGTCGGACTTTTCGACCGGACTGGGCCAACGGACTTTAGATTTGGAACATGCTTCAAATCTTTACGTCGTAACTCCGCCGGACCCAGAAATCCGCTCGTCTGTATGCTAGTCCGACGGACAAAAAACGACGCTAGGGCAGCTATTGGCTACTGGCTATCAACTTCCTTTTTTTAGTCCGGTGTACGTCATCACGTACGAATCCGTCGGACTTTGGTGTGATCGTGTGTAGGCAAGTCCGGTCGTTATAAAGTTCGCCAAAAGTCCGTTGAAAGTCTGTCGGACAGGCTGTCGGACTTTTGTTGCTGAAAAGTCCGCCCGTGTGTACACGGCATAAGTCTAATGCCGCGTACACACGAGCGGACTTTACGGCGGACTTTGCCCGGCGGACTGGATTTCGTCGGACAATTCGATGTGTGTGGGCTCCAGCGGACTTTGTTTTCTCAAAAGTTGGACGGACTTAGATTTGAAACTTGTTTAAAATTTATCCGTTGAAATCGAGTCCGGTCGAAAAGTCTGCCGTCTGTATGCTAGTTCGACGGACTAAAAAGCCACGCTAGGGCAGCTATTGGCTACTGGCTATGAACTTCCTTGTTTTAGTCCGGTCGTACGTCATCACGTACGAGTTCGACGGACTTTGGTGGATTGTGTGTAGGCAAGTCCGTTCATTCAGAAAGTCCGTCGTAAAGTACGTCGAAAAATCCGCCGGGCAAAGTCCGCCGTAAAGTCCGCTCGTGTGTACGCGGCATAACTATTCTGAAAAATGTTCCCTCCCCCCCTCCTCCTACCTATCCCGCCTAACCTGTATAAAAAAAGATTTGTGTACTTACCTATTTTTAATCCACTCCAGTTCAGTCAAGTAATTCTGCAGCCCCAGCTCTCCTGTGTCAGTGAGCAGCTGCTGCAGGGGCAATGGCTGGGCTACAGGAGCCTGTGGTGATGTCACACCTCTCAGAATTCCTGAACCGGAGCTGCAGGATTACATAACCAGAGCGGAGCGGATTAAAAATAGGCAGGGTTTTTGTATCAGTGAGAACGCAGTTCTGGCACCTCCAGCACTTAATGTATGTAATGGCAAGGCATGGTGGGGTGTGCTGGAGTGTCTATTGATGCTGGGGTGATCTGTTGTTCCTGGGGTGGGTCTATTGTTGCTGGGGGTAATTTTTATGGGAGGTTATTGTTGGGGATGGGGGAGCTTTTGCTGCTGGGGATCTTACGTTGCTGGGGTGGATCTACTGTTGAGGGGGACTGCTGGATAGATAATGGAGGGTCTATTGATGCTGGCTGCTGGGAGATCTTATTGTTGCTGGGGGGGGGGGGGTCTATTGTTGCAGGGGAGGGCTGTTGTTGCTGGGAGGATCTATTATTGTTGCTGTGGTGTATATTTTTTCTTGGGGTGGGGTCTATTGTTGCTGGGGTGAAAAAAGATCAATAGAGCTTGAAAAGACACCAGAAAAATAGGAAAAATGAGCCGAGGGCGGGTATGTGAAAAAAAACGCTTATGCTCCAAAAAGCTCAAAGCAGTTCAAAGAAGCTCAAATGAGCTCAAAGAAGCTTAATAAAAACATGCAAAAGAGCCCCAAAAAAGTACAAACTTCAAGCTGAAATAAAAGCGCAAATGCCTGTAAAAAAGCAGCTTTTTTTTGAGCTTCAGTGTGCATAAGCCCTTAAAGTGGTTCTAAAAGCCTAAACATTTCTTTACCTTAAAGAGGAGCTCCAGGCTTCTTTAGAAAAAAATAAAAGTCAGCAGCTACAAATACTGTAGCTGCTGACGTTTAATGTTAGGACACTCGCCTGTCCAGGATACCAGCGGTGTCCTCACCCGAGCAGCCATTATTCAGTTGGCTCTCAGGTGCTGCCATCTCTGGTAAGGGAAACCGGCAGTGAGACCTTGCGGCTTCACAGCCGGTTCCCTACTGCGCATACACAAAGCGTGCTGCACTTTGTGAATGGCCCGATGACGGGGAAGGAGGAGGGGGGCCAAAACTTTGCCGTGGCGGAGTCAGCCAGAAGTGGGAGCGGGTACCTGTCAAAACCTGGTACCCCCCCCCCCCCAAAAAGTGCCAAATGTGCCAGCGGAGAGGGGGCAAATAAGCGGAGCTTCCCCTTTTGGGTGGAGCTCCTCTTCTTTAATGCATTCCTTGCATTAAGGTAAAAAATGTTTAGCCATCAATTTTGGCCGCCTCCCCCTCCATACTTACCTGAGCCCTCATTCAATCCAGCATTGTGCATGTGTGCAGCTCTTCTCTCCCCTCACTTCCGTGTCTCACTGGCTTTGCTGGGGTACCAGGAGCCTTCGGCTCCCAGTGTTGTTAATCAAAACCAGTAATGAAGGAGTGGGGACACAACAGCGGGGCTCGGGAGCGAGCACGCACAAGTGCCCCCATAGGAAGCGGAGAGGAGGAGCCAGAAGCGCCGTCGGGGGATCCAAGAAGAGGAGGTTAGTGCTGTAGCGTCACATATGGCGACCCATCACATTTGGCTACCCGCTGGAGTGCGCATGTGTGTACCAACACTTTTAAGACAAAACAGCACACTAAAACCCGCTCCACCCCTAAGTCCAGGTTCAAGCCCCACCATCCAAGTGGACATAGAGTTAGATTATAATTATGCCAAGCGTAAAAGGTGTTGGTACACCTATGGTGGCGTCACGCATGCGCACTCGAGCAGGTAGCCAAATGTGATGGGTCGCCATATGTAATACTACATGGCCGCTCTATGCAATACCATTGCACAGAGCGGGTAAGTATGACACTTAACCTTTACAAACACTTTAAGTTGGCCATACACCAATAGAATTTACATTCACAAATTTTCATTTTCGGGACTTTCGTTCAATTTTCTTAACGTTAATTGGGATCAAATTGACAGTCGTTTTCGAGAAGTTCGAAGGAGCCGACTGGAAAAATGTTCTTGTTTCTTACGTGAATGAATGTAAATCTGGATGAAATTTTAAGGGCTTTAAAACAAAGAGAGTTGACTCAATGATGGCAAAAGTGGTAAGAAGAGATGGCACTAGTTACTCCAACCAACTATTTTTTTTTTTTTTAATTTCTGTATAAATGTTCCCATGAAAATTCTATTGGTGTATTGCTGACACGTTGCTTTCCCTTTGACATCTATTTCCTCTGGGAAGGCTGAATAGAAGAGGTGTTATTATTAGACAGATCTGTCTATGGGGCTCCTGGAGTCGCTGGCACGGGGCGGCACACAGACCTGCGGGCCAGTATCCGGCTTAGCATGAAGAATGGAGGGGAATCGGAGGACTGCTTGTCTGTCTTTCCTCACAGCTTTGATCTCCGGATAACGCCGGCTGTACACCTAAACAGTTCGTTATTCATCCTCTTATGATTAAAGAGGCCCCGTAACTCCAGCTGGTAGAAGACAGATATGAAACCGGATGGCCTTCTACCGCAGTCACCCCTTCGTTTACTGGATTTGGCAAAGTTTTGGCTTCGGTAACTGGATTTCCCCTTCCACTGATGGTCAAGGCTCCTATTTAAAGGTCCCAATCCTACTGTCATGCTTTAGAACCTCAGGGGAGGCCAAGTCAAGTCATACATAATTCGGGTTTTAGGCTTGACAAAGGCCTCCTCCAAATGGTGAGGTACCATTTTGGCATTCACCCAATTCACCTTGCTACCACCCTGTGTACCTAAAGTGGCCGGGAGCCTCTTTTTTTTTTAATAGAGGCTGCACAAAATCAGACCCCCACTGTGTTCCCTGGGTCCAACCCCACCCCCCTTCCCTTCTCTGTGAGTTGCAGAGTAGCAGGAGGGGAGGTTGCACGGCACGCAATCTTATGACAAGGGGTTGTAGACCCTCCCAGAGTGGAAACAACTGTGTTTGCTATGGATTATGTTAAACCTAAATTAAAAGTAAAGTAAACTGCAAATGACAGCTGAGCTTTTTTTTTTAACCACTTAAGGACCAGGCCTATGTTTCCAGCTTGGTGTTTACAAGTTAAAATCAGTTTTTTTTTTCTAGAAAATTAGTTAGAACCCCCAAACATTATACACCCTAGACACCTGGTGGTCGTTGCAATACTTTATGTCACACCGTATTTGCGCAGCGGTCTTACAAGCGCAATTTTTTTGGAAAAGAGAACAGTAAAGTTAACCCATTTTGTTTATATTGTGAAAGATAATGTTATGCCGAGTAAATTGATACCCAACATGTCACTCTTCAAAATTGCGCCCGCTCCTGGAATGGCGACAAACTAAAAATCTCCATAGGCGACGTTTAAAAAATTCTACAGGTTAACAGTTTTGAGTTACAGAGGAGGTCTAGTGCTATAATTATTGTTCTCGCTCTAATGATCGCGGGGATACCTCACATGTGTGGTTGGAACACCGGATTCATATGCGGGCGCGAATTACGTATGCGTACGCTCCTGCGCGCAAGCTCGGCGGGACAGGGCGCTTTAAAAAAAAAAAACATTTTTATTTTACTTTTTATTGTTTATTTTGACACTGTACTTCTAAAAAAAAAATTTTTGGGTCACTTTTATTCCTATTACAAGGAATGTAAACATCCCTTAGTAATAGAAAAAAAGCAAGACAGGGCCTCTTTAATATGAGATCTGGGGGTTAAAAAGACCTCAGATCTCACATTTACACTAAAATGCAATAAAAAAATAAAATAATAATTTAATGTCATTTTTTTTGCAAAAAGAAATGTTCCCCTTTAAGACCATTGGGCGGAGGTGACGTTTGACCTCGCTTCCGCCATCCAATGGTGTGGAGCTGAGTGGGGGGCCATCTTTCCATCACTCGGCATTCCAGCCTGTGAGGGGAGAGTACCCGATCTTCTCCGTCGCTACCAACGGCTCCGGTAAGCAGCGTAGACCACCGGAGAGCGGTGGGAGGGGGGGGGGCCTCTCCAGCCCCGATAAAAGTGATCTTGCGGCGAATCCGCCGCAGAGACCACTTTTATCTGAAAGCTGACGCCCACTGATGAAGAGGTTACCAGGGTTATGACAGCTAGCTGCCGCCATAACAATAGTATTCCTCTTCAAACAGCCGACGTACAACAACGGCGGGCGGTCCGCAAGTTGTTAAAGGGACACTAAAGGTTTGTGTTTTTTCACCTTAATGCATCCTATGCATTAAGGTAAAAAAAACAACTGTAAGTGACTGCCCCCCCCCCCCAGCCCCCCGTTTCTCCTTACCTGAGCCCTCAAACTTGCTCCACCCTGACCCACTCTCTCTCTGTAGGGGGTTCTCGGCTCTTGATTGGATAGAATGATAGCAGCGCAGCCGTTGGCTCCTGCTGCTGTCAATCAAATCCAATGATGTGGCCGCCGGGGGGGGGGGGGGGCGGGGCCGAGTCCTGCATTCAGCGTCATGTTATATTGGACCAGCTTGTCACAATTTTTGGGGTAGGCATACACAGGCAATTGGTTCTATAGCTACAGAAGGACTAAAAGTCTCAGCACACCCTGTCAACGAGGTCTATACCCATGATGTATAATAAGCCTGCTTTAAAGTGGACCCGTGACCAAATATTACTCTTGTTGGAGAGCTGCTGCAGATAATGACTCTTACCAGGCAAGATTATGCTTGATCTGCACCATTGTTGTTTTAATAAAAAAAAAACAACAGGACCACAGAAACAGGAAATGACATCATAAGCCTGTAGTTCCACTAGAAAGAACATTTTTAAACATATAAACATAACACACACTACCACCTAGTGGCAGAGCCACTAATCACAGTATACCATATGAGAATGTTTGTTGCATCTGTGTCTGTGAAGACAGCACGCTAACAACTATTCAGATGCCAGCAATTAGAAGTGAGTACCTAAATGTGTCAGCATTTGCCTTTAACATGAAACCTAACCTTAGCCGAACACACATTAAGCAAAAGCATCAACTTACTCTGACCTCAAGCATCTGGTACACCCCCAGCTTTCCCACTTTCCAGCGGGACAACTCAGGAACCCTATAGCTTTAAATAAATAGCCAAGTTAAAAACCAGCAATTAAAGTGATAGAATATGTGGCTTCTGCTTTTATCACTTGGCTTCACTGTGCCCCTAGTAACCAATTACTTAGCACTCATTTTTAAGGAGTTCAGCAACTGTGGTGGAATGACCTAAGTCAACATACAGTATATAGCCAAAAGTTTATGAACGCCCGTCCTATCCATCATACCTACATTTTACAGCCAAAAGTAAGTGGACATCCCTTCAAATGATTGAGTCAGGTGTTTCCCGTGAACGGTATTGTTAGCGTTATGCTATGCTAACATACAAAGATAATACAGACAGTTATGCTCTTCCAGGCTTGTGGGACAGTTTTGGGGAAAGCCATTTTCTGTTTCAGCATGACTGTTGCCCCTGTGTATAAAATCAGCTCCATAAAGACAGGGGTTTGATGAGTTTGGGGTGGAGGAACTTGAGTGTCCTGCACAGAGCCCTGATAGAACACCTTTGGGATGAGTTGGAACCAGGGGCGTTGCTAGGGGGGTGGCTTTTGGGGCTATAGCCCTGAATCTGGGGCCCATAGCCCCGAGTCTCTGCAGGGGTCCCCAAGGGGAGGGGAGGCTCTCTGGGGACCCTGATGTAAGTGGGGGGCTCTCTGGGGACCCTGATTTTAAGGGGGAGGCTCTCTGGAGACCCTGATTTAAGGGGGAGGCTCTCTGGGGACCCTGATTTAAGGGGGAGGCTCTCTGGGGACCCTAATGTAAGGGGGGCTCTCTGGGAACTCTGATGCAAGTGGGGGGCTCTCTGGGGACTCTGATGTAAGGGGGGGCTTTCTGGGGATATATATTACACACACACGTATATTACTGTATATACATGTGTATGCCCGCCCAAGCGTATGACTTTCTTTACTATGCTGCTATGGGCTCTAGCCCCAGATCTTTTGTAGACCTAGCAACGCCCCTGGTTGGAACGCTTATTGTGATCCAGGTCTTCTCATCCAACATCAGAACCTGACTTCACATATGTTCTTCTGGCTGAATGGACCCAATTTCAACAGACTCCAAAATCTTGTGTGTTATAGCCACAACAAGGGGACAACTCCATGCTAATGCAAATGGGTTTGGAAAAGGATGTTTAGCAAGGGTTCTGTTAATGCTACACCTTACAATAGCTTTTTAGACAATTGTGCTCTTATTTATTATTATTATTTATTACATCAATTTACACAGCGCTTTACATATAGATTGTACATTCACACCAGTCCCTGCCCTCAAGAAGCTTACAATATAAAGTCCCTTTTTCACATTCATACACATACATACCAGGGACAATGGATGTGGGTGCCTCCCGGCGCTTTAAAAGGTTTAGGATGCGGAGCTTATGATCATGTGACTGCTGTGATTGGCTGTCATGGCGGTGACATGATCAAAAAGCTCCTGACCGCAAGTAGCGATTGGGAGCTTCCCGCTAGCTACCCGTAACTGTGCCTGAACGGCGCAGGGCGCATACTCTAGGCATAGCTGTATTTACTCTAATTCAAGCAAACGAGTGGTTGCTCGGTGCCAAGGCCCACCCGCCAAGAAGTCACATAATTGCGTGCGGCCGGCGACAATGGGTTAACCTACCAGCATGTCTTTGGAGTGTGGGAGGAAACCGGAGTGCCTGGAGGATACAAACCTGCACAGGGAGAACATGCAAACTCCAGGCAGGTATTGCCGTAGTTGGGATTAGAACCGACGACCCTAGTGCAGGCACTTCCAGCCTTGTGTTAAAAGTTTGGTGAAGGCCCTTTTTCTGTTCCAGCATGACTGTGCTCCAGCGTACAAGGGCAGCTCCATAACTACATGCTTTTATGACTGTGATGTGGGGGTACTGGAGTGTCCTGCACAGAGCCCTGACCTCAACCCTACTAAACTCCTACTATTGAACACGATTGGGATGACTTGGAAAACCGATTGTGAGCCAGGTCTTCTCATCCAACCCGACCCAACTATATCTCTTTTTTGCTGCATGGGCCCAAATTCTCACAAACTTTTTAAAACAATATTTTTGAAAGCCTTCCCAGAGAAGTGGAGGCTGGTATAGCCGTAAAGTTAGGCAACTCCACATTATTGCCCATGGTTTTTGCAAATGGGATATCCAATATACTTATATAAATTTGATGGCCAGGTGTCCCACCAATGTTTGGTCATATAGTGTATAAAGGACAAAAGCAGGTAAAGATTTGCTAACATATTTGCAGTGTAGGTCTAAACAAATATTGAAGATATTATACATTGCCTAAAATGTATTTGCTCTTTGTATGGTTATTAGTGCCGAGTCTATACAGACCTTATCGGCTTATGGTCTGTGCTTGGACAACTGCAGAAAGTGAGAACTGGACAGAACATCGTCCAGCAAGACCTCCTGATCCTCATCTGTCAATGCAATGCTCTCTGCTTTTAAATAGTAGTGAGGACGTATATTCCGGGATGATTTGGATCCTGCACATATTACAGGACAACATGACACCAGTGGGATAAGCAGTGTACAAGATCAATCTCTTATGGTCCATATGATACAGCAGTAAATAACAGCTGTGTTATTGATAGACGGACCGTCAGTGTCCTCACGGCTCTACTTCATCTGCTCATGTGGAGTGAAGATTCAGATTGCTCACCAGTTGTTAACACGCTTGTTAGTCTTTCAGCACCATGGTAGCCTCTTAATCTGATAGGGAATGGAAAGAGAAAGAGATGACAGCCGGTCTGGTCTATGGTCTATCTTCACTGCTGATGAAAGTTGCTGATAAAGTTCAAAGTTCGGAGAAGAGGGACAGTATTCTGAGAAACACATGACGACTTCTAATTCTTGGCCAACCAGTGAAGTGCAACTGTACAGTGCTGGTTCCCCCCCGTAGATGGCAATCTGTGGGGTAGACTCTAAATTTGGGTAGACTCTAAACTTTGGTAGACTCATTGTACACCTGCTGCCCATGTACACCTTCCATCAAAATAGGCTCCAGCACCAAAATCGCCAGCTCTTTTCCACCTTGACCTTCTCCAACCCTCTGATGAATTCTTCATCACATAAAATAAAACCCAACACACAGGGCCAAAAAAGATACGACAAGTTTGCAGGCCCGGGAACTCAACTGGTGAGATCTAACCTAGTAGAGTCCTCGAATGGCATGATAAACCCAGTTATAAACATGCATTCTGACTGTACAAGCTTCTTTATATCTACCAACGAACATGTATTTCAAGAGCTTGCCTGACGGAATACAAATTGAATGGATTGTTTAGGCAGGACGCCGCATGACATAGTTTTGGTAAATTGAAAGGTGATTTCATAGAGATTGTACAATCACCCTGAGGTGTGGAGGTCCAGCTTAAAGCTCCAGCACCCATCAAAAAGCTGAACTATCCATTTTTGGCTGATGTATTTATACAAAATTGTTTATCAGTCCTGAAAAAAGAAGGCAAAGGCAGAACTGTCTGGGTCCAAATGAGGGACTTGTTCCCAAAGAGACACAGTTGTGAGGGCCTATAGACAGCTAAACAGAAGTTAGGACCTAAGTACTAGGCTTGAAACACCACTCAAAGCCAGGGAAACAACTCCAGGTAAAGAGGGTGTAGGCTGCTGAACAAGCTCATCCAAAGCATGTAAAGGGTTAGAGAAGGCCAACGGGTCTCCGCCTGAAGCCACTCCTCTGACATGTTTCTCCCCTCCTGCCAGAGCTTAATCGTAGGGTGTTCATCCTACGATTAAGCTCCCATGGGCAGGGCGAAACGATTCAGGTGCAATCCAGTCTTGTGGAATAAATGCTATAGGATCCAAAGGGCTGCACACTTGAAAACTGCATCCACTATATTGATAATCTTTAAAGTGGTTCTAAAGGCTGAAGGTTTGTACCTTCATGCATGAAGGTAAAAAACCTTCTGTGTGCAGCAGCCCTCGGCCCCCCCTAATATTTACTTGAGCTCCCTCTCGATCCAGCGATGTGCACAAGAGCATCGACTCTCTGGGGACTTTTCTTCCTCATTGGCTGAGACAGCAGTGGGAGCCATTGGCTCTCGCTGCT